>CAVLGL010000076.1:0-600000 GCA_963668995.1 Parnassius mnemosyne | reverse complement strand
TCTTCTTCCACCTTTCTTCCCCATCGGTTGTCGGTTCTTCGAGCTATATGACCGGCCCACTGCCACTTCAGCTTACTAATCCGTTGGGCTATGTCGGTTACTCTGATTCTACTGCGGATATACTCATATCCAAGTTTATCACGCAGAGAAACTCCGAGCATAGCCCTCTCCAGAGCTCGCTGAGCGACCTTGAGCTTTCTCATACGGCCAGCAGTGAAGGACCACGTCTCAGATCCGTAAGTCATCACTGGCAACACGCACTGGTTGTACAATTTCGTTTTAAGGTTTTGAGGTTTGTCTGACGAGAAGATGTGTCGTAGTTTCCCGAACGCTGCCCAGCCGAGTTGAATCCGTTAATTGACCTTTCGGTCGGAGTTGGACTTACCTAGTCCGACTATTTATCCCAGGTAAACATACTCGTCAACAACTTCGAGCTTAGTGCTCCCAACTTCTACCGGCATAGGTGTGACATGAACATTAAACATGATCTTTGTTTTGTCCATGTTCATCCTAAGACCTATTCGTTGGGAGACACTATTGAGGTCATTGAGCATGGTGCTTAGGTCCTCCAGCGATTCTGCCATCAGGACTATATCGTCGGCAAATCGAAGGTGAGTAATGTACTCGCTATTGATGTTTATACCGTATCCTTTCCAGTCCAGAAGCTTGAAAACGTCTTCCAATGCAGCGGTGAAGAGTTTCGGGGATATAACGTCACCCTGTCTTAGACCTCTCTCCACATGGATAGGTTTCGTACTCTATTTCTGTACTAGGATAGCCATCGTAGCCCTACTTACTGTACAAGCACTTCAGCACTTCAATATACCAACAGTCAACTTGGCACCGCTGAAGGGACTGAAGCACCGCCCAAATTTCGACGGAATCAAAGGCTTTCTAATAGTCCACATACGCCAGATATAGTGGCAAATTGTACTCCTCGGACTTCTGTACAATTTGCCGTAGGGTATATATGTGGTCTATGGTGCTAAAGCCCTTTCGGAAACCAGCTTCTTCGGGAGGCTGGAAGTCGTCAAGACTGCGCGCGAGACGATTCGTAATGACTCTTGAAAACAGCACGTAGACGCGGCTCAGAAGGGAAATCGGTCTGTAGTTCTTCAAGAGAGCTTTGTCACCTTTTTTGCAGAACAAGACCACCGCACTTCTGCTCCACGCCTCCGGTGTAATGCCACCATGGAGGATGTAATTAAAGAGCTTTTGAAGAACTTCCAGTACCGGTTTTCAACCCGCTTTCAGAAGCTCCGCTGTAATTCCACCCTTGCCTGGGGCCTTGCCGTTCTTAAGGTGCTGACTCTAATCTCGCTCAGACTGACGGAAATCTTCGGAATAGTGTCGAATAAGACTCGCTCTTGGATCGTTACTCACACTTGCGTGTGGCTCCAACGATGAAGTGTACAGCTGAACATAGAACCTCTCAATCTCACTCAAAATCTCAGGTGCCACGGAAACGATGCTGCGACATTCTTCAGCTTTGACAGTTGGCTCTTTCTGGCAGACAGATCTCTAGCAAAGACTTTGGAGCCTTGGTTCCGCTCGATCGCTTCTTCAATACAAGCTGTATTGAAGTTGCGTAAGTCCCGCCGCATGCATTTGGAGATCTGTATGTTCAGTTGCCTGTATGCTGTCAAATCTGTTGAAGAATGTAGCTTCATCTCCCGTCTAACAACCATGAGATTGAGAGTGTGATCAGAGAGTTTTTGTGTTCGTCTGCGGAGGGTCTTGCAGAACTTAGCTCCGACCGCATGGACAGTTTCCACGAGTTTGTCATTCATATTGTCCACTTCATTGCAGTCTTCTAGGCACTGAAAACGGTTTTGTAACCCGAGCTGAAAGGTTTCGGGATTTTGGAATAGGGCATGAGGGGGACGGAGCGTTGACTTCATTAATAATAATTATAATAATTATTATTAATGAAGAATATATATATATATATATATAAATATATATATATATATATATATATATATATATATATATATATATATATATATATATATATATAATATATATATATATATATATATATATATTTATATATTTATATATATATATTTATATATTTACACTGCCCAACCAGATGAGAAAACTTTATAGATACCCCAAAATTATAATAATAATAATATAATAATAATTCATTTATTTCAGACCAATTATCCATATTTGTTAAATAATTATAATCTAAATACCTATAACATTAAAGAAAATTAAAATTAATAAATATAAAACATTTAATAAAATTACATTTAAAATTAAAATTATAATTAAAATACTACTCTAGGTCGTGGCGTGTCTAACAGTATACAGATTTATTCAACGCCCTAACATTGGTGAAACCCATCTGTCCTCTAGTACACTGAGAATCATGTTGGTGCTCGTCCGCATGCGACTAAGCATGGAGGCATATTTTTTGCACATTATGGCTTTAAACCCATCAACATGAGCCTCTGCAAACATGCCAGAGGCGCTACAACACCGAGGCAACCCCATTATAATTCTCAACGCACTATTGTATTGGACGAGACCTCTCCAATTTAACGTTTAGGTTCAGTGTGCCTCTAACCATTCGGTGATCGCTACCAGTTTTCACCCTCGCGATCACGGAGACATCAATGAACTGTTGTCTTCTGGTCGTCATAATAAAGTCAATCTCATTTTTTGTGGAACCGTCGGGGCTCGACAAGGTCCACTTCCTGTGGGGCCGCTTCTGGAAGAAAGAGTTAATCATAAAGAGTCCTTCTTTCTCCATGAAGTCGGCCAGCTGCTGGCCCCTTGGGTTCCGTTGCCCTATTCCGAAATTCCCTAATTTCAGCTCACCGTTCTCTCTTGTGCCTAGTTTTGCGTTGAAGTCTCCCATTGACACCGTATAGTGGGTATTGGAGGAATGCATGGCTCTAGAGACATCCTCATACATTTCCTCCACCTCCTCATCGGGGTGTGCCGAGGTTGGTGCGTAAACCTGTATGACCTTCAGCGAATACCGTTTGGTGATTCTGAGTATAAGGTACGCAACCTTCGTCAACAAACTCCCGATCTTTACAACGTTGTTAACGAGAGACTTGTGGACACCTCCTTGGGACAGATGGTCGCCCTCCCGGTGATAGAGCAAGTTGCTGGATTCGAGGATTACCGTGTCCTCCTCCTCTCTTCGGACTTCGGATGATCCTATGATATTCCAGCGTAACTTGTCTATCTCTTCTTCCAGCTCCACGATCTTCTCGTCAGTCCTCAGGGTCCTTGCGTTGTATGTTGCCAGGTCGATTCGTCTTAGGTGGCAACCGAACCTCCACCGGAGATTCTTAGCACCCCCTACCCCGCCGTTACCATGGTCGCCACCGTAGCCAGGAATAGCGGGACCACCGGGGACTGGGGGCCATTTATTATTGTCATTGCTCATGGGGGGTATATTGCCATAATTGCCCCGCTTGGCGAACGGGTTGGTAACCGCAGTTTTTTATTCTAATTTTTGCTGTTATCAGTAAGATGCAGCTGCTTATTTCCTGCCTGTTTCCCTTTGTCGCCTTTTACGACACCCACACGAAGATATGGGGTAGTGTATATTCTTAACCTACGCTACACAGCACACTGCCACTACACGCACGAACAAATAATAGTATTACATCCTAAAAGTAAGCAAAATGTGTATGTTTAAGTAAATTTATACTTAAATACGTCTTGAACTTTATGGAGTGACCTGAATGATTATATGGTGATCATATGAGCATTTTGAGTCGTGCACTTTTGGATTTTTTTGGGAAAGTCGGCGAGTGTTCCACTCGTCATCGAGAGTCAAGGTGGATACAAAAAGGGAGCGTAAAAGGTCGGCTTTACCTTTTGCGGAGTGGGCTAGTGAGTCATTCTCCCTGTACAGAGATGGTAGTGATGTCTTACAGCAATTACTTTGAAAAGCCTTGGCGAGAAACCAGAATGCACGGGTTCCCGAACGAAGGCGAACTAATTTCTCGCCAATTCTGCCAATGTGCTTATACTTTGCCTTGGCAATAACCCTTTTAAAGGACCTGAAGGTAAAGTTATACTTCTTTTTGAACATGCTAGTGTTTATATCCCGAGCCGCCAAAGCCTCAGCCCAGGCCTGATAGCAATCCTGATTACTCCGTTATGCAGTCTTACATAAACATAAATAAAATATTATTTTATAGGTGGTAGAGCCATGCTGCAGCTATATTATTAAACTATATACCAGCGTAAAATAGCAGCTTAACACTGCTGTGTTTGGTATGGTGAGTGTAGAGAACCGGAGATCTTTTTTACTGCATTTTGAGTCTTTGTTGAGGATAGATATAGACGTATATGGGTCAAAGTAGCCACTTACCATCAGGTGGACTGTGTGCTCGTTTGTCACCCTATCTTATAAAAGAAAACACTTGACCAAGAATTGAGAAGAAGATAATGATTGGCAAAGCATCCACCTCACATCAGAGCGGAATTTTTTATACCGCCCTCACATAGAACTGAGTGTTGGATTGGCAGATACAAGTTCTATCAAAACTAGCATAAAATGAAACTCGTACGATCTTTCTGGCATTTCTCAAAGAAAAACGACTGCTTTTTCTACCCCTATAGAATAAAATGTCAACAAACATAAATCTGCTTCTGAGTGTCAATGAAATTAATCAAATGTGCAATTGAATTTAAAAAGGAGCTAAGATTTTTCTTGAGAAAAAAGTGGCGAAATACAATTTTTTCATAAAACTGGAGTGATAACCGAACTCAAGCAAAAGCAACAGATGTGTTGTCATGTCTGAGGACTCAGATGGCATGCATCACCGTCTACTATTATACTGGCCCTCTATATCTTTCAGACCGTATCGCAGTGGTGCAAGCATGCTAGCGGCAAAAATTTTTAAGAGAGTGGTTCCGACCCAGACGGGTTCCTAGGCAGAAAATATTGCTACCACCTAGTAGGTAACTCAGCTAATAAAAGGTTATACAACTCACTGAATCACAGTAGTTCAAGTACTATCAACTAGGCGCAGAAATACGTAAGAGGGTATACGGAGATATAAGGAGGGATACCTACCCAGATAGACTAAGCAACATTCTATATTGTTTAGTCTATCTGGCTTTATCTGACCCTACCACCTAGTAAAATCCGTCCATGATAAGTGATCTATTTAAAATTAAATCTTTATTCAGATTAGTTCTCATCGTGGACGTAATTCAATAAACTTCTTGTGCGATAAATCCACCGACTTCACCAATTTCGGCTTGAAATCTCTCAAATTACTCGAAAATAATAAAACTTAAGTATTTCCTTTGATCAGGTTTTCTGTTTTAATTACTAAAATTATAACCATCGGAGAATATGATACCTTAGTTTTAAGCTTTGATGATAAAAAAGAGAACTATTATACGAATAAAACGAAAGCAACCCGCTCTAAGCTCGTGGATTTTAACAATGTTCGACAGTCGAGTCTTTTGACGGCATTTTAATTTGATCGAATACTTTCAGAAAGTATCGATATCAATGACTTCTTAACTTGTCTACTTATTTAAGAAATGTAAAATGTACCGGCCTGTTCCCACTTTTCGGATGACAGACCTGATTTTAAATCGGATAAACTTAAGCTTTGTTCATACTAGTCGGATGTCGAATGATCGGAAAAAAATAATAAAAAATAAATACTCTGTAGGAGGTCATTAAAAAATATATATTCCACCAAGGTTAAAAGATTAGATGAGGTTGGAAGAAAAAATATTATTGCATGAATTATCAGATCATTAAGGTTATACAGTGACTATATAGCGACATTAAAATAATTTAATTTACAGAAATTTATTTAATTTGCTGCTGGTGATAAGCTGGTTCTTTTCTCGTTCAAAGGCTAAGTATAGCCATTTAGCGTGGAAATGTAGCCAGCGTTCTTGGCACGATACCGCGGGGAGTAGGACTATATGATAATTAAGTTTCTAGTTTTTTTTTAATTATTATTGTAGTTTTTAATATGTATATTATTTGAATATTTAGAGAAGTCATGTGCCATAATTGACAGTGAATTATTACAATGCTTCATTTTCAAATACAAACTATACTAAATATTATTCTAAGTTATATCTTTAAAGGAACATAAAGGCCTTTTTTTGAACTTATAAATTATAGGCATAATAATGCATATTGTGTCAATCTCAGTATCCCTACGTGATTTTTGAACAACGTGTTAACTGATTTTAATAACTGTTTTATACAGACCCATTTTCATTAGACATAAATGTTTTTCTATAACTTTTCACAGTTGTTTATAAAGAGCTCATCGGATTGAGTGCGTTACCTCAAATTCAATACTTGAAATATTGGCGTTGTAGTTTAGTTACATTTGCAACATCAATAGCACATTCAAAAGGGTTTTTGAAGGTTGGCCATACTTGAATATCTCTTCTACATATCATTTCAACTTCGGTTAACTAAATTTAGTCGTCGCCTTATTCACTTATAATACGTTTTTATCTTTCATGTGCTTGATCACAAGAGTTATGCTTGTTTAAAAGACAATATATAGTAGCTCCGGTAGAGTAATATTGGTATAATTAATAGGATTAAAAGTTATTTTGTGGAAATCTATTATATTAATGATGTTAAAATTATTATAAACTAAAATAAGCGTAAAAATCATATTTTTTCAGCAATGGATTTATAAAAGGTTGTAATGGTAGATCAAGGTGATACAACGGATTTTGAGCAATATTTTACCGTCATTCCGATCTTGACTCCAAAGTCTCTAATTTCCTTCCTTACTATCACCTAGTCATTATTATACAAATAAAATTAAAATTTCTGTACAAATGAATTTGCATTACTGAAAATATTACCAGGAGATATTGTGTAGTGTAGTATAGCCCCCACGACTCTATATATATTAGTGTTAAGGTACATCACAATGGTCAAACATATCAAAACTAATAATACGGCGATTTTCATAAGTAATTGCGTCTGATGAATACCAGTGTGCTTTTAAATGTGGAAGAGCTGAGTCTGATTTGAAAAATAATTCGAAAGGGAAGAATGTGAGCTTCAGTGTGGCCCCCATATATCTAAACTAGTTGACATACTTAGTTCTGCGACGTATGTTTTAAAAATGTTAGAAGCCTTTCATGTGTTGAAATAGTTGGATTAGTTTATTTTAGTTATTTACGTAGCGTAATGTCGTATAGAATCTGTTAAGGGTTGATACGACTGACATTGAAACTATCTTTATTTTGCAGAAGAGCATAAGAGCAATGTATAACCTAAGTCCGAAGGATATTCTTAGGAAAAAATTCAACAAGTTCAAAAATTTCAATTAGAATTCTTGTAATCTATATTTAATAAAAATTATTCTATTATATTCTGAATGTCATTAATGGAGATTAATTAGATTCCATACAAGCTTGGGTCCAACGTGAACCAACTTAAAACATGTCTTAGTTTCAAGATTTAAATATATGCTAGTGATGTAGAAATATCATATTTTTGCAGTGCCTGGGGTTTTGTTTCTATTTCATGGATTATGATTTTTAGTTAATGCAGTAACTCGTTATTGTTATTAGTTGTTTCAATAAATTGAAAAGAACACAAAATAATGCAATTTTGTAACTACAAAGTTATTAAATAAAATAAATTAAACTCAAGCTTTTTAATTGTTAAATCAATGACCATACAGCCTATTGAGTCGTGTAGGATAATATTTAATTTTTTTTGTTTAATAAAATAGCCTATTCAATCGTTTTCTAAATATATTTTATTTACTCAATAATAATCTCTACAGATTCGCCTCAACGTTTCATATTTTTTGATAATGAAGGCTATTTTATTATAACAATAGCCTTCATTGTTTTTTGCCATAGACAAAATACAGAAAAATATTTAAAAACCTTTCGTTTTTGCTATAGTAAAAACATTAGCTTTCGTTTTACAATTTTAAAAATATTTTTATAACTGTCCCAAGTAATACAGAAATAAAAACTATTTATTTATACTTATAATTTATCGTTTTATTACTTACATTACATTTTTTATAATTGTTATGAACTCCTTTATTACTTTATTATTTACTACCATTGCACTGCGTAATAAAAAAGGCTATTATTTATAGAAACATCTGGTACATATTATAATAAAGACCGCTGTCTAAGGCTTAGGGGATTAATACTAAGCACAATATTGAAGTTTAAAGCCGTGGTAACTCAGGACTAAGTGCTCGCCGTGCATTCCCAGGACGCAAATAACCCAAATCTTATACAGTCTGAGCCCAAAAAAGATACTAATATTTTAAGTTCTAATGAACCACATTCTCGGCGGTGACGGCAAAATATCGTGAGATATTTTACCTGTTTGTGTGGGAATACATAAAATAACTGCACAAACTTTCCGAATTGCATCCCATTGAATATCGTTAGACTGGCAACTCTGCGTCTGTGCTCGAGGTTGTCAAGACTGGTTTCAACCAAGAATGTTATGTCAATATAGACTTAAAGTATGGATTTAGGTATATCTGTTATAAATAACAGAAACCTTAACAAATTTGTTATGTTATTAGAATCATCCTTTGTAATTTTGTTCCAAGTAGTCTTCTAGCTTTCTTTAGAAGCATAACAAATTGAGGAATTCTATTTCGGTGCAAATAACACATCAAAGGGTTAAGTGATTGATACAGGAAGCGAGGCAAGCGGTGCGGGGTGGGCTGAGTTGCGCCATTTATCTCAGCCACGACTTCGAAACGCATTGTCGAATGGACCCTGTGATTGATATCTCGAAGTGTTAGGCTCGACGTTAAAAAATTACGCGTTATATAAGGATAAATAGTCCATGCGATGTTAAACCAAGCTCATATACTCGTAATTTTTAATTTCCTCGTTTTACTGATGATCATAAGGTTCAAATCCCGGGTCGTGATAAAACAGTTAAAATGTAATTAATATTTATAAAGAAAAAATGTTATTAATTATTGAATTTTCTGTCAAGAAATTCTCAGTAGCAGCTCGAAGTCAGGAAGTAGGCGGTATTTTACGGCACATAAAGCCGTTAGTACTGCGGCTGATCTCTCTTCGGTCATATCGGTTTGCCATTCTAACGGACTAAGAAATTGATAGAATAGAGAGTGGACTTGTGTTTGCGTATACATTTGTACACTATAATCATTTCCTTCGCAGATAATATACGTGGTAGAGCCATGCCATTGCCTTACATACATATGCCAGCTATATTATGGTTGTAGCACGAATGGGTCGGCTCGACCGGGGAAGGACCACGCTCTCACAGAATACCAGCGTAAAATAGCAGCTTAACGCTGCTGTGTTTTGTATGGTGAGTATAGAGAACCGGAGACCCTTCTCACTGGAAACGAGGCATTCCATCTTAGTCCTCACGGGTGACAACGCATCTGCATTTTGATTCGTAATACAAGATAGGTGTAGATGTCTATGGGCCACAGCAACCACTTACCATCAGGTTGACTGTGTGCTCGTTTGTCACCCTTATCCTATAAAAAAAAAAAGATAATTAGTCTCCTTTGAGACTGGCCACTGTGACGGAAATTCGATCTGGAGGACATTATTATATTTGTTTAAAAATTGATTAGAGTGTAATTGGATTTTTTTTATATAGGATAAAGGGTGATTGGTGGATTCTATAGTACATTGACGCATATGTCATTCTATATTAAGAATCAAAATTCAGATGCGATGTCAATTATCTTGTTTATTTCTTGATCTGTGATATATTGAAGGATTGGCAGATCGTAAAGGTTTTGTTGTTTCAATATCGCTAAAGATCAACATATAGCTATTGTAGCTTTCGAAGCCAATAATAGCTATTGGCTTCTAAATCAACCTTTTTGCTGTCCCATGAAGCATACATGATCATTTCGATTGTTTAACTATTGTGTCTGTTTCGCGTACAGAAAAACTGTTAACATGATGTCGTACCTCAAACACACGAGGCTGCTTTCCTAAATGAGAGGAACTTCGTGCTTTTAATTCTGTCCTTCTGACAGCGATATCCCCGATTGTTCTGTTTCAACAGACCAAAGCTGAAACCCCTTTGTCCTTTAAAAATACTTAAATTTGCAATAAAAAAGTTAAGAGCACTTATAAGGATAAAAACTATCATATCTCTCAAGTTGGTGCAAGCAATAAACATTTTAGAAATATCATTAAAATCGTTTGATCGGTTACAGAGATTAGCGTGAACGAACATCGTGACACGGATTTTTTTTTATTAAGATATACATACTATATGGGTGCGGTCGAGTAAAAATACCTAATATCCTATAGAGCTATACCTTTTTACGTAGTAGAGCCAAGCTATTTTTTTTTTTTATAGGAGAGGGGGCAAACGAGCATGCAGCTCACCTGATGGTAAGTGACTACCGCCGCCCATGAACAACTGCAACACCAGGGGAATCGCAGATGCGTTGCCGGCCTTTTAAAAAGGAGTACGCTCTTTTCTTGAAGGTCCCTAAGTCGTATCGGTCCGGAAAAATCGCTGATGGTAATCGATTCCACAAGGAGGACGTGCGAGGAAGAAAACATCTTCTAAATCGCACAGTGGTGGACCGCCAATCATCCAGATGGTGTGGATGGTATCGGGAGTTCTGCCGCGATGTGCGTTCGTGAAATTTGGCGGCTGGGATTAATCCGAACACTTCCTCAGAGCACTCCCCATGGTAGATGCGAAAGAAAATGCAAAGGGATGCAACATCTCTTCGCAGTGCCAATAAATCGAGCCGATCGGAAAGGGCTCGGTCGTCGACAATTCGAGCCGCTCTGCGTTGGATGCGGTCAAGTGGAAGGAGCTGGCACTGGGGAGCCCCTGCCCAGAGATGGGAACAGTATTCCATGTGAGGCCGAACTTGCGCCTTGTAAAGTAGCAGGCGGTGTGCCGGCATGAAATACTGTCCCGCTCTGCTGAGCACGCCAAGCTTTTTAGAGGCCAATTTGGCCTTCCCTTCCAAGTGACCACGAAACTGCACGTCACTCGATATGTCGACTCCGAGGATACCGATACTGGCTGAGGTAAGAAGGGGAGTGCCTTGAAACTGAGGAGATACGACAAAGGGGTTCTTTTTAGCGGTAAACGCGCAAACTTGTGTCTTCTGAGGATTAAATTGGACTAGATTTAGTCGCCCCCAATCCGAGACTTTGTTCAGCAAAGACTTGACTTCAGACACAAGCTATATTATGGGTCGGCTCGAACGGGGTAGGACTACGCTCTCACAGAATACTAGCATAAAATAGCACATTAATGCGGTTGTGTTTTGTATGGTGAGTATAGAGAACAGGATACCCTTTTAACTGAAAACGAGGCATTCCATCTTAGTCCTCAGGTATGACAACGCATCTGCATTTTGATTCTTAATCGAGGATAAATGTAGATGTCTTATTCCACAGCATCCGCTTACTATCAGGTGGCCTATATGATCGATAGTCACCCTTCTTTTTTAAAAAAATATTTCGTTTTAAATTTGTTTCTTTAACGTTCTATCAGTTGCTTAGGTTTTCATTTGTATGAATCACCGCGCTATCGAAGCAAAAACCGATCGAATCGCTAACTCACTGCCACACGCTCGGTTGCAAATGAATTGCTCAAAGCGTCGGGAGAATTACTTATTCTCTGTTTGCAATTACGATCGTTTTCACATTTATTTTTGTACGTGGTAGAGCCATGCTGCAGCTATATTAGTAGAATAGTTGTAGCACGAATGGGTTGGCTCGACCGGGGAAGGACCAGGCTCTCGCAGAATACCAGCGTAAAATGGCAGCTTGAAACTGCTGTGTTTTGTATGGTGAGTGTAGAGAACCGGAGACCCATTTTACTGGAAAAGAGGCATTCCATCTTAGTCCTCATGGGTGACGACGCATCTGCATTTTGATTCTTTATTGAGGATAAATGTAGATGTCTATGGGTCACAGCAACCACTTACCATCAGGTGGACTATGTGCTTGTTATAAGTAGTTCTCCAATATTCGGAATAGTTATTTTAAGGTCATACAAATAATATTCCTTGCCGGAATAGAACTAATAAAAGAGCTTACACCTTTTTAAAAGACCGGCAACGTATCTGCAATTCCCCTGGTGTTGCGGTTGTTCATGGGCGGCGGTAGTCACTTACCATCAGGTGAGCCGCATGCTTGTTTGCCCCTTCTTCTATTAAAAAAAATATAGCCTATAAAAATTCACAGCCGAACAATATTCTCTCCCATAGATTGTCTCATCGGTAGGAATTTTTGTCATGGTTTCCAAGCTTAAAAGGTGGGTCGGAAACCACAGTTTTACTTATGTAAGCTGTTATCAGGAATATACTGCCGCCCTTCTCCTCTTGCTGTCTCTGTACAATACTAAGAGTTTCTTTCGATCTAGTTATAGTTGGATAGTTTTTCTTCCTATCACTATCTATTATTAAGAAAAAATTGTCTAATAAGGGTCATTATACTACTAAAGAGTACACGACTGCTAATTACCCCTGGGAATGAGGTGATCACTACCATGCTGTTTCTAAATGTTTTCATTATAATTGTATAAAATATTATATTGTAAATTGCGCTTTTTTTTTAAAGTCCCGCAGGATTTCTTGCTGATTTTTCCCAGGACAGAGGTTTTTTTTTTTGCGAACCAGTGGTAAAAGTAAAAATGACTTTCAGTTAGTATTATGAACTATAATCTATATTGAATAAAATGGTTCTATTCCATTCTATATATTGTATTAGATATTCTTACATCGCCATCTAACGAATAATGGAATATTACAGAATGATAGTTAAAATTAAGAAACACAACTAGGAAAATATAAAATAACTACATACTAGGTGGTATAATTTCTGTTGTGGCTAGGAGTTCGTCTGAGTATGTTTACCCTCTTAACTATTTCTGCTACTAAGCAGCAGTGCGTGAGCGGCTGTGTTTATGTCTGAAGGAGAGCCTTTTAAACGTCAAACTGTGTCCATCTTAGTTATTAGTTATTTAGTTAATAGTCATATATTAGTTATTGAGGTGACAAAGCATTCTGTAGCCCGAAGCCCGTTTGGGCCAATATCGGTTATTGTATTTTTCTGTCAAGAATTTTTGAGAAGAGCAGCCCGGAGTTCTTTTTTTTTTACAGTATAGGGTGACAAACGAGCACACAGACCACCTGATGGTAAGTGGCTGCTGTGGCCCATAAACATCTACATTTATCCTCGTTTGCGAATCAAAATGCAGATGCGTTGCTACCCGTGAGGACTAAGATAGAATGCCCCGCTTCCAGTAAAAGGGTCTCCGGTTTTCTACACTCACTCACCTCACCGGGGAAGGACCACGCACTCACTGGTATTCTGTGAGAGCGTGGTCCTTCCCCGGTCGAACCGACCCATTCGTGCTACAACTTTACTACTAATATAGCTGCAGCATGGCTCTACCACGTAAAATATTACCGTACCATCGGACATGAGAGTTAGAGAATAAAGATTTCACCTGTGCTGGGCATACACTCGGGTACTATAATTTTGTCCTCCGCAGATGGCTAGTCTCTGTTGAGACTGGAAAAATTTTGCATGTTTAAGTTACTAAAAAAATTAACTAGATGGTGTCAGAGCTGCATATTCCATATAGTGAAATATCACTGTTACTTTCACTTTGTACCCAACCTTATTTCTTTTCAAAGACAATAAGAATTTTAAATTAGCAATATTTTATACAAAAGTTTTGAATCTGCGAAGATTTATAATTTTAAAGGAAATTCACAAGAGGTGTAAAGCGGCGGCATCTAATTTCACCACGGCAGCGCTCATTAATATGCATAGACCATTC
This sequence comes from Parnassius mnemosyne, assembly GCA_963668995.1. Lineage (NCBI taxonomy): Eukaryota > Metazoa > Arthropoda > Insecta > Lepidoptera > Papilionidae > Parnassius > Parnassius mnemosyne. Next base: position 586,205 of record CAVLGL010000076.1, on the reverse strand, counting down.
TTTGTCATTCTTCAGTCGCTAGAAAACCGTAAATTCATTACAATCATTCTGCTGCACCGTGACTTACTAGTACTCAGGAACATCATTAAAAATACAGTGTTTAACTATTTGAAATACATGGGAACTAATATTTTCAACATAGAAAATATATTTTTGCTATTATGAATATGTTTTTTTTTTAAGTATAAGGGTGACAAACGAGCACACAGTCCAACTGATGGTAAGTGGACGCTGTGACCCATATACATCTAAATAATTAAGAATCAAAATATCGAAGAGTTTTTGTCACCTTAGTGCACTGAGCCACGCTGCAGTTATGGTTGTACCAAGAATGGGTCCTCACGTAATACCAGCGTAAAATAGAAGGTTAACGCCGTTGTGTTTCGTATTGTGAGTGTAGAGAACCGGAGACCTTTATAGTACTGGAAACGAGACATTCCAACTAAGTTAATCGAGTATCATACATACAATATTCGCCACAAACTGAAGTCCACTCATTTTGAATCCTATCAACATTCCAGTTCCATCTTTTACAATTCCTTTTTAAAAACTCTAGATGATATCGTACAGGTGATCGTCCATATGAATCAAAATATTGACCGACGTCATTCGTATCGATATATAAAGCTACCCAATGTGACCCTGGTTTATCATCTGTATCCAAATTACATATTATATACGTTGGTACGTGGGTATACATAGGCAGTCTATTAGCTGCATAAACATTATTTTCTAGACTGGGGTGAATCTTTTTCAGATGTTGTTGTACATCTAGTGTATCCATGATATTACTGCTATTAGTAGATTATTACAGTACCTAGCTACTCAATGAATAACATAGGAATGGTCAATTATAGTGATTTCTACATATTAAATTGCATTTTTGTGATATACAAATCGTACTTGAGTCATTGATCACCAAACAAAACACAATACGAAGAAATGTTGAGATAGGCAACGGAAATGTGAGATAAACTGATATGTTTCTAAATATTAAATTGCATTTTTGTGTTATACAAATCGTACTTGAGTCATTGATCACCAAACAAAACACAATACGAAGAAATGTTGAGATAGGCAACGGAAATGTGAGATAAACTGGTTGACGCATAAAGTAATTATCAACTCATTACGGAAATACTTTAGATTAGAATTTTTACGTACTGGTGGTATATAAGACCAACAAACGCAGTCATCGAGTTAGTGTACGGTCGTTTGGCTACAGTGGATCTATCAATAGTACATTTGTGTTACTTCAATACACCAAAGGCTATGGATGTAAGTGTTTATTCTATTGACTAAATTACTTTTTTTCTGTTATTTTCATGTGTGTGTGTATTATTTTATTTAAATATTGTGTATGTATATGATTAAGCCGTGGTAACTCAGATGGTTAGCGCTAGCTGTAAATTTCACAGTACGCGACCCGGGTTCGATCCCCGCCAGCACCAATTAAATTGTTAATAGCAATTTTAAGTGCTTATTACCACGTGCTTGGTGGTGAAGGAAAACATCGTGAGGAAACCTGCATGTCTGAGAAAATTTCGAAGGCATGTGAAGTTCACCAACACACATTGAGGGAGCGCGGCGGACATTTCCTTGCTCTAAAACCCTCTCAGAAATGAGAGGAGGCCTATGTTCAGCAGTGGACTTTAATAGGCTGTAACTTTAACTTTTTTAACTTTTATGATTAAGTGTTAACAAATTGATATTAACATGATAACTGTGTTGTTGCAGAAATCATTGAGCTTCGATGAAGATACCTATAAACAGTATTACTACTCGCCACTCTCCCCTCAAGAAGAGAGTGATAACCTCGTCATTAATAATAACACATGCGATGGTGGAAAAAGAAAATCGCAATCGATTGATCATTTTTTTGAAGCTGAATCAAAAATAAAAAAGAGGAAGCTGTTATCATCAACCGTAGCACGAGCCGCTAGAGATGGTGTATCATACATTTCTACTAATTCTGACGACGGAGACCAAGCGACGCATCTCATCAAAATTGAAATGTACGATATGAAGAAGCTATCCAAGATTCCAACTACTGATCATTGGAAACATGCTTCCACGAGAATTAAATATTACGTAAAGACTAATAAGGATAGCATCTACGACAATACAAACGCCCTCGTATACAATATAACAAAGACAATAGCAGAAAGTGAAAAAGTTAAAAAATACTTTTTTAACAATGACAGTCATTAGCTGATCATTAGTGAATGTGATTATGTTTACTTCAATTACAGGAAGACAAGAGCGGAAGGAAGAGATGAGTGTGGCATACGTGTACAAAACACATCATTGAATAACAAAACTACAACACTGAGTGGAGAAGAAAACGAGAAGAGTATGCAGTACTCAAGAGCTGAATATCCATTCTTCAGTTCAAAATCTAGCCGTTTGCTTAGTTTCGAAAACTGGCCTCTAGTTATGCGACAGAAACCTGAAGATCTTGCCGAAGCTGGTTTCTTTTATACTGGCCATGCAGACGGGACCAAGTGTTTCCATTGTGGTGGTGGTTTAAAAGATTGGGAAGATGATGATGATCCTTGGCAGCAGCATGTTCAGTGGTTTAGTCAGTGTGCTTATGTAAAATTTCAACTCGAACAGTGTTTTGTATTAGATTAAATAGAAGATTTATAAAGAAATAAAAAAAATATATTGCATACAATTTGTTTTATTTAATTTTATAACGTTTCACATAGTTACATACACACAAAATGCATTACACATAACACATAAAATCTAACACACAACACATATTATAACCTTAACTACTATAGTCTACAGTAACATTTCTGTTTTTATCTATCTCAATAATATTATCAAACTCAGCATAAACTATACAGTTAATTGTTTGTATTAATGAGGATTCAAATCGTACTTCTATTCTTACACTACCATGCTTTATGAGATTCCAATGAGTTGATGAGTTAGCTGATAAATCAGGAGTTAAGTCAAATGCTAATAGACAGTAACCTTTGCCATACTGTTCACAAGAGATTCCATTTCCTTCATTAAGAAAGTGAATACCAGTTCCCGAGAATAGAGTATGATATGCTGATGTAAATATGCTATTATTAAAAGATGGTTGCAAAGCTTTTGAAGGTATTTGTTGACCATCAATATATAAGCTGAAAGAATTAATACCATAGTTTTCAAAGTTAAATGGATTTTTAGTAAGGGAACCATTAAATGCAGAATTGTTCACAAATCCAATTATACATCTTTTCGGTACCTGTCCTAAAAATATATTATCAAGAGTTTTTCCTTGAACACCTGAAGGAATTGTTAAAACTTTTACTTCAGCTCGAGTAATAGGATATTTAGCAGTGGTAGAAGCTAAAACTTTTTGATGTGCGAGTAATACACTTGGATTAATTCGTGCTCGTCGCACAATAAGAGTTGCGTCCGTAATGCAAACTTTAAACTTTACATCGTTCGACCCAACAATTAAATTAAAACTCTCTCTTGATCGAACCAATTTAACACTCATTTCAACACCATTAATTAAAAATTTATCTTGGTTAAAAATGTCACCGTGAAGATGACCAATCATTTCTATTTCCTTACTTTCACTAATCAATTCCTGTCTTTTAACAAATCCTATGTTTTTACCATCTGTAGAATCCATTTTTCCTGCTGTATCCTCATACCAAAGGCTACAAGTAAGATGAGATTGTTTAGCAGCAGGGGCATAGTTTAAAAGGGTTTCCATGTATGCTCGATATGCATAGGTATTATTAGGTGGTGATACAAGTTTTTGGTTTAAATAAACATCAAGTTGACTAAAAAGTGAATGCAGCCAATTATTTACAGGTGCTACTATTGTAGTAGATACCAAGTTAGTTGAATCTTGATTTAATACTTTTGCCTTTGTGTGGAGTAATGTATGAGACAAATCTATGTAGTCATCGCCGGTCCCAGGAACTTGAAACTCGATAGGTCCATCATCACCAAGAGATGAAATTGGTTTATAATGAATCCACAATCCATTTTCAATGCTAGTTTGTGTAGACGGTAGTGCAAACAAATCCAATTCTGACTTAACGCACTCGCAAGAATGATTATGAAGGAAAGACATATTTAGTTTGAAAATATATCTTTGATATTTTTTGGTTTTAGACTAAGTTTTTTCGCAGCTTTCACTTTAGCAGTTAATGGTGGAATGAACGATGTCAATCGTTTTCTTTTAGTTTTATACCCAGATCCAGTCATGTTAAATTGATCAATTTTCTCATCAACCTTTCGTTTTAAATTCGTACTAACTTGCTTTAGACGATCTTTTATTGAGGCTTCCATAGGACGGGCTTGAACCATATCCGATAAAAGTCCTACTCCAGCGCTTAATGCCTCCTTACCAATCACTCGAGCACCACTTGAAAGTAAAGGTAAAACTGATCTGAATAACCCCCCTAAGAAGCTCCCAATACCATGACCGCGTTGATATGGTGAACCCTTATAAATTACTCCAACTCCTGATCCAGCTTGATGTGTATAATAATTTTCATATGGACATTTATGATGATCACGAAGAGAATTCATTATTATAATTTTCGGAAATGTAGTTTAATACACACGGTTCCAAACTGGAATGGTATTTTTTGTCCTGTACTCGATCTTGTAGGTGTGCTGCGCACACACATGCATAATTAGTAATGTTGTATCTAGCTACCATATATATGTATACTTAATAATATTGTACCTCACTACTTAGTACTAAGATTTTCAGTCAGTCAGACAGTAGCTAGTTGCCCGTCAACTGTATTACACGCTCTTCTACAATAAATATGTCATTAAGTTATGCAATCTTTCATTATGGTCACCCGTAGAGACGCATATGGAGACAGCTCCTAAACTGGTGACACCGACGTGATAGACGTGATCGACGTGATATTAACACAGTAGTGGGCAATTTTCGCGTGTGTTGTGATCGGTCGGACAATTCATAATAGTAACATGAGTGTGCCGCTTCCGCCACCGCCACAAAACGTGCCGCTTGTTAACGTGCCACTCGTCCAGGACATCCAGCTGCCCGCGCCACCGCCCATTATGGCGCCAGGTGTAGATTCAGTGTCTCTACAGTCCCGGCTCTCGGACTTTTGGACGGATCAGCCGCGCGTGTGGTTCGTACGCACGGAGGCTATCCTCACACCGCAGAGGATGAGCGATGAGGCGAAGTTTGACCTAGTCGTGTCCAAGCTGAGTAAGGAGGTCATCGCGCAAGTGACAGACATATTACTAAATCCACCTCCTACCCACAAGTACGACGCACTTAAAGCTCGATTGCTCCACATCTATGAGGAGTCAATGTCGAGACAGATCGAGAAGCTTATGAGCGAGCTAGAGTTGGGCCAGCAGAAACCATCCCAGCTGCTCCGTCGGATGCGCGAGCTCGCTACTGATAAGGTTCCTGATGAAACTCTTCGCGTGCTGTGGCAGAATCGTCTTCCGACACAGGTGCGAGCCGTGCTCACCGTGTCTGACTCCAAGGACTTAGACAACCTAGCAGCAGTCGCAGATAACGTCATGGAGGCTGTGCGGCCTTCCTATGCTGCCGCCACTACCTGCGCTGCGCCAGCGCCGACATCTTCTGCTGCCCTTGACTTGGCCCTGTTGAGGGCTGAGGTGGCTAAAATAAAGGCTACAGTGAACCAGATCGATCAGCGGAGGTCGCGGTCTCGTCCCCCTGATCGCACCCGTCATTGTTCGCAGTCCCGGCGCCGTAGCGGTTCCCGCCGTCCCAAGAAGGAGAACTACTTGTGCTTTTACCACTACCGGTTCAGGGAGAAGGCAAACAAGTGTACGGAGCCGTGCGCGTGGAAACATAAGCTGCCGGAAAACTGAGCGGCGAGGTACAGTCCGAGGATCTCGAGGTCTGTACCATTGTTCCATTTGATCGTTTGTGTGTGTCAGATATTAACTCTGGGCTTAGATTTTTAGTCGACACAGGTGCCAATGTGTCTGTTTTACCAGCTGTGAGAAAAGACCGTGCAAACCAGTGCAGTGAATATAAATTATACGCAGCTAACGGTAGTGAAATCGTAACTTATGGTACCAAGACACTAGTGTTAAATTTAAACTTACGTCGACCTTATCGTTGGGAATTCGTGGTAGCAGATGTCAAACAACCAATTTTGGGCGCAGATTTTTTAGCGTATCACAGGTTACTAGTTGATTTAAACGCGCGTAAATTAATAGATAGAACCACAGAATTGAATGTTTCGGCATCTGTTGTCAAGGTATCCCAACCTAGTGTTAAAACTATTGATTTGAATCATCCGTATCAAGATTTATTGTTAAAGTACCCGGACATTACTAAACCGGCGTCATTCCGAGAAACTGCGAAACACGATGTCGTCCACCATATCGAGACCTCTGGTCCCCCCGTGCACGCGAAAGCGCGCCCGTTGCCACCCGACAGGTATAAAAAAGTTAAAGAAGAATTTCGCATCATGCAGGAACTGGGCATCTGTCGTCCTTCGAAGAGCGCATGGGCTAGTCCACTCCATGTAGTTCCTAAGAAAAATGGAGATATAAGACCTTGTGGGGATTATCGCCAGCTGAATGCGATAACAAAGCCCGACAGATACCCGATTCCTCGCTTGAATGACTTTACTTTTATTCTCCCGGATAAAAATATATTTTCGAAATTAGATATTAATAGAAGTTATCATTTTATACCTGTCGCGCTAGGTGACGTGGAGAAAACCGCTATCATAACACCATTTGGGCTTTTCGAGTTTCCCCGAATGACCTTCGGTTTAAGGGGTGCAGCGCAAACCTTCCAGCGCTTTATGGATTCCATTTTACAAGGGCTTGATTTTGTCTTTTGTTATTTAGATGATTTACTTATCGCTAGTGACAACGAAGTTCAACACAGGCAGCATTTAGAAATAATTTTTAAAAAGTTTAATGAATATGGAATTTCAATTAATTTGGCAAAATGTTGTTTCGGACAAACAAAACTAGAATTTTTGGGACACGAAATTAGTACTGAAGGTGTCAGGCCGTTGCAAGATAAGGTTCAGGCAATTGTGGAATTTCCGAAGCCGAAAACTATTTCAGAGCTGAGACGTTTTCTCGGCATGGTTAATTTTTATCGATCTCTTCTCCCCAACGCTACTTTATATCTAACAGAATTAAATAAATATCTTAAAAGCTCAAAGAAAAATGATAAAACTCTTATCGTCTGGAATGATAGTGCGAACGAAGCATTTACGCAGTGTAAGGCAGGTCTCACACAGGCCGCTACATTGACGTACCCTAGAGTGGATTCCGCACTCGCTATAATGACTGACGCATCTAATACATGCGTGGGAGCAGTCTTGCAACAAAAGGAAGGAGATATCTGGAAACCATTGGGTTATTTCTCAAAAAAATTGACCACCACCCAACAGCGATATAGCACCTATGATCGCGAGTTGCTCGCTATATACTTAGCTATAAAACATTTTCGGAAATTATTTGAAGGTCAAGAAATAACCGTGTATACGGACCATAAACCTTTAACTTTTGCATTTCAAAAGGTAGGACGCGATGAAAGCGAAACGCCTCGGAGAACGAGACATTTAGCTTTCATAAGCGAGTTCACTACAAATATAAAACATATAACCGGTAAGAATAACATTGTAGCCGACACCTTATCACGCGTCGAAGCCGTGATTATGCCAACTGCGTTGAATTTCGATGACATTGCAAATGAACAGCGTAGCGATAGTTATATTACGAATTTTATGTCTGGTTTAAATACCGATAATATTTTGTTGAAAGAACTAGTTATACCTATGTTAGACAAGCCTATTTTTTGTGAAATGTCTACCAATATAGCTCGTCCGTACCTACCGGAAAAGTTTCGACGCCTAGTTTTTGATAGTTTGCATAATTTGAGCCATCCTGGAATTCGGTCTACACGAAAAATGTTAGCTAAAAAGTATTTCTGGCCGAGTATGAATCGCGATGTTTCTTTATGGGCAAAAATGTGCATACTATGTCAACGTTCTAAAGTTAACAGACATACGGTATCGAATTTGACTAAGTTTTCGGAAGTAGATCGTTTCGAGCATGTGCACATCGATATCGTTGGCCCTCTTGAGATTTCACCAGATGGTTATAGATACTTACTCACGATAATTGATAGGAGAACTAGGTGGGCCGAAGCATTTCCGTTACGCGACATTACGGCAGAAACTGTTGCCAAACATTTATATGAGGGTTGGATTTGTCGTTACGGTTGCCCGATGAAGTTAACTAGCGACCAAGGTCGCCAGTTTGAGAGTAGTCTTTTTAACCAGCTGTTAAAAATGTTGGGGGTTAAAAGAATTCGAACTACTCCTTATCACCCGCAAAGCAATGGCGCAGTCGAACGTTGGCATCGTTCTTTAAAGACAGCACTTTCGACTCGCCTGTCACATGGATCTTGGGTGGAAGAGCTACCCACGGTATTACTGGGGCTTCGCGCGGCCGGCCGCAGCGATTCAGGGGTTACCGCCGCCGAGTTAACTTTCGGACGAAACTTACGTCTACCAGGAGACTTTTATGGCAATTCTTCGAACAACTGTAATGTCAACGACTATTGTTTAGTAGATAAGATTAGAGATACTATTCGTAGTTATAAGCCTACATCCGACAATTCACGTAACTGTCAAAGTTTTTTTGTGCACAAAGACTTACGTAACTGTGAATATGTCTTTGTTCGGGACGATTCAATACGTAAACCTTTGAAACCACCCTACGACGGTCCATATCGCGTGATAAAAAGGGCTTCAAAAGTTTACCTAATTCAATTACCCGATAGGCAGGTACATATTTCTATTGACAGATTAAAGCCTGCATATGTGTTAAAGGAATGCGATGGTAACATAACAACGCCAAGCGACAGTAACGCTGACAACGCAGCGGATGTGGTGCCTGCGCATGTACGGTTCGCGTTACCGCCGCCCACACCGGTGACATCGTCGTCGCCCGGCCCTAGCAACCCGATAAGCGTGAAAACAACGCGGAGTGGTCGCATTGTTAAATTACCTTCACGATTTAATATAAGTTAGTGTTAACATAAAATGTATTATATATGCAATATAATTACATGTTTAAATAATATTCAAGTTAGCTAGTATGGATGTGAAAGTATTATTTGCATTGTTAGGTGCAGAATATTTTCATTCAGACTATTCAAGTTACGTTACAAATACAAATTGAATGTAATTTTAGATGTATTGTGTTTTGTATTTTGCGTTATTTTGCGTGTACTGCAGTTTCATTTATGTTTAGGTAGTTAGTTTAGTTATAATGTATTTCGTTTCATTTGAAATATTTCCTTTGCAGAAGCATTAGTGCTAAAAGTTTTACAATTTTTACTATGGGCAATTATCAAGAAAAACCAGTTATTGTTTCTCAGGCTCAGAATACTATAGAGAATAAAGTGGATAATTTTCAAATATGGTTATATGTGATAGCCAGTTTTATGGGAGCAATAATATTGTACACTATTTGGATGAAGTTTAATAAGAAGTTCAAAAACTGGCTTCGCCATCAAGTGTTCATGGCCAGCGTTCCAATGTCGGGCCAGAATATGGGTCAGATGATAAGCGCCTCTAGCGCCAGTCTGCAGCACGCGCCCGCGCCTGCCGCGGCAGCCGCTCCCTTCACAGGGATCTCCGTACAGCCCTGCGCTTCAGCGCATTAACAAGTGTTTATTATATAGTTTTAAGTTTTTGTATTCTTTTTGTAAAGGGGGAAGTAATGTAGGTGTGCTGCGCACACACATGCATAATTAGTAATGTTGTATCTAGCTACCATATATATGTATACTTAATAATATTGTACCTCACTACTTAGTACTAAGATTTTCAGTCAGTCAGACAGTAGCTAGTTGCCCGTCAACTGTATTACACGCTCTTCTACAATAAATATGTCATTAAGTTATGCAATCTTTCATTATGGTCACCCGTAGAGACGCATATGGAGACAGCTCCTAAAATCTTATAACTATTTCCAACGTATCGAACTCTCTTCGCATAACAGGTAAGTAGTGAGGTTGAGAGAAAACGTGCATTTTATTTGCACCATAAATGTATTTTGTAGGATCTAATGAAATGACTCTTAATAAAGGAGTCATAACATCACCCACAATCTGAGGATCGATAATGTCGTAATATAGAAATAGTTGAGATGGTAACCCTAAGTGTAAATTAGCAGGACACTTTCCAAAATTTCTCTCTAGGAGATTTTTATTTGGTTCATAACCTAGCTGTAAACTTAATTTGGGTGATAATGTTACGGATGTTATATTTTTATCCAATACCGAAATAGACACAAATTTTGTTATTTCATCATAGCGAAATTTCAAGTTCTCTCCGATACCATTTAACACTCTTAAAATATGCTCAACGTTATCATAGTTGGTAGCTGGAATATGTTTTTTGTAGTACACTGTGGATGGCTTATCTTCATTAGGCATTAACATAGATTTTGTAATGTATATAACATTTTCATGGTCTTGAACAGTAAACATGGTACATGGATATTGAAACTCGACAACTCCAACCGACCATTCACCTTCTAATTTTATAGCTTTTGGTAATTTCGTTGAAAAATTTGTGGTCTTGTTATCAGGAAAGTATTCCATTGAACTATTGCTGAGCAAAGTTAAATAGAAACTTTCTTTATTCATATTTCTTTTAAACTAGAAGCTAAAATCCAACTGTTAAATTTATCTGGATAACCTTTCCACTTCACTAATACTTCTTTTCTGTTACTTGAATAACGAGTGTCAATTATTTTATCTATTTTATGTTGTGAGGTGGGGTTGTAAGTGATTTTCTGTAATTCTCTTTCATAAAAAGTACCAATTATTGGTTCATTTTGTAAATCTGTTATTGTATAAACAACTCATGGAGATCTATCAATTATTGAAGATATAATAAATATTTCATCACTCCAATTTGATTCATATCCTTTTTGGAATACATGTTTATATTTAGTTATTCGAACATAATCACCCACATTGAAATTTGGTTTAGGATTTTCTAAAGAAAGTTTTTTTGACCGTCTATCATAATGATTAGTCCAAACTGTCATAATATTGTTGGAATTTACATCACATGGGCACATCTTAATACTAGAGTGAAAGCTGTGATTATAAGAGTATATTAAATCTTGTAAAACATCTATATATCTATAAGTATTATTATGAGTGAAATAACGCCACATTTTCATTTTTAGTGTTCTTTGAAATCGTTCAACAATACTGGCCTTAATGTCAGGATTGTTAGTGGTATAGTAATTAATCTTTTTGGATTTAAAGTATTTTTGTACATCTTTTGAAACAAATTCTGTACCTTTATCGGATTGTATGTGAGTAGGTGTTAAATTACTTTCAGTAAATATACTTTCAAAACATTCTTTAGTTGTTTCTGAGTTTTTCTTTTTCATTGGTCTTGCAAAAGCATATTTACTAAATACATCAATAATACAAAGTATATACTTGAAACCATCATTATATTGAGAATAAGTTCGCATATCACTTAAATCAGCTTGCCACAGTTCATTAATATTTGATAGAATGTACCTATTACGCGGGAATTTTTTTCGAATGGGTTTATGTAATGTGTATGTTTCTTGTGATTTTAACCATTCCTTTACTTGCTTTTTATTCATTTTACCCTTCATGGCTTTTGATAATTTATCAATACTACCAAAACCAGCGGGATTAGATGGATCAGAATAAATCCTGTTAATTTCTTCTAGTACGGAGTCCATTTTTCCCACTCAAGTCCTTTACGTATTTTAGTTGTAGACTTTTTATCTCTACTGCACGGTGTAGAAAACTCTTGAACTTCAATCTCAGAGGGTTTGTTCAGATCTTTTGCTTGAAGTTGGTTAATAAACTCACATCTCCTTGGATTTCCAATATAAGTAAGTGGTACTTTAATATACTGCAATATCGTGATTGAAGATGAACAAATTGAACAGGTGAAAGAGTTTGTGTATCTGGGTTCAAAGTTTACAAGAGATGGAAAGTGTGAGAGTGATATCGAAAGAAGAGTGAATGCAGAAAACATGGTGAATGGAGCTTTGCACTCCTTTATGAGCAGTCGGAAGGTGTCTAACAAAGCTCGTTTGGCTGTGCATGAGGGGGTGTTGGTTCCGACACTCATGTACGGAAGTGAAACTTGGGTATGGCAGAAGAAACATGAAAGCAGAATTAATGCAGTTGAGATGAGAGCATTAAGAAGTATGATAGGAGTTAAACTGAGTGACAGGCTAAGAAATAGTGAGGTAAGGAAACGTTGTGGTCTGAAAGAAGATGTAGTGACAAAAATTGAGAAAGGTATGCTGAGATGGTTTGGCCATGTCGAGAGAATGAATGAAGAACGATTGACGAAAAAAGTGTATAAGGCGAGTGTGAATGAAAGTGTTGGAAGGGGTAGACCTAGGCGGACATTTCTAGACCAAATCAGGGACGTCTTGAAAAAAGGCCAGGTCAAGAGTACCCTAAACCGTAGAGCATGTATGAAGGGAATAATGAAAGTGGACGAAGCAAAACAAGTATGTAAGGATCGTAGCAAGTGGAAAGAACTGGTCTCTGCCTACCCCTACGGGAAAGAGGCGTGATTATATGTATGTATGTATGTACTTTAATATCTTTTAATGCTTCAGCAAATCTAACCCACCCTACCGGATCACTTCTTTTTAGGGGTCTTAGTGAATCATTTATTAAATCAACAATATTACTTCCAGGAATTTTTTCACTATCAATTATGACTGTACCTTCGTTATCCCAATGTATTTTACTTTTACTTGTTTCAACTAAGTTTAATAATAACTGCCCTTTTTTATGATAAGTTTTTGGTATTAAACTGAGTATTTGAGCTGGTGTGTAAAGTGGATTTTCATCATTTTCTTTACTTTTAATGGATCGATTCTCCTCCAGCAAAGATTCAATATCAACTGAAGTTTTTAGATCTCTATCTTTATTTTTAAAACCAATTTTTGACTCATTTGAATCTTCATTAGATGTATCAGAATAAATTGGTAATTTGAGTGGTTGACGATCCTCTTCGGTAAAATGAAGGTATCTTTGCAGTGTTTGTAAATATAATATCCATTTCTTTCGGTCTTCCGTCTTACTATTCATAATATTTTGCATTTCAATATCTAATCGAGATAAATTACTATTAACCTTATTTTCTTGTTTTAATTTTTCAATCAATCCAGGTTCGATAAGTATCATTTTCTTTGCATTTTCCATGTTAACTGGCTAGTCCACTCACTAATCCACTCAATATTGCACCTAATATTGTTGGTAAGAAAGCCCCTCCTTTTTGTATAATTATATTTTTTCTTAGTTTATGTTTACACTTACGTACTAGTTTACGGAGTATGTTTTTATGTTTATTCAATTTTTGTTTATCCTGATCTTTAAGAGGTACTTTTCCTTGTAAAACGTTATGAATACACTCACAAATACAGTTAATTTCTTCTTCATCACACGTTTTAAGTAATGCTCTTTGATATTTTGGTTTAAGCGTATGCAAAGCGGTTAGCAAATGTTTATACGTTGTGAGTCGACGATGCATCATTTAGCAATGATTTCAATTGTTTGATTCTTGGTGTATTTAAACTCTTTTGTGGGGACGTAGACTGTACAGAAACCATTAAATGGAAAGACATTTGTCTTGATACGACAAAAATCATTGGTATTCTGTTTTAAATCTACCATTAAATATCCATGCGCCTCTAGAGTTGCATCCCTGTAGGCATTTTCAATGAATTTTGGGTTATCTGGTGATACTTGTCTTGCTAAATATCTTATTTGAGTTTTATCTCGAGGGTTTTTAAAATATATTATATAACTTGAGTTTAAAGATATGTCTCTTTGTCCTTTACCCTGATGAAATAAATTTTGTGTTAGATAAAATACACTAAGATTCCTGTGATGACTACCTTTTGTAAATATATCCACAATTCTTCCATCGGACTCTCTCATTAGATCATCAATAATAACAAGATGTGGGTTTTCACCATCAAACATATTAAGATTTGGAATTCCTTGATGATAGTTAACATTTGGTAAATTATATAATGGTTGCATTTCATCAAAGCACCATGTGATCTGATTAAAATCACAATTACATATTTCTGTAACTGATTTTATGAAATTTGTTACAAAATTTGACTTCCCACACCCACTTGGTCCTGCCACAATAGCAGTAAACGGATGGATAAAGTGAAACATAACACACGTCTAAAGTTCAAAGGGGTGAAATAAAAAATGAAAGTGTTGGTGTAAACAATTAATATATATTCCAAAAATTATATAAAACAGAATTATCTGTATACTATTTCTAACACAATTAGTACATCATAATTTTACAATTAACTCAACCTCAAATAAATAGAAACAACAATTAGTACATCATAATTTTACAATTAACTCAACCTCAAATAAATAGAAACAACAATTAGTACATCATAATTTTACAATTAACTCAACCTCAAATAAATAGAAACAACAATTAACTTAAATTATTTACAATAAAACAATGTTTAAATATGTAATAAACTACGTCATATTATAGTATTATCATAATTTTACAATCAATATAAATTTTTCTTAAACGCAGACATAAAAGTAAAAACTATCAACACTTAACGCAGTTTAAAATGACGCCAAGCTAATGTTTCAATATTATTATCTAAAATATGTCTCTTTGTGTCATTATATGATAAACCTATCTTATTTAATTTTTGTGTGAAAATTGTGTGTTTAATTGATTTAAATCTAAGCATGCTATAATATTGCACTTTTTTATTAAATAGAGAAGACTTATAACTATTCATTGTCATCTTTTTAGTGATACATTTATTTACCCCTTTTGCCTTGGCTATAGTCTTATTCTCTAAGTTAAAAGCGTACATTTTGGATCGTAAACCCACAAATTCTTTCATGATTTTACCATTATTTTCATCTTTAAAAAAACCTAATTTCTTTTTATTTAATTTTGGATATTCAAAAATATTATTTGTATCATAATCTGAGGTATCAAAGTATGATGAAAGGTCAGGTTTTATATCAGTGTAAAAATCATTTGTAAATATATGATATATTAAACTATCCGTATCTGTATACAATAATTTGATTTTACTAAACTTTTTAATCATATAGTTATAATGAAAATCATACATTAATGTTTTTGAAATATCTAAAATGCAAAACCCTAAATAAATTGGTTTGTTATATATTAACTTCGTTTTTCGCAACTGAACCGCAACTAGGTTTTCCGAAAATATTGAAAGGCTATGAAATTGTGGTTTAGCGATTAGATCTTGAGCACCTAAAGCTTTACCCTGGTTCTCCCAGTGCGTAACTAATTTTATGTTAACCCTTTTTTCAATATTCTCCATAGTCTTACCGAAGACTGAATTATTCATTAATTTATAAAAATCTTTTTCGAAATCTGATTTTGCTAAAGTTCTTAATTTTGTGTTTAGATCTATGTACATCTTCAACCAGGGAAACTGTTTAAATTTTAAAACTCTATGAATTTTAGTTAATTTAACCCCCATTTCTATGCACTGCTTTAAATTTCTGTAATGAATTACATATTTATCTTTATTATTTAAATTTGGGACTAGTTTATTCTCATTAATATTGCCTACACAAATGTTTTCTGGACATAAAGGAAAGTCCGAATGTAAATCATGAAGTTCATCTGGATATTCCAAATCAACTTCTAAAATAAAACCGAAGTCTGATGTCTTAGACACATTAAATTCTGTATTTGGATTTACCCATTCGAATCCACCAGTAGGAAGATATTGAGACATAGCCCAACCATATAAATTGTTGGCATCAAAATATGTGATATATGAATTTGGTTTCCCTGTATCATAATCCTCCATGTATTTGTTATTAGCTCTAGCATAACGATTACTACATTGAGATACACCACCTCTGATACCTGATCTAATAAATGCAATTTTCTCATAATCTGTTAAAAGTTCTAATTCTATTTTTGTATATTTTAACATTGAATCCCAACTTAAACCGGGTGCTGTGTAATAATGGGCAGGGTCTAAATCATATGTATTAATACATAACTTTCTAAAGTTTTCAAATACATCGGATAAAAGTAAAAAGTCTGTTTTTAAATATAGGTTTGAATAATCTAGCATATTACAACACCCAAAATGTTCCCAAACATCTTTAGCATGATTGTAATCATCATTTGAAATATGTGAATCTGTGAGTGAACTATAAAAACATTTTTGTTCAGGGAGCGATGTTAGACTTAAACTATCATATTTAGTCATAAGTTCATATGGATAAACACCTTTCCGTTTTAAACGAAAGAAATCTTCATCATTAGGGTAATTTCTACGTAATTCTTGAAATTGATCATTACTGAGATTTTTGGCCAATTCTTCTAATTTACACGATAAAAACTTAAATGAATCTAAGAATCTCAATATAATTTCGTGGTTATTCACTTTTAATTTTTTGGAAAAGGATATATATTTTTCTTTATTTTGAGGGATAACTTCGACTTCACCATCACAAAAGTTTAACGCGTGAACAATAAAATGAGCATCATAGTGACTAAGGTTGTGTAAAAATATTGGTATATAACTAGGTGTTCTGATCTTCGAACAACATGATTCATGAGCAACACCTATAAAACTACCAGTGTACCAATCAAAATCATAAAAATGTTTTGCCAACTCAGTTTCACAAATATGACAAATGGTTGCATTTGAAATTTGGTTTTTGTCTTCATTTGTTAGCGGAAGTGGTGGATATTTTTGAAGTCTATTTATTTCTTTTAGATTGTTAGATAAACTTTCCATAAACACTTGTGCACAGTTGGGTCCGCAATATGTTACATATTTTGATAATTTATCATCATATGAACATTTTATATAATATCCAAAACTATGTACTTCATGTTTCTGAATATTATGAGTGAAAGGTTTGGAAGGATCGTTAGAACATGATTCTATTGGTTTTAAAAATGCTTCAAAATCAGCATAAACTACGAATGGTATCTTTAACTTTTTTTCATAACTATCAAATTTAATTTTATCATTTGAAATAGGTTGACCAAACCAATTCGGTTTTTTTTAAAGTTTCACTGTTTGGTAATACTGTACAAATGTGAGCACAATCGTATTGTTCATGGTTATTTAACCTTTCCTGAGATGGAAAACGAAGTAGACATGCTTCACAAATGTACATGATGTGACCGTCTTTTGAAATTTGTTTACTAACTAACCGCGATAAATTTTTTATATAGCAATAATGATTTTTTGTATCCTTGGAAAAAAATAATAAATTGATATGTCTATCTTTACGACACTTTGTTAAAAATAATGGACCTACTATAGAATTACATCGTTTTTCTTTATTATATTCTAACCCAAAAACATTAATACTAATATCATTTAATTTCTCTACTTTTGCTATGTCAGAAATTTTAACCGGAAAGGAAATACCATCAAATTTAAGTTTATTTGCATGTTTAACGTACGATGATACCCGATCGGTGTGTTTGTTTACAGGATATAACGCCGAGAGTAACGCCCATTTAAAACAAAAATAATCCTTGTTTTTTACATTTATAACAGCCTTTTTTAATTTTATGTCACGAGGAAGATCTATGTATGAAGTACCGCGTAGGGGGTTAAATTTATTAACATTCATGTCTATAGATTTTATGTTTTTTAGACTCCATCCACTATCTTTTTTTTCGAAAGCTCTAATTTTAGTAGTAATTGTATCATTTAAAGATGAAAGAAAAATATTTAAGTCATCTCCTTGACAAATAATATAGTTAAGCGTTTGAAAATCGAACGTATCATGAATATCTTTAGTTTGTTGAACAAAATCAGCATGCAATATGAAGTTTACCTTAAAAATTATGTGTTGATGAATACACTCTTGTAATAAAAATAAAATATCATCTTTAATAGAATTTAAAAATAGTTCAGAAGTTTCAAAATTTACCCATGTCGAACGATCTACTCTACTCTTGATTTTATAAGTTAAAATCCTATTTCCAAAAGCAGATTCAATAACACTAACGTTTGATAAAGAATTATGTGAATTTAAAAGATTATTTTTATGAACATTACTTTTAAAATGATTAGCTAAATACCGTTTCTTGATAAATATATGGCACGTTGGACATTCCACTTGATCATCGTTACTGATACTGTTCCCTGCAGAGGTATACGCTTCTGCTTCCGTTGTTGGTTTTTTGATGATCTTGGATTCTTTGCTACACGTTCGCTTCGTTCCTCTTCCAAGTTGTAGTGGTTGACTGCTAAAATGTTTAAATTTATTAAAAACTGTATAAGACAATATGTAAATTATGATCGAAATGAATGTTTATTTTACATACTTAAACTGTGTTTCAACCATCGCACAGTGATGATACAACTCATCATCGTATGACGAATCGAACAGTTGACCCCTCTCCATTTCTTCACAAACTTTAGACAACTCCTGATTTAATTCGCTATTGAATAGTTCCGTATTCTCTTCCATGATTGTGGAGAAAAAAGCACTGGTGCACACTTCACTGAAGTTTTCCCTTCCTCTTTTTTATTTTTGATTCAGCTTCAAAAAAATGATCAATCGATTGCGATTTTCTTTTTCCACCATCGCATGTGTTATTATTAATGACGAGGTTATCACTCTCTTCTTGAGGGGAGAGTGGCGAGTAGTAATACTGTTTATAGGTATCTTCATCGAAGCTCAATGATTTCTGCAACAACACAGTTATCATGTTAATATCAATTTGTTAACACTTAATCATAAAAGTTAAAAAAGTTTAAGTTACAGCCTATTAAAGTCCACTGCTGAACATAGGCCTCCTCTCATTTCTGAGAGGGTTTTAGAGCAAGGAAATGTCCGCCGCGCTCCCTCAATGTGTGTTGGTGAACTTCACATGCCTTCGAAATTTTCTCAGACATGCAGGTTTCCTCACGATGTTTTCCTTCACCACCAAGCACGTGGTAATAAGCACTTAAAATTGCTATTAACAATTTAATTGGTGCTGGCGGGGATCGAACCCGGGTCGCGTACTGTGAAATTTACAGCTAGCGCTAACCATCTGAGTTACCACGGCTTAATCATATACATACACAATATTTAAATAAAATAATACACACACACATGAAAATAACAGAAAAAAAGTAATTTAGTCAATAGAATAAACACTTACATCCATAGCCTTTGGTGTATTGAAGTAACACAAATGTACTATTGATAGATCCAATGTAGCCAAACGACCGTACACTAACTCGATGACTGCGTTTGTTGGTCTTATATACCACCAGTACGTAAAAATTCTAATCTAAAGTATTTCCGTAATGAGTTGATAATTACTTTATGCGTCAACCAGTTTATCTCACATTTCCGTTGCCTATCTCAACATTTCTTCGTATTGTGTTTTGTTTGGTGATCAATGACTCAAGTACGATTTGTATATCACAAAAATGCAATTTAATATGTAGAAATCACTATAATTGACCATTCCTATGTTATTCATTGAGTAGCTAGGTACTGTAATAATCTACTAATATCAGTAATATCATGGATACACTAGATGTACAACAACATCTGAAAAAGATTCACCCCAGTCTAGAAAATAATGTTTATGCAGCTAATAGACTGCCTATGTATACCCACGTACCAACGTATATAATATGTAATTTGGATACAGATGATAAACCAGGGTCACATTGGGTAGCTTTATATATCGATACGAATGACGTCGGTCAATATTTTGATTCATATGGACGATCACCTGTACGATATCATCTAGAGTTTTTAAAAAGGAATTGTAAAAGATGGAACTGGAATGTTGATAAGATTCAGAATGAGTGGACTTCAGTTTGTGGCGAATATTGCTTAATGTATTTACTATATAAGTTTCAAGGATGTTCAATACATAGTTTTACGAGTATATTTACAAGGAACACAACGATATTTTAGTGGATGAGATGTTTCGCTCCTATTTTATAGATAATAATTAATAAGATTTTGTATTTTATAAATAAAAATTGTAACAAAATTATGTAATGTGTTTTATTGATGATTCAGATTAGCGTTGTATAAACAAAGAATTATAATAAACAATAGCAATGATATAGTCGACGCACACGCTGCAATGAGGGTGATTAATGAACAATAGAACAATAGAAATAGGAACAATGGGACGCTAATGACGGCGGAGGCCCTTACCGGATATCAATTAGATATTAGCTAATTGATCTACACATCTCCGGAACCGTGCATTCTACACAAAAATGGACCGCGGATTCGTGATCAGAGCATGCCAAAACCTTTTTTTTTTTGTTTTTTTTTTTTTTTTTTTTTTTTTAGGATCGGGCGTCGACGAACGTCGTTGAACCACGTCTGACTCAGGTGGTCTAGAAGTGGTACAACTACACTACTTTTCTAGCCCTGATCTTATACGTTAAACGTACAAGCTGATTAAAATGTTAACTAGTTCTCATTATTTTATTGTAGAACGAGCGTACATTCGCAGCAAACCAATTTGAGAAGCTGAAAATTTACATTCACAATACAAAAATGGTACATGTGAAATTGCAGCTCGTTAACGCGCTAGGTGAGTTTTATAAAGCGTGACAATTTTTTTTAATATTTACATGTTTTAAAATTTACAACAAGCAAAAGGAAAATACAGTACCTACAGGCGTTTTATATTAAATACATTTTATCTAATGATTAATTTGCTTATTTTTGTATTCCCGTTGTTTTGAGTACTACGTAATTCTTCTTTCTTCCTTTATGGCACTTTCGAAGAAATGTGTGTATCACCCTGAGGCACGTGGTAGCATGGGTGCTGTCACGGGTGCAAATAAGGTGTTTAATGTCCTGTGTCATACTTTGTCTTTAAATTTAAATATTTATCTTTAGTTCGAACTACGCAGAACGAGCTTACATTATAAATTCTTGCAGTATTATGCTTGGGTACGGATGGTGTATCCAAGCATAATACTGCTAGAATTGATTGTACAAGTCTATCGTTAAAAACGTTGCGAAGATTGGAAGCAAGTTGACGAGTTTTACGTATCTTATACTCAGAATGACGAAACGGTATTCGTTGAAGATTATACAAGTAGACGCACCAACATTGGCACACCCCGATAAAAAGGTGAAAGCGATGTATAAGGATATCTCAAGAGCCAAACATTCTTCTAATTTCAATAACGTAAAACTAGATATAACAACCGGCCAGAACAAACATTAGATTAGCCCAGACGGTTCTACGAAAAGCGGGATTGACGACTAAATTTGATAATATACAGACATATTATCAACCGCCGCTAGGATAAAACTCTGTCTGGGTGTGAATTTAAATGGAATTTTAGGTGTCAAATTTTAACTCTAGACTCTATCTTGTGTCACTTTTAGGGTTCCGTACACGAAGGGTAACCAATGGGACCCTATTACTACGCCTCCGCTATCCGTCCGTCCGTCTGCCTGTCAGCGGGCTGTATCTCATGATCCGTAAGGTTAGGTAGACACTTGAAATTTTCACATAATGTGTATTTCTGTTGCCGCTATAACAAAAAATAAGAAAAATAAAAATAAAATAAAAATTTATGAGGGCGCTCTTACTCGAAATGTGTATTGTGATGGTACGGAACCCTTCATGCCCGAGTCGAACTCGTACTTGGCCGGTTATTATAAAATTGAAAGCACAAAGGAACATACAGTTCCACCTGAAGGTAAGTTACTGCAGCCCATAGACACCTGCCACTAACTTTAAATAAAGAAGGCTACAAATACGTTGCCATCGCTGAAGGCAAAGATTAAATGACTCACACTTAGTTACTAAGCTGGCGATCTAAACCCTTCAGGCTTGTAGAAATAAGTAAGATGTGAAGTCATATTAAGTATCGACGGCTCCGTGGCGCAGTGGCTTAGCAATCAGTTGTTGCGCTGGGGGCCGCGGGTTCGAATCCCGCACGGAACAAGTATTTGTATGGCCTACAAATAATTGTTCCGGGTCTGGATGTTTGTCCTTGTGCAATTTATGTTTGTAAACTGCCTCCACGACACAGTAGAAAATCCTAGTGTGCGGGTAACGTTTTTTAAAAGAAAATATTCGGGTATACTTTAAGACCTCCTGCAACAACATTATGGCACAGCACGAATAAATCGGCTTGACCGCAGGGGAACAGTAACAGTACAGTACAGAACTACACTACACAAAATGTCATCGTGGCATACCACAGAATACAATACCTGTGCAAATATGAAAATTTCACTTTATATTTTTTTTTATTCAAAAAACATTACCCCCACACTAGAATTTTCTCCTATATCGTGTGGGCAGTTTACAAACATAAATTGCACAAGGACGAATATCCAGACCCGGAATAATTATTTGGATACCGTATGGCCTACTTGTTCCGAGCGAGGTTCGAACCCGCGGCCCCCAGCGCAGCAACTCATTGCTAAGCCACCGCGCTACGGAGCCGTCATATATTTTATGAGCCCTTCCATTTTAGTCCTTAGTAGTAAAAACGTAATTGCTTTTAGGCTCTTACCACGTAGATGAAGGTGTCTATGAGCCACAGCATTAACTTATCATCAGGTGGACCTTTTTAAAAATTGATATTAAATTACGAAACTAAAAAAACACTTAGTAGAATATAAAATTTTCTATCTCACATTCCTGTATATAGTACACAGGTTGTGGTAAATTCGTATTCTAAAGGAAGTCGTTTTCAGGCCACCTCGCTCAAAAGACTACTGCAGGGAACTGTTTGCGAAATTGTTGTAGAATAAACTTCAGATAACATTTTAAATCATATTTGATTGTAAAGAAAATTTCTTTAACTACATTAAATGTCTTAAATAGAGTTTTTATTACAAAATAACATTAAGTTAGTCTTTTTTAATAAATAAAAATTATTTATTACAAAGGACGAACTTAATGTTTTTTTTTAAAGAACAAGGGTGACATATGAGCACTTAGTTCACCTGATGGTAAATGGATGCTGGGGCCCATAGTCACCTATAGCTACCTTAGATTAAGACTTTAAATGCAGATGCATCTTCACCCACGAAAACTAAGCTGGGATCCATTATTTCCAGTATATAAAAAAAGTATCCGATTTTCTAGCATTCATCATATGAAACACAACAGCATTAAGCTGTATTTCACGCTGGCAGTCTGGAGCAAGGTTCCTCTCCGGTCAAGCCGACCAATTTGTACTTCAACTATAAAATAGCTGCAAAATGACTCTACATGCCAATAGGCGTTTTTATACTTGGTACATAAACGAACACACAGTCAGTAAGTGGATGATGAGACCCATTGGCATCTTCAGACTGCAGCAATGCATCATCATCAAAATGCAGATGCGTTGTCACTCCTGAAGACTACAGTGTAATGCTTTAATTTAAGTAAATGGGGTCACGAGCTCTCTCCACTCACCATACGAAATACATCAGCATTAAGCAGCTATTTCACGCTGGCAGTCTGTGAGAGCGTGGTTCCTTTCCGGTCTAGCCAACCAATTCGTGCTACACCCGTAATATAGCTGCAGCGTGGCTCTACAATGTATAAATATATAAAGATGTTCATGGATTTATAAAGTATATTGGAAATTTGTTCGTCCATCCATATATTCATATAAGCCTTTCTCTACAGATTTACTCACAGAGAGGATATTCTTCAAAGATTCCACGCTTGGAAAGCAGGTTGGAGACTGCAATTTTTTATTAAATTGAGATGTAATCGGGAACATGCTGCTACTTCTCCTACAGTACCCACAGGATATATATAGAGTAGTGGATTTTCTTACATCACCTACACAGCGATTACTTACGAGTATTTTTGTTACTCTATTGTTGTAAAAAACTTTGTTCTACTATTTTAATCTTATTTTCTTTTAAAAAACTACTTCTCTAGTAAGTAGCTAAATTAAACGCGATAAAAACTATAAAATTAGGTTTATTCAATGTCTAGTAGTCGTGAAAATATAAGAAATCATTATGTGAAACAGATTTTTTTTAAATAAAAGTAAGCCTAAGTTTCTCTTTATAACATCAGTTATCTGCCAGTGAAAGTTCCGTTAAAATCAGTTGAGCCGTTTTGGAGATTAGCCGGAAAAAACAGACATACAGACAGACATATTTCGTATTCATTTAGTAAAAAGCTGTTATTTTGACGTCACAAACAAGTGTCAAATTGCCTGTATATAATTTTATAGAAGAATGTTTGTAACATTATTGTAAATTAAAGTCTAAATAAATTGAAAATAATTTTAGTTATATTGTCTTTAATTTAATTTTTTTAATTTGTACGGCAAAAAGATCCATAATAGCATATAGTACATGAAAGTAAAGTAACAGCCTATATACGTCCCATAGCTGAGCACATAACTTCTCTCTAAAAGGGTTTTAGGGCAAGGAAATGTCGGCCTCGCTCCGCAATGAGTGTTGTTGTATTTTTCATATGTCGCCAAAACTATATTTTTTTGATTTCTCAGACATGCATATTTCCACGACGTTTTGATTCACCACCAAGCATAGTAAATCAGCACTTAAAGTTTTAACTAAATTTTATTGGTGTTGGTGGGGAACAAACCTGGGTTGCTCGGTACTGTGAAATTTACAACGAGCGTTTACTCCCTGAGCTATTTCATTGTACGATTAATGTATGTAAATTTCCTCCACAGTACAGGAGAAAATCATTCTTTCTTGTCTTTTTCATTTTTTTCTTTTTATTTTGGGATAACAAACAATCGTACAATATAATCACATTACATAAACATAAAAACATAAACACTCACGCCTGTCACCCAGAGGGGTAGGCAGAGACTACGGACTTCCATTTGGCGCGATCCTGACACACCTCTCTCGCCTCTTTCACATCCATATATCTACGCATACACGCTCGTCGGTTAAGGGTACTCCTAATCTGGCCCATTTTCAATGTATCGCCGATCTGGTCGATAAACCTTCGTCTAGGGCGTCCCTTCCCGACCCTGCCGTTCACTTCTGCAACATAAATTTGCTTTGTCACTCTTTCCTCGTTCATTCTTTCTACGTGACCAAACCACCGAAGCATTCCTTTCTTAATCCTTGTCACAACGTCATCTTGCAAACCACACTTTTCTCTTATTGCACTATTTCTCACCCTGTCATTCAGATTCAGCCCTAGCATACTCCTTAAGGAACGCATTTCTACAGCATTTATTCTACTCTCATGCTTCTTCTGCCAGACCCAACTTTCACTACCATACATTAAAGTGGGTACTAACACAGCATTATGTAATAATCACATTATTAAACACAATACTATATTTAAGCTTAATAATCATACAATCATCAAAAAACGAGCCGTTCACTAGTAGATACAGAGAAAAACAAACTGATATATATATATATATATATATATATATATATATATATATATATATATGAATGTACATGCGCATGCATATACATATACATAGTTAATACATAAATGTAAATAATTAAATTAAACATAAATAAACAATTACATCAAATTGCATCTAATACAGATAGAAACTCATACACAGCTTTTTTAAATTTGGAAGAAGTTAATCTAAAAATATCTATTTCATTAAATTTCTTGTTGTATTGTTCCATTATACGATTTAAAGGTGCACGCGCACCGGCATTTGTTTTACTTGGTTTAGGAAAGAAAATTTGATGTGATTGAAGCTCACGTATACGCTTCGAGCGACTGGGTATACGAATTTATATTTGATTGGTGAGTTCATTACAGTCAAATTTGTTATGACCGATATTGTAAAGCAAAGTTTGATCCAAGAGTATTCTTCTTGATTCTAAAGAAAGAATACTAAATTTTCTTAATAAAAGTTCATAACATTCATTAGAATTACTTTTAAAGCATTTGAACATTGTAGATTTTAA
This sequence comes from Parnassius mnemosyne, assembly GCA_963668995.1. Taxonomy (NCBI): domain Eukaryota; kingdom Metazoa; phylum Arthropoda; class Insecta; order Lepidoptera; family Papilionidae; genus Parnassius; species Parnassius mnemosyne. The sequence goes on along the minus strand of CAVLGL010000076.1, from coordinate 560,245 downwards.
GAACTTTCGTTGAACACGCTCCAACTGTAAACTATACTTATTATACATTGTACTCCATATAACTGATGTATATTCGACCTGAGATCTTATTAGAGTTTTATATAAAGTTAAAAATGTGGTCGTATGTTGGAAGGAAGAACATGTCCGCATCACAAAACCATAAAGCTGAAAGGCTTTATTGGTTATGTGCGTTACGTGTTCATCAAAGTGTAGTTTAGAGTCTAAGTACAATCCTAGATCCCTAATTAAAGATACCGATTCCAACGAAGCACAGTTTAGTTATAAGTATATTTAATAATGTAATTTTTTTTTTGTGAACGTAATATGTTTGCATATTGATGTGCTTAAGTGAAGTTTATTTTTTTTCACTGTAGTTTGCCAAGCGATTTAAGTCTTGTTGTATTTTGTCACAGTCTTCGATAGTATTGACACTGCGATAAATTTTAAGGTCATCTGCGTAAAGGAGAAATTTCGTAAAACGGAAACATTCACCGATATCGTTCACAAATAATATAAAAAGCAAAGGCCCAAGAATAGATCTTTGCGGTACGCCTGAGCTGACATTTATAATATTAGATGAAAAACCATTAATAATACCGTTGAGATCTGTTTAAAACGTATGATGAAAACCATCTTAACAAGTTTCCTCGTATTCCATTGAACGCCAATTTCTTTAAAAGTATGTTGTGATCAACCTTGTCAAAAGCCTTAGCGTAATCAGTGTAAATTGCTTCCACTTGCAAACGGTTATCCATGCAGTGAAAAAGGTAATTTGTGTAGAGAACAAGGTTAGTTGTTGTTGACCGATGTTTTACAAATCTATGTTGTTCAGGTATAATTATGTTATGTAATGTAGGATAAATTTGCTTATGTATTAGCCTCTCAAGAACCTTTGATATAGTTGATAACAAAGATATGGGGCGGTTGTTAGAAACGTCGTTTTTGCACCCACTCTTGTAGACTGGTGTTACATTGGCGTTCTTCCATATCTGGGGCATAGTCCCTTCACTAATACATTGGTTAAAGATAAGACACAAGGGAATACTAATAGCTGCGGCAGTGTGTTTGAGAAAAAATGGTGGAAGGCCGTCAGGTCCAGGTCCTTTGTTAATATCGAGTAACATGAGCTCTTTGACTAAACTATCCTCAGAAAAGAAGATATTTGAAATAATCTCAGAATTGGGATTAGTAGGCTGATTACTAAAATCTCCTGCTGTAACTGCTGTCTATTTTCATATACTGAGCTGAAAAATTCAGAAAATAATTCACATATACCCTCAGGGGTATCCGATTTTTTATGTTTATAAATCATAACGTTAGGAATTCCATTTTTACCTTTGCGATTATTAACATAGGACCAAAATGATTTGATGTCCTTTTGAAGTCCCTCTTCGATGGAATTAATGTAAGTATTGAGGCAATCAGCACACAATGTCTTAAATCTGTGTCGAATTAATGAAAACTGGGAATAATCCGCTTTATTATTATATTTTTTCCATCGTATCCAATATTTTTTCTTTATCTTTAAATATATGGATGAGGGGTCAAGAAAACCAAACTGGAAAGCTACTGCTTTTTGACGAACGAAGCGGTACATGCATTCTTATAATTTCATAATTTTTTTCATGAAATATATTAACTGAAATTTCAGCAGTTAGCCCTTTTAAAAGAGAGTACCAGTTGATGTCAGAGATAGATTTACAAATGGTGGAATAGTTTGCTTCTAAATATTTGAACCTCGGAATAGACGAGTGAGTCATAGATTTATATGTGTAGCCTAGAGATATAACCGTATAAAATGCTGGATGTAGACGATCCAATGGCAGTAGCGGATTTGGAGGCAGCTCACAAACACAATTATCGTCGTTACATAAAAACAAGACTAAAATACGGTCCAAAGGGTTTCTTATGGTGTTTAACTGTTTCAAGTTTAATGATGATATAAAGTTAAGCAGTGATTTGTCATTATTGGTAAGGTGGGGGTAAGAAGATGTGGATGCTATATTTAATGCCGTTTGATCACTGCCCAACCATTGTAGATTGGGAAGATTGAAATCACCAACTACGTAAACGTGCTGGTAGTTCCATAATTTTGTTACATAAGGATGTTAAAAAAATTTCATAAATTAATGCGTTCATATTAGGCGGAATATAAATACCGCAAATAATAGTAGTATCACCCCTTTGACTATTAAGACTGAGAAATACATAATCAATACAAGGTGAAATAGGATAGTCATGTGAACCTATTAGTTAGAACCGAGCAATGGGCAACCCTCGACGCACCGCAATTAAAACCCCACCGCCGTCCCGTTTACCTCTCAAGACTCGGTCCCGGTCGCAGCGATATACTACATATCTATCATCTATAAATTCGCTGTCTAGAATATTCGGAAGCAACCACGTTTCACTTAATATAATAAAATCGTAACTGTCTGATAATATATTTGTATACAGAGTGTTTAGTTTGGTTCTTAAGCCCCTACAGTTTTGGTAATATATTGTAAAACGATCAGTCATCATCTTTGTTAATTTTTAATACATGAACATTATCTAAACCTATTAACAAGTTAAAGAAATAAAAGTAAAAAAGTAGAAAAATTACAAGTATCATTAAAGTAACAGATATACTGGGACTAATGTATTCTATTATTTTCCAATTTAACATGATAAAATATAGCTTATTGTGTATAATGATTATTAATATATAAAAATTTGCCCAGTTATTTCTAATCAAAGTGCTATGCAATTACATTACTTGTAATTTAACAGTTATGTTTTTTACGCAGTGAAATTCTATTTCATAACTTTGTGTTTCATATGTTATGTTAATCCCAGTAAAAGAAGTATTCAGTATAAATAAGCGAGAATAATAAATACTGCTTAATAATATTAAAATATGTTCGACGAATAAAAATAATAAATTAATAACGCTTGGTGGGTATGTTAAACAGTGTGACTTGCAAGTAAACATCATACGCTTTACAATGTTCATATTATAATTATTAGTATTAATTTGACAAAGAAGTATTTATTTTTAAAGTAGAATATTGTTTGTAAAATATCGTAAATAAATCCTTTGAGTAACAAACAGAATGCCGGTAAATAAAAAATAATTCAATGTACACGGCGAAGAAGTGTAACCAACACAGAGCAATGAAATGTTTAGAGATGCCATTAATTAATATAATGCTTTTTGATAAATACTTTTGAATAACCTCTTCGAGACAACAAGTCAATGCAGATGGAAATAAAATTTTAGTTTCAGCTATGTACGAGTAGCAGTAAAAATTAATTAACCAGACCATTCTTTGATTTGATTTTTGATAGATCTTCGCCAGAACGAATGCTGATAACAGGAGAAGTATCGTTTGCACGCACCAAGATGCTGCCGTGCTTGATCCAGGTGTATCTGAAACCATTCTTCTTAGCAGCTTCCCGAACCTCACGAAATAAAATTTTTCTCTTCAGAGCTAGGTGCTCATTAAAGTATAACTTGTGTATAGTTCCGGGTATTTGCAGTTTTTCTGTTGTTAAACCTTTCTCTTTGCGAGCTGCTGAAAGAAAGTTATCACGTAACATCCAAATCGCAAACTTAACATTGATATCCTTAGGTCGCCTACTTTAGGGATTAAGGTGTGGTTGACACGATGAATAGCGACGACGTCGTATATATTTATTGGTTGTTTGGTGACATCAGCTATATTTTCTATAATCGAAATTAAACTTTCATTTCGTTTTTCTGGAAGATTAACAATTTCAATATTGCACTGGCGTGAGTTAAGCTCTAAAATATCAAGAATAGAATAGAATAGAATAGAATAGAATGATTTTTATTCAATATGGATTATTACATAATACTTATTAAAAGTCATTATTTTATTTACCACTGGTTCGGAAAATACCTCTGTCCTGGGAAGAACCAGCAAGAAACCCAGCGGGACTTTTTTTTTAAACATAATTTCACTTAACAATAATTTTGATTATACAATTTTAAATGAATTTTCATAGAACCAGCATGGTGGCGATCACCTTATTCCCAGGGGTTATTTTCACTCATGTATTCCTTGATATTATAATAACCCTTTTTGTACAGTTTTTCTTTAATAAAACTTTTAAACTTGTTTATTGACAAACTTTGAACATGTTCTGGGATTCTGTTGTAAAAGCGTATACATTGCCCCATAAATGAATTACTAATTCTGTGGAGTCTTGTAAGTGGCATTACAAGCTTATGTTTGTTCCTAGTGTTTAAGGTATGAACATCCTTATTCTTATTAAAGCTATTTATGTTTTTATGTACATACATTACATTTTCATAAATATATTGCGATGCCAAAGTTAATATGTTTATTTCTTAAAATTTTTCTCTAAGGGACTCTTTACAATTTAGATTATAAATCGCCCGTACGGCTCTCTTTTGCAAAACAAATATAGCTTCAATATTAGTCGCATTACCCCATAGCAAAATTCCATAAGACATTACGCTATGAAAGTAACTAAAATACACTAACCTAGCTGTCTCAACATCTGTGAGACTTCTAATCTTTCTTACAGCATATGCTGCAGAACTAAGTCTGCTTGCTAATTTAGATATATGGGGGCCCCATTGAAGTTTCGCGTCAATAGTAATACCGAGAAAAACAGTGGTATCCACAAGACTCAACTCCTCCCCATTTAAGAGCACATTGGTTTTCGAATGTTTTACATTAGGTATTGTAAATTTAATACATTTTGTCTTATTGCCGTTTAAGAGCAAATTGTTGGCGTTAAACCAATGTACTAGTTTCGATAGAGCATTATTTACATCGTCATATTTAATTGACTGCCGTTTCAGTTTGAAAATTAAAGAGGTATCGTCAGCAAATAATACTATATCGTGATTGTCCCCTACAAGATAAGGTAAGTCATTAATATAGATTAAGAACAGGAATGGGCCAAGAATCGAGCCCTGAGGAACGCCCATTGATACTACCGATCCGGAGGAACATTTACCATTAATGACGACTTTTTGAGTTCTGTTACTTAAATATGAAGTAATAAGTTTAAGCGCCAAATTTTTTACACCGTAATGTTGTAGTTTCCTGATTAATGTATCATGATGAACATAATCGAAAGCCTTGGAAAGGTCACAGAAAATACCTAAGGCATCTTGTGAATTCTCCCAGGCATTAAAAATATATTTCATAAGCTCAACACCGGCGTTAGACGTCGAGCGACCCCTTGTAAAACCAAATTGATTTTTATGAAGTAATTTATTTGTATTAAAAAAATTAACAATTGATCCAAAATTATTTTTTCAAAAATTTTACTGAAAGTTGGTAGTACAGAAATAGGTCTATAATTAGCGGGGTCTAATGTACTACCAGATTTAAATAAAGGTATTACTTTACTATACTGCATTAAATCAGGAAACACACCAGAATCGATACAAGTATTAAAAATAATAGCAAGATGAGGTGCAATTAAATCTATTATGGACGCAATCACTGTAACGGAAATCCCCCACAAATCTGCGGTTTTCTTTACATCAATGGTTTTGAAGTATTTTACAATATTATGCGGTAATACTTTTTCAAATCTAAATTCTTTTAAACAGGTATTAACATTCTGTTTAAGTAATGATTCGGCGACAGTTGGAGAAGCATTCAATGACTCTGTTGTCAAGATAGGAACATCAGTGAAATATTTCTCAAACACCGCTGCAACTTCTTGATTTGATTTAGTCAATTCATTATTAATTTTTAATTGATAGTTTGAATTACGAGGTTTCTCATTACCGGTTTCGCTGTTAATTATACTCCACGTCATTTTAATTTTATTCTTAGCTGTCTTAATTTTGTTACTAATATGTAATGATTTGGCTGTGGAGCAAACTCTTTTAAACATTTTAGAATAATTTTTTACATATTCTTTAAAAGCATCGGAAAGATTATACGATCTTTCATGGTAAAGGTCATATAACCTTCGTCTGCTTTTATGAATTCCTACTGTCGCCCACTCATTAAATGCCTTGCGACTGTTTCTGGAGAATGTTTTAGAAGTGAATATTTTATTAAATTCATTGTTTATAAAGGTAAATAATTCTCTATATAAATAGTCTGCATTGTTCTTATAAGAAAGGGATGGAAGGATTTTTAACATATTACTTCTAAATCTCTCCAGGCGTTTTGCATTAATAGGAACAAACACAATTTTCTCATTTACCTGTTTTTTGTGCATATAAGGTAACGAAACCAGTTGTCCACAGTGATCTGAACTAAGTTTTTGAATTATTGATTTGTTGATTGGTACAACACCTGTAAAAATATTATCAATACAAGTTGCACTACACCCTGCAATACGTGTAGCTTCAAAGAATAAATTATTAAGATTATAGGATTTGAACAAAGAACAGAATTTAATACTGATGGAAGAAGTTTCCAGGAGATTGATATTAAAGTCTCCACACACTACAAGAGATTTATTCTGTTTATTAAGCTTAACTAAAACTTCTTCCATAATTTTTTCAAAAGTATCATAACTTGAACATGGGGGTCTGTAAACACTGACAACAATAAGGTGCTCAAGCTCAACACATGCCATTTCTACAGTACGCTCAACAGAGAGGCTCACAATGTCTTTACGTTCTTTACATGATAAGGACTTATTAGCTAATATTAAGGAGCCACCACGTAATTTAGTATCTCTATTGAACGAACTGACCACCTGGTGATTACTGAAATTAAATATGGAGTTGTATTCTTTCAACCAATGTTCTGTAATACATAAAATATTTATACTGTTACTATTTAAAAATAATTCAATTTCTAATTCTTTGCCTAACATACCTTGTATATTTTGATGCACCAGGTTGATACAGTTTTTATTATTTTTATTTTGTAAAATTGCATAATTATGTATTGGTAAGTTGCATTCTAAGCTATTTAAATTATCTTTGCTAGAGATTACCTCTATTGTCTTATTATCTAATTTAAATTACTTGGAACTGGTTCCAAATCAAATGTAAAATTATTTTGTTGCTCAAAAGAAGCAGGTGTCAAGGTAGCCAAATCATTGGCTGAGTTAAAATATAAATAATAAGATAGCGTATCTGCTACCAGTCTTAAACTATACTTTGATAGGTAATACCTATCTCTTGTCAAAAAGCTTGTTTCCTACCTCCATAATCAGATCGTCTTTGTTTTGGGATGATTTATATGTTTTTTCTATTTCAAATAATCGACTGCGGATGTCTTCAGTTTGGTTTTTTAGGTCGTCATATTTGTCATTAAAAAATGGGATTGAAGTCTTCAAGTCTTTGAAATCTTCAATGAACTTGGTTATTTTATTATTTTTTTTGTCGAAGAACTCCTTCATTGGTGCCATTATCTTCTCTTGGAAAGAATGAAATTCACTACTTAGATCCAACACATTTTGATCAGCTACACCTTTACGGAGCGTCACGTAGTCAGGCGAAGATCCTTTTTATTTCAGAGCAGTGTCCACACTCATTTCACCATGAGATTTATTAGAAAATCGGATGGCGCTGTTTTGTTTGGTGCGAGTGTTTTTGAGAGACATGACTGGCAGAGAGTGCTTAAGTTTGACTGGCAGGGAATACTTTTAGCATTAAATCCGCCTTTTGATTATGTACTGCTATTAGGTTCATTTTAAGTTGTGTTTTATTTTGAATTGTTATTATAAGAAAACATGCAGCTGCCCATCTTTTGTATTAATTTCCCTTTGACGCCTCTTAATATACCCACGGGATGATAAAATAGGTTATTAGATATCACTTATCTTATATATCACACACATCTTACACTGTCTCTACATGGTTTGATTGGTTGTAATTAATAAAACATATGCACTAAAAACTTAAAATTTAAAAAAATAAACGATTTAAAAACGCCCTGGTGGCTCAGAAGCTAACCACTCACCTTAAATTACGTGAAAATCCCGGGTGCAATTTCTATCTGCCTCTAATGAAAATTGTAATTGTCATTTTAACTGCTAATCTATCAATAATAAGCAGTAAAGAGAAATATACGAGGAAACCTGCATGAACACGAAAAAAAATTCAAAGTTATAATTTGAATTCTGCCAACATGAACTGAAGCTGTGCATTTGATAAAATACACCGCCTAAAACATGAGGGAAACCCGTACCCAGCTGTACGAACTGTAGATAATAACTTTACTTTGTATAGATATGTACGTACATGACAATTTATCTTTAAGTATAAAAGAGAAAAAGGAAAATGATTTGTAAATGAATGACTAAAAGATATTTGAAAAGGACGTTCATTTGTCATCATCATTACAGCCCTTCACAAGTCCACTGCTGAACATAGGCCTCCCCCAAAGAATGCCACAAAGCACGGTCCTGAGCCCCCTGCATCCATCGACTTCCTGCATGTCTTACTAGGTCGTCACTCCATCTCGTGGGGGGACGCCCTACACTTCGCCTACCGGTACGAGGCTGCCACTCGAGAACCTTTCTTCCCCATCGGTTGTCGGTTCTTCGAGCTATATGGCCGGCCCACTGCCACTTCAGCTTACTAATTCGTTGGGCTATGTCGGTTACTCCGGTTCTACTGCGGATATCCTCATTCCTAAGTTTATCACGCAGCGAAACTCCGAGCATAGCCCTCTCCATAGCTCGCTGAGCGACCTTGAGCTTCCTCATACGGCCAGCAGTGAAGGACCACGTCTCAGTTCCATAAGTCATCACTGGCAACACGCACTGGTTGTACAATTTTGTTTTCAGGTTTTGAGGTATGTCTGACGAGAAGATGTGTCGTAGCTTCCCGAACGCTGCCCAGCCGAGTTGAATCCGTCGATTGACCTCTCGGTCGAAGTTGGACTTACCTAGTCGGACTATTTGTCCCAGGTAAACATACTCGTCAACAACTTCGAGCTTAGTGCTCCCAACAACTACCGGCATAGGTGTGACATGGACATTGAACATGATCTTTGTTTTGTCCATGTTCATCTTAAGACCTATCCGTTGGGAAATACTATCGAGGTCATTGAGCATAGTGCTTAGGTCCTCCAGCGATTCTGCCATAAGGACTATATCGTCGGCAAATCGAAGGTGAGTGATGTACTCGCCATTGATGTTGATACCGTATCCTTTCCAGTCCAGAAGCTTGAAAACGTCTTCCAATGCAGCGGTGAAGAGTTTCGGGGATATGACGTCACCCTGTCTTACACCTCTCTGCAATTGGATAGGTTTCGTACTCTGATTCTGTACTCGAATAGCCATCGTAGCCCTACTGTACAAGCACTTCAACACTTCGATATACCGACAGTCAACTTGGCACCGCTGAAGGGACTGCAGCACCGCCCAAATTTCGACGGAATCAAAGGCTTTCTCATAGTCCACATACGCCAGACATAGTGGCAAATTGTACTCTTCGGACTTCTGTACAATTTGCCGAAGGGTATGTATGTGGTCTATGGTGCTAAAGCCCTTTCGGAAACCGGCTTGTTCGGGAGGCTGGAAGTCGTCAAGTCTGCGCGCGAGACGATTCGTAATGACTCTCGAAAACAGCACGTAGACGCGGCTCAGAAGAGAAATCGGTCTGTAGTTCTTCAAGAGAGCGTTGTCACCTTTCTTGAAGAACAAGACCACCGCACTTCTGCTCCACGCCTCCGGTGTAATGCCACCATGGAGGACGAAATTAAAGAGCTTCTGAAGGACTTCAAGTACCGGTCTTCCACCCGCTTTCAGAAGCTCCGCTGTAATTCCATCCTCGCCTGGGGCCTTACCGTCTTTAAGGTGCTGGAGAGCCATTCTAATCTCGCTCAGACTGACGTTCATTTGTATAGAAAGTGAATTGCTTATGTGCAAAAAGATAAATAAAATGTAAATAAATTAATTTTAACATTGAATGGAACATTTTTTTTCTTTTACGTGGTAGAGCCATGCTGCAGCTATATTAATAGTATAGTTGTTGCACGAATGGGTCGGCTCGACCGAGGAAGGACCACGCTCTCACAGAATACCAGCGTAAAATAGCAGCAATAATATAAACGAGCACACAGTCAACCTGATGGTAAGTGGTTGCTGAGACCCATAGACATCTACATCTGTCTTCAATAAAGAATCAAAATGCGCATGCGTTGTCACCCGTGTGCACTAAGATGGAATTCCTCTTTTCCAGTAAAAAGAGTGTCTGGTTCTCTACACTCACCATACGAAACACGGCAGTGTTAAGCTGCTATTTCACGCTGGTATTCAGTGAGAGCGTGGTCCTTCCCCGCTCGAGCCAACCAATTCGTGCTACAACTATACCACCAATGTAGCTGCAGCATGGCTCTACCACGTATGAAAATTATGTGGTATAATAAGTTGTATAATAAGTTGTAGCATTTTAAAATGAAAGGTTATTCTAAGTTCAATAATTAACATAGGTATATATAATTGGTTTTAATTTCGATTCTGAAACAAAATCGATCGAATCGACTTTTGAAAAAATAGCGGAGCTTCTGAAATATGGATTAAACGTAGTGAAAATATCACAGAGTATTTTTATTAGATTATATACACTTTGGTACCTATGGACTTCTCTAGTAAGACTTAGTGATATACTCTCTATTTTGGAATGGTAAAAATTACGGATACGTTTAATAATAACATATTTAAGACTGCGTTCTTATAAGCAAAGTTGTATTTTTTGAAAGACGATTATTTATTATTTCATTTGTCAAAAATGGCCATTGTTCTTTACGAAAAAGAATAAACTTCGATTTTATTTAATAATTTAAAATTATAATATATCAAGGGTAAACAGTATGCAGTACATTATTTTGTTCTCACACATGTTTTTTCGCGAACGATCTAATTTTTTCGTGAACAACAAAAGGGATGGTCTGTTAGCATCATACATGTTTTTTGTGAACGATCAAATTTTTTCGTAAGCAACAAAAGGGATCGTCTATTAGCATTTATAAAAATGGAAATGGAAAAATTCTCTTTTCTCTCAAATTAATTGAATGGAGAGCAATATCAGTAAAGGAATTATATTTTTATAATTTGTATTTATGAATTCAATGGATTTTGTATGCAAGATTTCAGCTGGTGTAGCAAAACTTTATTTTAATTTCTTTTTTACGAGTGTTTTTTTTATGTTAGATACTAAAGAATACATTTTAAGAATCAATTTACACAGGAAACTTAATAATAATAAATAATGTGCTCCAGAACAAATTTCGCCACGGCAGCCAGTCTCTACGAAGACCAGCCATCTGCGCAAGACAGGATTATAGTCCCCGAGTATGCATAAGCACAGGTGCATTCTCTATTTCCCTTACTGTCATATTACGATGTGACGGTAAGGGACGGTTCCGACCTGACTGGAGTGAGATCAGGCGTAGGGCCAACGGCTTTACGAGCTTTCCGAGGCACGGGAGTGAATCACCGCCAACTTTCTGTATCCGGACTGCTAGTGAGAAGTTCTTGCCAGAAAAAATCATCAACTGTTTTTGACCTAACCCAGGATTCGAATCCGGGACCTTAAGATCATCAGTCGTATTTACGACCATTAGATCAACGATGAATATTTTGTAAATAGCTAATGTTGTAGTGATATTTGCTGATTAAGTCTAAAATAATTGTGCCTTCTATGAGACCTTCAATGGCATGGGCTACATTGATATGTTTTCGTTACATATGAAAGACGCCGCCAAGCTACGCCAATAATATCAGCATAATACAAAATATTGAATACCTGCGAGAAGTAACATATTAATGCTATTGCGTTTCTTATGTTGAGTCCACCACGTAGAAATAAGTGTGAATAACCGGATACCCGTTTTACTGGGAACTAGGCATTCAATTTTAGTCCTCACGGGTAACAATGCATCTGCATTTTGATTCGAAATCGAGGATAAAGGTATATGTTTATTTTTTTTATAGGACATGTTGACAAACGAGCACACAGTCCAGCTAATGGTAAGTGGTTACTGTGGCCCATAGACATCTTCATCTATCCTCGTTTGCGAAACAATATACAGATATGTTGTCACCCGTGAGGACTAAGATGAAATGACTTTTATCCATTAAAAGAGTCTCCTGTTCTCTAAACTCACCATACAAAACACAGCAGTGTTAAGCTGCTTTTTTTACGCTGGTATTCTGTGAGCGCGGTCCTTCCCGGGTCGAGCAGACGCATTCGTGCTACAACTATACTACTAATGCAACATGGCTCTACCACGTATATCATTAGAGGTCAAAGCCTTTAGCGTAAATTTCACATTACGTAAGCAAGCTGGATTCAATCACCTCTGAAATGAGAAGAGGCCTTTGCCTAGCTGTGGGGTATAGGCTACGACTTTAAGCAATATATATAACATAAGCCTTTAGGGCTTACAATATATCTTGATTTTATTATCGAGGGTAAAACGTATGGCTGTCTTGAATGCTTAACATATTAGATTTGCTTTGTTTTTAAATTTTATAATAATGTTAGCTGGCTAGACAGACGTTGTTCATAAAATTGGGGGTCACTTATCAGGATAAAAAGTATCCTATATCTCACGTTGGAACAAGCAATACATATTTACAAAATTTCATTAAAATCGCTTGAGCGGCTTCGGAGATTAGCGTGAACGAGCATCGTGACACGGGATTTTTATTTGTGTATTAAGATAACTATTTACTACCAATATACCACTAACTATAAAACTTCACGATAAAGAATAGAGCTGCGAGGTTAAACTTAACATAATACCTTAACTTTGTTCTAAAATTTTTCATTTAAAGAATAATCGTTATAAATATTTAATTTGGGTATAATTTGAAACTTGTACACACACAGAGTCAGATATCATCATCATCATCATCATCTTTACTGCCCTTCACATCTCCACTGCTTAACATAGGCCTCCCTAAGGTGTGCAAAAAGCATGGTCCTTGTACTAAGTCACTTTCATCTAAAGACTTCCTGCATCTCATACCAGGTCAACACTCCATCTAGTGGGGAAGTGGCCGGTCTTCACTTACCTTCCCAGGTTGCCCACTCGAGAACCTTTATTCTCCATTGGTTGTCGGTTCTTCGAGCTAGTGTACTGTAGATAAAATTCACATTTATACGAGTATATAGGATGTTCATCCTTATGAAATTTATGTATGTAAACTGCCGCCACGATACAAGAGAAAATCCTAGTGTGGGTTCGAATCCGCCATTCAACTACTGTCGTGAATCACGCCTATCTAACACACGCATTAAAAGCTTACTAGGAGTGGGTAAAGGGAATAGTAGTAATTTTAATAGCATTGGTAGTATTTTTTAAATATTGTAATAATTTTTTATATAACTTAATTTCTAAAACACCACTAAAGGAAGTAGCAGCCCTTTACGAAATCATTTATGCATAAAGAAAATACTCAAATTGTAAAAGCGCAAAATACAGCGAAACAATTATTGTTTGTAACTTTGTTACGAAAGTATTTCGAAAAAATTCCCTTTCGTAACATCTAAGCAAGAAACGGGAGCGTCAGAATTGTTCTACTGTTTATAGCCCAATTACGAATAAAAAGAAATTTCTCGATGGCGGGTCGTTACTGAACTCAATTAAGATCATCTCAGAACGTGATACACAAGGATTGAAGAAATTATTTCTATAATAACAGGAACTGGTAAAATCTCGGATTTGAAACCAACCATTATAATGATTTGTTATAATATTATTTGAGAATACAACACATCAAGCGAAATTGATTATAGGGATCACATCATATCATCGAATTTAATTTTCATTTATTTTTAATTTCTAACATTCGAGTAATTTTTTATCTGTGACTATCCTCTCCATAGTCCACTCCAGCTAGATAAGATCAGATAGTCTAATCCAGAAGATGCCGCTGCTAATCTGCTGTTTCAGTTTCCCTCTGTCGCCTTCCACATCACTCACGGGACAATTTGGGGCAGCAGATTTACTTTAGCTGCCATTACAAGTCGATAAATAATTTTCTTACAATAGCGTCTGAAGACTTGAATTTATTTTTTTATAGGATAGGATAACAATTGAGCACACAGTCCACGTGATGGTAAGTGTTTGCTGAGGCCCATAGTCATCTACATTTATCCTCGTTTGCGAATCAAAATGCAGATGCGTTGTCATCCGTAAGGACTATGATGGAATGCCTCTTTTCCAGTAAATAGGGTTTCCGGTTCTCTACACTCACCATAGGAAACACAGCAGTATTAAGCTGCTATTTTACGCTGGTATTCTGTGAGAGCGTGGTCTTTCCCAGGTCGAGCCGACCCATTCGTTCTACAACTATACTACTAATAGAGCTGCAGCATGGCTCTACCACGTATACTTCTATATCTTTGCACAGACTTTTGCAGCTATAAGTGGTATTTGTTTTCATCATTTTAATTATTTTTGTTTCAGCTTTACTTTCTATTAATTACAAAAGAGATATTGGTCTAAAGTTGGGCTGTTGTCAATGAGATGATTGGTGTCGATGGTATCTAAATAAAAATAGCAATTCTAAAATCATCAGGCAAACATACTATACCTTAAAAGTCAAAATTTCATTGAATACTAATTCACAAAAAATTGATAGAATAGTGTTGTAGCAACATGTATATTGTGTCTAAAAATCTACGTAACGTATGTGTTACATGAAGTATGGCACGTTCCTCACATATTTCCCCGCGTGTTACAGCTTAGATAATTTAATAAAACTACTAAATTGCGGCATATTTTTTCAAACTGCTATGAAGGCTATACAAAATAATTTTCATTTTAGTAAAAATTATGTTTTTTCAATTAATTTAAAAATAACTATTCGATAGGAAAACATTGTTCATGCATGTTTATATCTAATTTCTTTTTTCAATTCATTTATGGATAGCACAAACTGTAATTTCTTTTACAAGGTGTCCTTTTTATATTTTTGCTTTTTATACATAATTTATGATTACAGAATACAGATTACAGCCTATAAAAAGTCATAAATACTTACTCATTATCGCAATTCTACAACAATAATTAATTTAATATTATTGCATTTCAATAGTTTTCAATATTTATTTTACTATTATCAGCCATTGCTTGACAGTTATCCCACCTGATGATAAGTGGTGATGCAGCCGAAGATGCTGAAGCACACAGACTTAATTTAACTAAAGCCTATTAATTCTCGCCTTGAGTATACCCACATTTAATCGGATGGGAAAAAAGATGCTGACAAATTATTCCTACACTGATTAGTCGGACTTATGACCATGTGCCGATGCGCTAGCATTTTTTTAAAGAAGTGAGGATTACAAAAGTCTACTCATTGTAGGTGAGTGTACGGTAACTATTTTTTATTAATTTATTATTATTTTGACCAGTATAATACGGGTGACAAACGAGCACACAGTCCACCTAATGGTAAGTTCATGCTGTGGTCCATAGACACCTACATCTATCCTAGACTAAGAAACAAAATCTAGATGCGTTATCACCCCTGAGGATTAAAATGGAATGCCTTATTTCCAGTAAAAAGACTTACCGGTTCTCTTTATTCACCATACGAAACACAGCAGCATTAAGCGATCTACGTTAATCTTCAATTAAGAACCAAAATACAAATGAGTTGCCACCCCTGAATACAAAGAACGAATGCCTCGTTACCAGTAACAGGAGACTCCAATTCTCTATACTCACCAAACACAGCAGCGTTAAGCTGCTATTGCACGCCAGTATTGTGTTCGACCGTAGTCATTTACCAGACAAGCCGACCCATTCGGGCAGCAGCCATAATACGCTCTAGCATCTCTCCCATTACCACTGTTGTATGCTGTTGTAATGCTTATCGTGTCCAGTCTGTAAAAATTCAACTTATCGTTCTTAAGTGGATTCCTTTTTAGAGTTTCGTAGTTACACAACAAGGAACCCTAATAGTTTCGTCATGTTAGTCCCTCCGTCCGTCCGCGGATTTACTCAGAGGTCCTAGATGCTACAAAAATGTAATTTGGCATAGATATAGATATTAATCATGCCTAACAAACTGTGAAATAAAATCTTAAAACATTTTTTTTTAGTACTTTCCATACAACTAAATGGAGGATGATTTGTTTTTTTTACCCGTCTATTCCATCATGAGGGGTATTGTTGGATAGGTCTTTTAAAAACACTGGGGGTGTTCAACAACATATTTTCGATTTAGGGGTCAGTTACTATTTTTAAATTAGTCATGTATCCCCCCCCTTTATCAACTAAAATCAAAAAGTATACACGATAGTAGTATATATAATGTTGTTAAAAGGAAAACTGTCACTGCTAAGTAGAACTAAGAAGTTAATAGTCGATCAACTTATAAAATGCACTTGGATTAGTAAAAATTTCGTTACAACTCCATGAAAAAGGACCTAAAACAAATTTGTAATAATAGTGTAAACTGTTAAAATTAAACATTTTATGTGGAATAAACAACTTCTATGCATTACTACTATAGCTTTACTATTTCATTTGCGGGAAAGGTAGGTGTGCCGGACGGGCGTAACTCTCCGGAGTAAATGTTGTCGAAGATACTCCGCGAGCCGCTCACGTCCTACACCTATAGGTTCTGATGGATACTTTCACTACCGCCTTTGTGTATGCTGTTGGAGAACTGTGGACTGAGGTTCAGAATTAAAAATGCACGATTTATAAATTAAAATAGCAAGGGAGTGGCCAGCGGTTCGACTGATTAATTAGTTGCGAAATATTATAACTTACTAGCTGTGCCCCGCGGTTTCACCCGCGTTTTTCTCGATTCCGTGGAAATACCGAGATAAAATATTGCCTATATTATACGAGTAGCCTCTCTCAATAAATGGACTATTGAATATTTAAACAGTTTTCATATCAGATCAGTATTTCCCGAGATTACCGCATTCATAACAAACAACCAAACTTTTCAGCTTTATAATATTAAGAAAAATAAAGATTAAGTTAAATTGTATAAGTAAATAAGGCAATAGCTGTCTGTCTGTTCGACATTCAGCGAGACACATAAGAATTACGACTACAGGCGGGAGTGTCCGTCCACTTTAAACCGGGTTAAAATATTATTTTAAAGTACTTCTGAGTAAATTATATCTTTCGTTTTATTTTCTTGTGGCAGAACAATATATTGATTGTTTCCGCAACCTGATCTTGACAACGCGACATATAGTTGGCTGTGCGAAAAACAGTATTGCCGTAAATCTAGTCCTACATATTTAAATGTTTGCCCCTGCGATTTATTTATCGTTACGGCAAAAGATAATTTAATTGGGAATTGGACTCTTTTAAAACGAAAAGGCAAATCATTTGGAATCATTGGGATCCGAGGTATAAGTACTGTTTGATCAACCGCTGGACCAGTCAAAACTGTTGCAACGATCACGTTATTGCGAAGAAATTTAACCTGAAGTCGAGTCCCGTTACATAAATTTGGTGGCTTAAGATTTCTAAGTAAAATAATTGGGGTACCAATTTTTAACTTTAGAGAATGTGGGGGGGGGGGGCACTCGCGTTTAAAGAATTAAGAAATTCCTGTGGATAACGGACTGCATCTTCTTGATCCATTACATTATCAATAGAAGTGTAGGTGACTATATCCCCTGGAAGTTTAGTTAAAATTAAATCGTTAATTTCGTCAACACTTCTGTTTCTCGCCGCCAATATTGCTCGTTAACACATCCATTGATAATCTTTATTATCTATTTCGACGATATCTGGGTAAACTTTTGATATTAAACTCTCAATGCTAGTCACTTTTTCTCCTAAATCTTGATCAATAAGTATTTTATTTTCAAAATGAGGTACTTTTCCGTCTCCAATTAAAAGTAACTTCAAAGGAAAATTTGTACTATCTCCCCTTAAATGTGCTCTCATGTTCGTAGATAGTTTTAAGGTATGAACAAATTTCCATAATGGAGAACTTTTGAGGCAAGATTTTACAATGTCTGCTCTAGTTTCCCTTACTACTACTGGTAAAGTTTGCCGAAAATCCCCAGCAAACATGACAGTAATCCCACTCATGATTTTATCACAGCTTATAATATCTCTAAGAGTCGTATCTAGAGCCTCTACGTGAGCTCTATGAATCATGGTACATTCATTCCAGATTATTAAAGTGACGTCTTGCAAAACTTTTCCTAAAGGGCCGTTTTTACGAATAGAACACACGCTATCTTTCTGTAACGAAACGGTTAGGGGCAGTTTAAAAGTGGAATGAGCTGTGCGTCCACCAGCTAATAAAGTTGCAGCGATTCCTGATGACGCTACTGACAAAGCTAGTTTTCCCTGAGACCTTACTTTTGCTAATATCAAATTAGTAATGAAAGTTTTGCCGGTTCCGCCTGGAGCATCCAAAAAAAATATTTTTCCCTCATTGAAACGAACACTGTGCATAACACTATTGTATGCCATCACCTGGTCATTAACTAACTTGGGTTCATTTACAGTAATATACTCATTTAATTCATTTACATCGTATGACTTCCGCAACGGTATTTCTAAAGGATCCAAATTATGGTGTGTGTTATTCCTTTTTGTTGCAGGAAGCCCAAAATCAGTTAATGATTTATCGCAAATCTTATGAATCTTATCTTCAATTATGATAAGTCCATCATTGTATATGTCATCACTATATGCTAATGTCACATCCTGGGTCTCATTACGCATTCTGTATAATATATCTTGACATAAATCTTCCCGAAATTTGTTCCATAGCTGCAAGGGGTCAGATGGTTGGCAAAATATGAGGATTATGGTAAATAATTCTCTTAATTTTGGAGCCGGCTCGGACATGACAGCATCTGACATAGTAATTTGCCAATGTTCATCTCCCTCCAGTAAACCTAATTCCTTGCAAGCTCCTTAATAAGTATTGAAAATAACACCATTTACTGTCCTTAGATGTTCAAATGACATTGGACCGCGAACATGATGCAGTAACATTCTTAAATAGTAACATTCAGTTTGTGTCGGATGAATGTTGTAGGCACGACCTAAAGTTGAGTCTTTTTTTATACCGGGGTATCCTTCAACATCTTGTCCACGTCTTCTTCTAGAAAATGAATTTCTTTCCCATACGTATTACTGGGGTACTTCGTGATATAAAAGGGTTTTGGCAAAATCGTCTCTTTAGCAAAGATCAAAGAACGCTGTAAGTGTCGTTGATGAAGGATTGTTGACGCGATCTTGAAGATTTTCATTATTATAAAAATAAACTCTTTGTCCATTTTCTAAATGAACTGCTAAATGAACTATTGCCGGAAAACGTTCATGAATCGGAAATTGGAAAATTCTCCAGAGTGCTTCCGAGGAACTTATATAGTGACCATTTAAATATTTTTCTACTTCATCGTTATTATTTTGTAACGAAAATGTGGCTTGATCAGAACCTTTATGAATATACTTACAGATGTACTTAATGGCTTTGACCGATTGGCAAACCTTTACGTTAATGTGTGCATTGAAACTTCGTGATAGCACAGGGTTATAGGGAACAACCCACCTATTATCCACTCTCATTTCTGTACTTTTGACACGAATTATTGCGGTGTTTCCACCATTATCTGGTGAACGGCGCTTGTAGGTTGGGTAACTGTCATCCCCGGTTTGTGTTTCAGAAATAAACTGCCTGGGGTATTTTTTAGAGCAAATGTTTTCTTTCATACATGGTGACGCAGGATTGTGAAATCCGCAAGAACAATGTATCATATTTTTTATGGCAATGTTATAAAGCAGTTGTCAGGTATTTCAGCCGATATTATTGCATCTATGGAATCCTGTTGCACTTTGTTAGCCAGCCACAACAAAATGTGAGCGTGAGGTAAACTTTTTTTTTGCCATTCTACACTATAAACGAAGGCTTTCGATGGTCCAAATATATTTTTCTTCGTTAATAGATCTATCATTTTTTTTTAGTTTTAAATGAAATACTTTAGAAATCATATCATGTCTGTCGTAAGAATTTTGATCGGGTAGTAACTCAATTTTTATTTCTGGCCATTAGGAGTTACATGTGAATGTTACAAAGAGATCTGGTCTTCCAAATTTCCTGACATAAATCATGGCATCTTGACTTTTTTCATTCATGTATCTAGGAGATCCTGTAAATGACGATGGCAATATAACGTGCTGGCCAACATTAGAAGCGTCTACATTGCCATCATTAACCACGGCATCTCTTAAATGAATGTACTCTTCTGCTCTTAGTTTTTTTTTTGATTTCTTTTTTTGAAGTCAAGCCTCTCAGAAATCATTTTTGCCGCCATATCAACACAGTATTGATTAAATAATCCTTTGAAATAATGTATGCTGTTAAAGTCATTTATTCTCACCATAAGTCTAAATGGATAAAACTGCATACATGATGTAGTTTTAAATCTAGCAGCAGTATTTTGGTGTGGAATATTTATACAATATCCGTCATTTCCAAAGGGAAACAGTAAAGGATATTGAAGTGGGTCATAAGATCTATGTATTTCAGAAACTCGCTGAAGGCGCCCGTCTCTGGTATTTAACACTATATCTCGGGGACCTTTGTCTTCATCTATTAAAAGCATCTATTAACAGCTACTTCATCTACCATGGGCGCGTTATATCGACCTCGATGTTCATTAGGAGGTTTCACATCAGCATGAATGATAAGTTTAAAATCATTCGTTGGTCTGTTTTCGAGATTATATTTAAAACTTTGAATATACGTATTGTGATCGTGAATATATGTTTGGAGAGCATCGATAAGATCAGTTTTTAACGTTGGGTTTAAATTTGAGCGTAAAGATACCTGATCTATATGGGAAATAAAATATATTTGCAAAAATTCGGGTTGTGCGCCTTCAGGTGGAAGTAAATTACCGATCAGATGGTAAACTTGCCCCTGGACTTTAAAAGTGGGCATAAAGTTTCCTTCACGAATTTCTTTGGCACCAAATGAAGTCATCTGAAACAGAGTATTATATTTTCTAGAGTGATTTAAGAAATGCTTAGAAGATGGATGTGAGCCTTATATTAGATCTTTAAGAATTGATGTTGGTGCTAAAATTTTAGGAATATTTACTTTACCACCACTACAACACAGTCCAGGAGCTTCAGCCGGCCATTTTTTTGCTTGACATGAATTACATATTCTATTCATTCTGCAAATATTAGTACCATTTAGCTCAGCATAGTCAAGGGTATAATCATAAGCAAATGCTGAATTCAATAAATTATATTGCCTGCGAGTTCTGTACCTTGCTGTTCGTGCATTTTGCTGTGCTAATCGATGGGAACGTTCAGCACTTGATTCCCGTTCCCAGTTTGCCGAAGTGCGGGAATTCTGTGTAGCTAAACGTTGAAAACGTTTACCGCTTGATTCCCGTTGCCGGTTTGCCAAAGTGCGGGAATTATGTGTAGCTAAACGTTGAGAACGTTCAGCGCTTGATTCCCGTTGTCGATTCGCCGAAGTACGGATATTTTGTGAGATTAACCGCTGCGAACGTTCAACACTCGATTCCCTAAAACGGTTTTGTTCACTGATCGCTCGTTGAGTAGCCAACCTATGCAGATTTTCGTCGGGTGTTTCATTGCTGCGTAGAAGTCGCAATCGCTTTGCAGTAGCAGTCTGCCTAGAAAGCTGAGTGCTTTTTCTAAAAAAACGCAACGCTGCATTCAACCGTTCCGTAGGGAGCCGACCACGCGTCTGTGCCGCGCGGCATGGTACCTTGTAAACCAAAACACGCGGGCGGCGCGGCGGGGGGGGGGGGGGGACAGGCGGCCGGCAAGCGCGGCCTCCTCGTCTCGCCCGCCGCCGCGCCGCCAGCGTCTCGTCTTGCTTGCATCAAGGGCGCGTGGATTTCCTTAGCAGAGTTATTTTAGAAATGTATTTATTATACTCTTCAAAGATCTTATACTTACAATCAATGTATTTCGAAAAAGATTATTACAGGATTTTATGTTGATAAAAAACTCTATGGTCCATAACTCATTAATAGGTACCAACTCTTAACATCTTACACACGTGATAACTTTTAAACGAAATATCCGATTGAGATGAAACAAAAAGTATTTTACTTCTACTTGATAACATAATGCTTAATTTCGATAAAGATTAATATTACGATACATATTTAACGTAGTTTTTTTTTTCTTCAGACGATTTAATAATTAATTTGAACACAAAATCGGTTATTGTGATTAAACCATGATAGCTAGATATATGTTCTCGCGGACTTTTTTGTAGGTCTTAGTTGGATCTACAAACCCGTAGTACATCATTTTGTTTTTTCGATTTCGGTTTTCGATTTTACACCTTGTGTTACAAAATAGCAACTTTATTACGGATCCCTAATTTTGAAAAAAAAGGAAACTCAGTCTATAGCCTTCCTCGATAAATGGACTACCCAACACTGAAAGAATCATTCAAATCGGACCAGTAGTTCCAGAGATTAGCGCGTTTAAACAAACAAACAAACAAACAAACACTGCAGCATTATAATATTAGTATAGATTTATTTATTTAACACTGTTTTTCAACTATGGTTGTTCACTATATATTTCAAAACACAGATTTAATTAAACACACAGTAATATTAAAATTTCTATTGGTTTTTTAAAATTTCTATTCGTATTTTCAAAATATCTGTTGGTAATATCAAATTTCTATTGGCAGTAACAAGTTTCTATTGGTATTTTCTACTATTTCTATTGGTAATTTTGAATATCTATTGGAAGTAACAAATTTCTATTGGTAGTATCCAAAATATCTATAGGTAGCAGCTGGTTTTTTAACACTACTGACTAGCAGCTATTAATCAACTAAAATTAGTTGAATTTAACACTTTTGTAACTGCGAATATCAGTTACCACTTTTTCCGTCTAGCTAACACTTTTCACTATATGTAACGGCGAAATTTCCGTTACCACTTTATTCGGCTAGCTAACACTTTTTCACTATATGTAACTGCGAATATCAGTTACCACTCTTTTCAGCTAGCTAACACTATTTTACTATATGCGACTGAGAATTTTCAGTTGCCACTTTTTCCGACTATGTGTAACTGCGATTTTTCAGTTACGACCTTTTTCGGCTAGCTAAACTTTTTCTATTTCACTTTAACTTTTCACTGTGTTCTGCTACTAGTCACTTCAGCTACTACCGGATACTACTGCTTGTTACTGGTAGTTCTTCCTACTACAATGTTACTGTGATTTGCCCCCATAAGGTAGACTTCGGCTATACTCTATAGAGAGCCGCTTGCCAATTTCCGGTTTTGCCTTTTTATTATCAAACATTTTCATTATGTAATTTGACAAATCGCAATTTTTCTATATAATGCAAATTTTTACACTAACACGCTATACACTATAAAATAGGCATTTTGGTCCTTTATCATTATGTGATAAGGGTTACTTAATATATTTACATTTAAAAAAGTTATTAATCAAAATGTACCAAATTTACATAACAAATGTGCACATTAAATCTTTAATTTTACTATATTTATCAAATGCGTTTATTTACATAAATTATCTCTTTACTATTGCAAGCTATACACCATATGCTAACTAAATATCATATTTACAATTCTTTCAGAACACAAAAATATTCTTATTATTTTCATATAAACTATTGCGCAGTTAATTAACTTCTAGAAAGTTCCACGATGTGCTGCGCTGTGATTGGTCGAAATTTTATTAAATGATTAAAGTTGTTTATATCAACTATTATTAAAAACGACATGCTATCCAAGTATATTAAGAATTGTAAACACATTGTAAACCTATATTAATACACAATTCGCTCGATTTTGTTATTAATTTCACTTTTTAAACAATTTAATATTCTTTCATCACTTTTTGCTTAAAGTCTTTAAACCGTCGCGAACAGTAGGGATGCTCTTAATAACTAACTACTTTCACTTATTTTTTTAGTTGGTAGTTATTGTAGGCCTCTTTTAAAGTATTCACACAATCATATAGCCTTATTCAGTTTCATTCGTCACATTCTTGGTTATTTTTAATAGAAGAGGTGGGAAACGAGCATGCGGCTAACATGATGGTAAGTGACTACTGCGGTCCATGAACAATTCCAACGTCAGGGGAATTGCAGATGCGTTGCTGGCGTTTTAAAAAGGAGTAGGTTCTTTTCTTGAAGGTCCCTAAGTCGTACCGGTTTACGTAGGCGACCTCAGAATAACTTATTGCAGTGATTGTTAACGGAAGGTTCGTTACGGTCATAATATATTATGTATATCTTGGGGTTGCACTGGCGGGAGTATATAGATAGATAGTCAACTATGATCATCTTTGTACCTTGGCATGTGAATGATTTGATGTAATTTCTATTATTTTCAAAATATAATTTTTTTCGAATATTTTGAATTAAAATAAGTCTTCGTGTTACGATATTTTTTATAGAATGGGGTGACAAACGAGCACACAGTCTACCTGATGGTAAGTCGATTCTGTAGCCCATAGATATTTACATGTATCTTTGATTAAGATCAAATTTATTTTATATATTCTATAGTAGGTACTATTGAGCATAGCATTATATACCCAACAGATAGATATTAAAATGAACATGGACAAAACAAAGATCATATGTAACGGTCATGTGTGACATGACCTATGTCGGTAGTTGTTAGGATAACTAATCTTGAAGTTGTTGACGTTCCTGTATGTTTACTTAGAACAATTAGTCTGACTAGGTTAGTCTAAATTGGAGAGAGAGGTCAGTCAACGGATTCTTAATCGTGGATAAACGTAAATAACTATGGGCCACAGTACCCACTTACCATCAGGCGGATTATGTGCTCGTTGGGTAGTCTTATTTTATAAAGAAATGTGTAATCATTTTATATATTCCTTGTTTTTTACCCTTTTGAAAAGAATGTCAAAATCTCAATGACGTCTAAATAATTCTGTTAAAAAGAGAATCATCAAAATTGTTTTACGAAGATAGCAAGTAACGTATTTAAAAAAAAACGTAAAGTCATATTGTTAACATACCTAATTTATGGAGTCGGCTAACAAACCTTACAAGCTTGTACAACTGTCGAATAAATCGATTGTATCGATTGTATCGCTTTTTCAGGCTATGAGCCGAAGAGTAGCGATGCAACGGGAAATAGATGCTATTTGTGTATGTGAAAGGTCTGAATCAGACAGATAACATGTTTGTCTCCGAGTTGATTTAGTCGAGCGGAAAAGAAAGATATATCAAACAGACAGCAACGTTAAATTTAAAAGAAATATTTGATCGAAATTCAGAGAGACCGCAAAAAATTGTACATGAGCTTGTAATTTAGTAAAGTAAAGGACAAATTACGAGTTCATTATTTTATTTACATAAGTTATACACATTGGAAAAAAAAAAGAAAGTTAATAACAAGAAAAACTAGACTTAAAATAACTTAAAAGAATAAAATAACTACATAACCGATTCGGAGGTCGGTGAAAAAAAATATTTCGAAATTCACATGTGTTCGAAATTGTTTTCTTCTTATTATTCAGACACGCAGGTTTCTTCACGATGTTTTCGTTCAGCGCCGAACACGTGGTAAATCAACACTTAAAATTAAAATTAACAATTTCATTGGTGCCAGCTGGAATCGAAGGCGGGCAGCTCACGCGCTGTGTTTATAAGGGATTTAGCAAAACGAATGTGGAGAAGTAAAGAGTAATGTTAATAGCATTGCTAGTTTTTTTTTTATCGACCATCAAGCAACTTACAAAGTCTCTAGGTTTAATCATTATCGTTCATTGTCACACTGTTTTAATATTAGGTACCTTTAAAATATATCACATAAACGAAAATGTATATCAGTATTTCTGCCCTATGATCTAGAATGTTACCATTAGTAAATGAAAACTGAACTGGTTTTTGTAATAACTTAATTTAAAATAATTAAATTAGCTCTTCTGTTTATGCATGTTTACTAAAGCTATAATCTCTAAACAAATAAAAAAAAAACTTTACTTTGTTTCGTCTCCACGGACGTCACATAGCCTCAAAATATTTCATGCCTCAGATATGCAAATGTTCTTACGGTATTTTCGTTTATGCAGATTACGTGGTAAAACAGTACTTAAAATAGCTATTAAAATTTCATTGGTGCGAGCAGAAATCGAACCCGGATTTCCCGCGTACTGTATTTATAGCGAATGATTAGCCCCTAAACAACAACGGTCCTTAAAGTAAATCAAAGCTAAAATAAATTAGGGTCACCTACTACGGCTTCCATCGCATACCCTTAATTAAGTCTAAATGACATCTATTATTTCTACGGTTTCGACATCATTATGTACTTTTATAGATTTACACTAGCTTAAATAAACGACTAACAAGATCATTTTTTTATATAAAACTGAAGCACAAAATAACTCACAGTTCACCTGATGGTTGGTGGCTACTGCATCCATGGACACCTGGAGCCAACTTCAAATAAAGAAAAAAAAATAGTTACTCTCACACTAAGATTTTCTCCTGTATCTTGGAGGCAGTTTACATACATACATTTCACAAGGACTAACAACGAGACTAGAACCGGCGACCTCCTGATCAATAATCGCGGCTATTAAACTAACGAGACAGTCGATTTATTTATCACATAACATACTATAAAGTGTAAAATTATGTTTTTCGTTTGTTCATCATCATCATCATCATCATTACAGCCCTTCACAAGTCCACTACTGAACATAGGCCTCCCCCAAAGAATGCCACAAAGCACGGTCCTGAGCCACCTGCATCCATCGACTTCCTGCATGTCTTACCAGGTCGTCACTCCATCTCGTGGGGGGACACCCTACACTTCGCCTACCGGTACGAGGCCGCCACTCGAGAACCTTTCTTCCCCATCGGTTGTCGGTTCTTCGAGCTATATGGCCGACCCACTGCCACTTCAGCTTACTAATCCGTTGGGCTATGTCGGTTACTCTGGTTCTACTGCGTATATCCTCATTCCTAAGTTTATCACGCAGAGAAACTCCGAGCATAGCCCTCTCCATAGCTCGCTGAGCGACCTTGAGCTTTCTCATCCAGCCAGCAGTGAAGGACCACGTCTCAGTTCCGTAAGTCATCACTGGCAATACGCACTGGTTGTACAATTTCGTTTTAAGGTTTTGAGGTATGTCTGACGAGAAGATGTGTCGTAGCTTCCCGAACGCTGCCCAGCCGAGTTGAATCCGTCGATTGACCTCTCGGTCGAAGTTGGACTTACGAGTACCTAGTCGGACTATTTGTCCCAGGTAAACTAAATTTAAATTTCTGCATGTAAGTGACTTATTAACGAAACTCGGAGCTGGCATTTTATACAGTGTATCTATCAGTGGATTTATCTAATGTGCGGTCTGGCAGCCTCCTCTCCACTCACGATGCGTGACGTGGCCTACTGTATAATTGATCATGTCCCGTTGCGGATCATTTACTATGTAAAACAGCTCCTTTAATGTATTTATATCTAATATACAAAATTCTCGTGTCGCGATGATTGTTACCAAACTCATCCGAAATAGCTGAACCGATTTGTATGAAATTTTGTGTGCATATCGGGTAGGTCTGAGAATCGGCCAACAGCTATTTTTCAAACCCCTAAAGGATAAGGGTGACCCACCCCTAAATATTTTTCTTATTTTTTGACTAAAATTTTAATTTTAATTTTATTATGATTTAGCATTGAAAAATACATAAAACTTCAAATTTTCACTCTTCTACGATCAATGCTAGTTTTTTAAATCGCGATTTTTATAACTAAAAAAATATTTTTATATGGCAAACAAAATTTGCTGGAACAGCTAATTTTTCTTATAAATGTATTTGTCAAACAAAAGTTACTATTTATTTAAAAGGGTTACAGAAAATTGTTTATGTATTAGGACCCGTTTTCAGCCTAGGAATCCGTTGAAAGTTACCACTTTCTTAACTGAGGTACAGACTGTGATATATTCTATCCTAATTCTCAAAGTTGATAGCGCCTCTGTATCCTTTTTTGTTTCAAGTCGGCTCCAGTAGCCACTTACCATCAAGTAAACTGTAAGAAAAAAGCCATAATTATCATAATATTCTACTAGTATTTCTCATAATCGCCTCTTACAACACACAGAGGACGAAATGTTCACATATTATATCCTTATATGTGAAAGTTAATAAAATATATTTAAATTTTTATTATACTCAGATATACAATATGCAGAAACTAGCTATTAAAGAGTTTGAAATTATTGTGAAGCTAAAATTGTTTAATAAGCGTTATTATACCATTAAACATAAAACGATTGATAATAACCCGTATTTCGCGATTGATAATAAACAGTGGTAGAGCCACGCGGCAGCTTTTGCTGTCGCACGGATGGGCCGGCTCGAACCGGGGTAGTACCACGACCTCACAAAAAACCAGCGTGAAGTAGAGGTTTACCTCTGCGTTTCGCTTGGTGAGTGCAGGTGGCCGGAGGCCCTTTTTACTGGAAATGAGGCATTCCATCTTAGTCCTCACGGGTGACAAAGCATCTACATTTTGATTTGTTATAGAGGATAGATGTAGATATCTATGGGCCGCAGCAACCACTTACTATCAGGTGGACTGTGTGCTCGTTTGTCACCCTTATCCTATAAAAAAAAACCCGGTATCAAGCTGTTTCTATATGTTTTCATATTAAATTGCATAAAATATTCTGCTGTTAATTAAAGTTTTAAAAATTCCCGCTGGATTTCTTGCTAGTTCTGCCCAGGGTAGAAGTTTATTCCGAACCAGTGATAAAGTTTAAATTACTGTCAATAAGTATTCTTGTAGTATAAATTGAATAAAAATGAGTCTGTTCTATTATATTCAGTATAAAAGACTGGACGGTTCAGAAAGAAAGACAACACAATATATAAAAAAGTGATAAAAGGAAAAGGATAAACAAAACGATATATCAACCACATTACGAATATAACAGGATAATAATAATAATAATAATAAATATTTATTTCATTTCGAATTACACATGTTGACATACAGGAATCAGAATGATTACAATTAATAAAGTAACAATAAATCTCACAAAAATAACATGCTATGATAAAATTAAAACTATGTGTAGCTAAATAATGTAGAATCTACAAAAGAAGATAGAAAATTCATATTTATAATATTAGCTACCTGCCTGAACTAGGTTGAGTACCTGTTTTTCAGACATCACTTATACAATCGGTTTAATAATGTAGGAGACTAGATATTTAAATAATTAAACTAAATTGTATAATAAATAAAATAACTAAATAACAATTATTTATTGCCTACAATTAATACAAACTATTTTAGTATATCTAACAACTTCTCTGTGTCTTCGTAATTTAATTTATTTAAAAATTCCCTTACACTTATATTACAGTCCTTATAACTTAGACTATATACCTTTAGTGACTTGTTGAGCTTGTTATATAGAAAGGGTCCTAAAAATATGTAAAATTTGTTCACAAATGCGTGTTTGGTTTGAGGGTTTACACAAACTAAGTCCATTCTTCTCCTATCTATGGATTTTAAGTTAAATGGAAGTTCGGTATGTTATTTTGATATGATTTTCAGGATAAACAACTGACGGACAGTTAGTACACTACATACCAAGTACAGTTGATGTGTAGGAAACATGAATGGACGGAAAGTGGCTACCTTTAGAACTGCTCTCTGAGCACGTTCTAGTGGGAGCAATATTGTTTTAGAAGCACCACCCCAGGAAGTAATGCCATAAGTGAGTATGGATTGACACAAAGCTAAATAGACCTGTCTTATCAATTTGAAGTCAGCGATGTTACGAAGATATTTAAAAATGTATATTAATTTACGAACTCTAGCACAAAGTAAATCGATGTGCTTGCGGAAATTTAAATTTGTGTCAAACGTGATACCTAGATATTTTATATTATCTGTTTTTGTTAAAGCGGGACATGCACATGCAATGTCGTCATGCGAGTTACAATGATGAGCGTAAATATTAATGTCAGCAGGTATGTTATTATTTCTCATTAAAAATAACATATATTGTGTTTTATCTGCGTTTAAACTTAGGACATATTAAATAAGTTGCTGATTGGACTGCGAAATTCACTTATCTCATTGGTTTTCAGTCCAGCCGATAGATATTCCGAGGCAACTAGAGCGACTGTATGCATGCTTCCTCCTAACATGTCCGAAAATAAAAAAATATAACTGCACTTACAACAGAATTAGCTTTTTAATTACAATGTTATGTGAATGTAATATCTATGGTATCTTTGTAACCAGTTTAAGATGATTTTTGACATATATTTTGCCCATGTCCATGATTAATATGGGAGATACATTTTGCCACGGAAGATAACCAAACAATCAGTGCACCCTTTTATTGCAGTTGCTTTTATGCCTTTTTTACATAACATTCAAACAATGCACAATATTCATTACCATAATTAAAATAAAAAAACTAAAACTGCATACTTAGAATAGAATAGAATAGAATAGAATAGAATAGAATAGAATAGAATATTTTTTATTCAATATACATTACATGTGTAATTCTTATTGAAAGTCATTTTTAACTTTACCACTGGTTCGAAAAAAAGCCTCTGTCCTGGGAAGAACCAGCAAGAAACCCAGCGGGACTTTTTTTTTTAAATAAATTTTACAATATAAATTATTACGAACTATTTACAAAATTTATTTTAGAAACTGCTTGGAAGCGATCACCTCATTCCCAGGGGTTATTATCAACCATGTATTCATTTATACTATAATAACCCTTTTTATACAATTTCAGCTTAATAAAACATTTAAACTTGGTAATAGAGAGAACCTGTACACTTTCCGGGACCTTGTTGTAATAGCGTATACATTGCCCCAAGAATGAATTACTGACTCTGTGGAGTCGAGAAACTGGTATCACTAGCTTGTGTTTGTTCCTAGTGTTTACAGAATGTATATCACTTCTTTTACTAAAACTATCTTTGTTTTTGTGAACATACATTAAATTTTCGTAAATATACTGAGAGGCCAAAGTTAATATATTAATTTCTTTAAATTTTTCTCTAAGAGACTCTCTCGCTTTTAGATTGTAAATAGCTCTAATGGCCCTCTTCTGTAAAACAAAAATAGTTTCTGAATCAGCCGCATTTCCCCATAGCAAAATCCCATAAGACATTATGCTATGAAAATAACTAAAATAAACTAATCTAGCTGTCTCGACACTAGTGAGACCTCTAATCTTTTTTACAGCATAGGCTGCAGAACTTAGTCTGCTTGCTAATTTGGATATATGGGGGCCCCACTGGAGCTTTGCGTCAAGAGTGATGCCAAGAAAAACAGTGGATACAACAGGGCTCAATTCCTCCCCATTTAAAAACACAATGGTATTCAGATTTTGAACATTCGTTGTTGTAAATTTAACACAATTAGTTTTATTTCCGTTCAAATGCAGATTATTAACGTTAAACCAATGCACTAATTTTGATATAGCATTATTCACTTCGTCACATTTAAATGATTGACGTTTAAGTTTAAAAATCAAGGAAGTATCATCAGCAAATAATACTATATCATGACTATCCCCTACAAGGTGAGGTAAGTCATTAATATACACCAGAAACAGGAATGGGCCGAGAATCGAGCCCTGAGGTACACCCATTAGTACAGGTGACCCGGAAGAACTTTTACCATTGATAATAACCTTCTGTTTTCTATTACTTAAATATGAAATAATAAGTTTAAGCGCTGTGTTCTTGACACCATAGTACTGTAGCTTCCTGATTAATGTCTCATGGTGAACACAGTCGAAGGCCTTGGAAAGGTCACAAAATATACCCAAAGCATCCTCTGAATTCTCCCATGCACAAAAAATATGTTTAATAAGCTCAACTCCAGCGTCAGTTGTCGAGCGACCCCTTGTAAAACCGAATTGATTATTATGTAGCAATTTATTAATATTAAAGAAACTTAACATCTGATCTAAAATAATTTTTTCAAAAATTTTACTTAATGTTGGTAGTACAGAAATTGGTCTAAAATTGGCGGGGTCTAATGTACTACCAGATTTAAATATAGGTATGACTTTACTATGTTTCATTAAATCAGGAAACACACCAGATTCGACGCTTATATTAAATATAGTGGCTAGATAAGGTGCTAATGTATCTATTATAGATAAAATAACTTTAACGGAAATCCCCCATAAGTCTGCCGTTTTCTTAACATCAATAGTTTTAAAATATTTAACGATATCTTTTGGCAGTACCCTATGGAATTTAAAAGTATTTAAACAAGCCTTTACATTTTGTTTGAGCAATGATTCGGCGACAGTAGGAGAAGAATTTAATGATTTTGTTGTCAAACAAGGAACATCAGTAAAATGTTTCTCAAAAGCCATAGCAACTTCTTGATCAGATCGCGTTAAATTATTGTTAATATTCAATTGAAAATCCGAGTTGCGCGGTTTGACCTTGCCCGTTTCACTATTTATTATTCTCCAGGTCATTTTAATTTTGTCGGATGCAGTTTTAATTTTGTTGCTTAAATGTAAAGCCTTAGCAGTGGAGCACACTTTTTTAAATATTTTAGAATATGTTTTTACATAATCTCTAAATATAACACTACTATTATATGATCTTTCATCATAAAGCTCGTATAACCTTCGCCTACTTTTATAAATTCCTACTGTCGCCCATTCATTAAATGATTTGCGACTGTTAAAAGAGAAAGTTTTAGAAGTAAATATTCTACTAAATTCACAACGTATAATTTCAAATAATGTAGCATACAAATAATTAGCACTATTTTTAAACGAAAGTGATGGAAGTCTTTTTATTATATTACTTCTAAACCTCTCCAAGCGATGTTCATTTATTGGAACAAACACAACTTTCTTATTTTTCTGTTTTTTGTGTATGTAAGGTAGTGATACTAACTGTCCACAGTGATCTGAACTTAAATTTTGAATAATTGATTTATGCAAGGGCTTAACATCTGTAAAAATGTTATCTATACAGGTCGCACTAGGCCCAGCAATACGTGTTGGTTCTAAGAATAAATTTACAAGATTATACGATTTAAACAATGAGCGAAACTTAATACTAATGGAAGAAGTTTCAAGGAGATTGATGTTAAAGTCTCCACACATTACAACAGACTTGTTCTGTTTACTAAGTTTGAGTAAAACTTCTTCCACAATCCTTTCAAAATGGTCATAAGTAGCACATGGGGGTCTGTAAACACTTACAACAATGAGGTGCTCAAGCTCGACACAAGCCATTTCTACAGTTCGTTCAACAGAGAGGCTCACAATATCCTTACGTTCTTTATATAATAATGATTTATCTGCTAATATTAAGGAGCCACCACGTAAACTTTTTTCTCTATTGAAGGAACTGACCACCTGGTGATTTCTGAAATTAAACATGAAATTATAGTCTTTTAGCCAATGTTCAGTAATACAAAGGATGTGTATATTGTTACTATTTAAAAACAATTCAACTTCCAATTCTTTGCCCAACATGCCTTGTATATTTTGATGCACCAGGTGTAAACAATTTTTATTACTTATTTGTGGGCTGTATTCAAAATTAATTAAACTCTTATTATTGCTAGAGATTGCCTCTATTGTCACATTCACTAATTTAAATTAGTTGGAACTGATTCCAAATTAAATGTCAAATGATTATGCTCAATAAGAGCAGTCTTGGTAGCCAAAAACTTGGCTGAGTTAAAAAGTAAATAATAAGATAGCACATTTGCTATCAGTCTTAAATTATATTTGGATAGGTAATACCTATCTTTTGTCCAAAACTTTTTTATTAAATTATTTATGTCAATCACATGAAATTTATGATTATTATCATTAGAATTATATGTCAAATTTAAATTATTATTACATATTAAATTATGCATTTGTATATTTAAATTATGTCTTAAATTATTTTCTTGTGGCAATCCCTGTATATAAGGCAGTGTGAACAAGACAATTTTGTGTACATTTAAGTTATTAAGTTGTTCAATATATCTTAATAACTGTTTGTTGTTGACACTGCCTCTTCTACCAACAAAAATTATTATTGTACTATTTGGGCAAAATTTAGTAACAATAATTTTATTTAGGATGTCACTAAAAGATGCTCCAGGCATGCAGCAATTTGTAACTTTTTGTCCCTTTAAAGAGTTGTTTAAAGTTATGCCTAGATTTTTTCCCATGTCATCGCTATAAACAATTATATTATTTTTAGAAATATTTGAGTTATTTATTATTTTAATATCCTCTGCTATGGCACTGTCATAGAGTTTTTGTGGTGGTATAATATTATCAGCACACACTGACTTTGAAGAATCTGGCATTGAGCGCTGACACTCACATTGATATTTAACTAAGGAGTCAAACCGCTCCTCATTATATTTACAAGTCTTTACCAGATTATCCATAGCCAATATGTGTTCTTTTATTTCATTTTGGGCTGATTTATATTTATTGGACACAGTTTGAAGGGAGTTCATAAGTGACAATATTTCTGATTTAAGGCACTCTACTTCAGTCTCATAACATTTTTTTATGTTATCCACCTCAATTGAATACAACTTAAGTTCATATAACAATGCTTGCTTTTCTTTACATACATTAACATAATTTTTGGTATTAATCTTATTTCTTATTAATTTTTGTACTTTCCTTATGTATTTATTAACTTTTATATACTTCTTTAATTTGGTTTTACTGCAATTAATCCTTACTGTGTTTCCTGAAGTGGAAGAGTCATCACCAGTCAAGTCTATTGTTGCAGATTGCTGTAACATTCTTGAAGTAGAGTAACATTCTTAAATTATCATATCACCCTTTGTTTCTTTTTTTTACATTGATAAATGCCTACCCATACCCGCCGCACGGGGACTCGCACCAACTAAAACCTCATGTTCTTCCACGTTCACTGCATATAAGCAGGACTACGGGAACACTTTCGCATACGCCTCTTCTTGAGAAAGGACGGCTCGTCCCCCATCTCCTTCTCAGGTAAGGTGCGCCAGAGCCCGGTGCTCCTCCTCGGTGGCCTCCAACCTAACATTTATGATCAACCAAGATTCGGCTGGTAAGGGTAACGAGAGCGGAGCCTCGTTATACTTTCACTCCTCTCCCCCAGCAGCTTACCACGGAGCATCAACGGTGCGGTTCCGCTAGTGTCACAAAGGATAGGGCGAGTGGCGCCTCGTCATACACTCCTATGCCTGCGCGACCCAATCTCTGCTGTTATCTCTTCCTATAGAAGGAGGAGAGAACACGTCTCTCGTCACAGTCCACCTATGGACCTCCGGAGTAGGCTAGGCAAGCCCAATCGAGGCGACCACCTCGGGGTTGCCCTACTCTTCTGGCCAACCAAGTGGGTTCCTCTTTGTTCATCGTGGGTGACCAAGCCACGGTTACTAAGCCCTCCCGTCAAGACATGGCGGGAATTCGTTTTTATCATACAGACCTACGCATCACGGGATACGGGCAAGAACGCTGGCTGCGTTTCCTCGCTGAATGGCTATTGCCTTTGAGCAATTTGCCTTTGAGCGAGAAAACAACACGCTCTCTTTTCAGCAGCAGCGTCGACCAGTCACGGATATCCTGGTAACTTTTCATTTCCTATTTACTTATTTTTTTTCTTATCTTACTTGTTTTTCCTATTTTACTTAATTTTTACTAATAATCTATGCATTATATAAAGAAAATTGAAGTGTCTGACTGTAATATAAAAAAAAACTGCCTTACATTGTGTTAAGGTACATACATAAGTAGAGATCAATATAAAAAGTTATCTAGGCTATATTTTACCTAATATTGCAGATACATTTTTAAATAAAATATTATAAAATCAATGGTCTTTGATTATCTTAAATCTAAAAAATACAACATTAATAGACCCTACTTAAGCGAAGTAGTAGTATTACATAATTATTATGGATCCTTGTTGTCCAAAATATACATTTTTATTTTAAGCGCCATAAAATATGGCGTAAAAAACGGGTGGCATAAATTAATTAAATTATGCAGAGTAAAGGTAAACTCTATATTAATTCAACACGGAACGAGCAATTTAATTAGGTCTAAGCATACAGAAATTGTTGCAGCTGCAACAGTAACGCGTTTGAACAATTACATTCAACAAAGCAGACGCTCTAGCTTTGTTAGAATATAACAGGCTCGGTTTATACCCAGCTGATATAACAAAGGTAATGTTGTAATAGTGTATGCAACAACGTGCGCTTGGTCGACTGCAAATAGGCGTTTTTAAGATTATTTAGTTTAAAAATATTCTTTATTATATTATAACAAGCTTAATACGTGGTAGAGTCACGCTGCTTCTATATTATGGTTATAGCAAGAATGGGTCAGCTCGACCGGTGAAACACCACGCTCTCACGGAATACTTGCGTAAAATAGGAGCTCAATGCTGCTGTGTTTTGTATGATGAGTGCAAAGAACTATCATCTTCAGCTATCACTCTATCTGCATTACTTCGTTCATCAATAATTTTGATGCGTCGACGTGAAGAAGTTTGACATTTCGAGAAAAAGTAGGTGACGATGAAAATGTTTGTGATAATGACAAATTTTCCCAAGATAAACAAGTTTGAAAATTATGTATCATATCATAAACACTCACGCCTGTCATCCAAAGGAATAGCTTTCGTCTGGGAATAGTATAGAATTATTTAACTCGGTCATTCAGATTCAGCCTTAACATGCTCCTTAATGTCCGCATTTCTGCAGCATTTATTCTATTCTCTTGCTTCTTTTGCCACACCCAACTTTCACTACCTTCCATAGATTAAAGAAAATAAAATTGTACTGTTAGGAACAGAATACGTTTAAATCAATAAAGGACAGATCGAGAAATGTAATTTTATAAGTGTTTTTACTTGTTATAACCCAATGATATAGAAGTAAAAACATTTTATTCAACAAAGATTATAAATTATACATATTGAAGGCCATTTTTATGTTTAATTTACAACTAGTTACAAAAATACCTCTGCCCTGGGAAGAACTAGCATGAAATCCAGCGTGACTACTTTTTATAAAACAGTTTACGATATTATTTCATATGTTACACAGTAATAAACAAAACAAAACATATTAGAAATAGCTTGGTAGTTATCACCTTATTCCCAGGGATATCATCCATAAATTCCTTAATATATATAAGCCTTTTTTACAATATTTCGTAATATAAAATAATTTGTTTTATGAAGTTTAAAAAATTGCTGAAAACAGATTTTGTATAATATTTACTGGGATTTTGTTGTAAAAGTGCCCCAATAATCAATTTGACTACAATACTATCCTATAGTAAGCAGTGAAGCCCTTGATGGTAAATCATTCTTGAATTTAATCAAAATTGTTGCATTGTAATCGGGTAGAAATACGACGACAGAAAATAATTCTGTTCTAAAGTGGTGAAAATTAGTGGCAAGTGACTTAATTAACTAAATAAAATAATATAATGATAATTAATGGTAGATATATGATAGTAAAACAGAATTATTTTGAGCTCGATAGTCATCATTACATCTATTAAAATATAACAGCTCCTCACAAGTATATTGCTCAATAAAAGCCTTGAATAAACTCAATTCACAAGAATACATAATATTCTTAGTTCATCTAAAGTTCTTACTAAAATTTATTTTAAACATTCACCTACTCCATCACAGGAGTGAACGTAATTGCGCTAGAAATTTTATTACACCTCGATGTCAAACTTCACCTTCATCAAACTACTTTGATTGGCGAACAAAGGCTTGTGAAATGGGGTCTATAATTAGCTCTTACACTTTATAATTTCATGCTGATAACCACTTAAAATGACAGATTTTTATATTGATTGATTTAAAGTTTACTACTGTGCGCAGGGGACTTACATGATTTCATTGGGAGACAGTGACAGGGGAAATTGTAACAGATCATGGACAGCAGCATCTTCCTGTTAACAACTCAAAATAATAAAAAAACTGTATTTGCCAACACACCTGCCAAGCGTGGCAACTATGGTAAAGTTCCATTATAATACAATCTATAGAAGAGGCCTATGTTCAGTAGTTAACTTTTATAGACTGTAATACATGGATGGATGAACTGAAATGAAAATTTTCATGATATCTTGTATTACTTAAAAATTCAATAAAATTATTATTATGGATTTATATTTAATTCCGTCCTTCCTGGTGACACGGCACCGGATGACTAATTGTAAGTTAAATTGTATATACGTGGTAGAGCCATGCTGCAGCTTTATTATGGTTTTAGCACGTATGGGTCGGCTCGACCAGGGAAGGACCACGCTTTCACAGAATACCAGCGTAAAATAGCAGTTTAATGCTGCTGTGTTTCCTATGGTGAGTGTAGAGAACCGGAGACCCTTTTTACTGGAAAAGAGGCTTTACATCTCAGTCCTCAAGGCTTACAACGCATCTGCATTTTGATTTGCAAACGAGGATGGATGTAGATGTTTATGGGCCACAGCAACCACTTACCATCAGGTGGACTGTGTGCTCGTTTGTCACCTTATTTCTATAAAAAAAAAGTTAAATGTTATTTTTTACAACTTAACCACTCTTTTTGGATATTACAATATTTTATATATTTTATAGGCCTGAGACTAACTTAAGTTATATACTATATTAAAGTTATTGAATAAAGTTGTTAGTTATGTTGGATCAACATATCCATCCAAAAATTCAATTAAAACAATTAATGGAAATTATAAAGAAATCATATTTTTGAATTATGCAATACTCGTATAAAATAAATAATATATAACTGGATTTTCTGAAGAGTATTTTAATTTTGTAGATATTATACTAAATTGTAAAAACACCTTTTTATTAAATGTATTTGTTATTATTAAACAAAAATGAAATGACTTATTATTATTTCTTAATTCTTCCCTACCCATTCCACGATCGGAGAAGCAGGCGGTCGGAGAGTCTTACCCTATGTTGTTTCACGTATAGTAACCAAACGCTTCGCTTCGCCTTTCGTTATAAATACAGCAAAGGAGTGGAATTATGCCAGCGTCTGTGTTTTCGTCCCATTACAATCATGGCGTCTTAAAAGCAAGAGTGAATAGGCTTAGCGTAACTAAGACAGTGAAATTCACCCGAAGACGTGACTCGACAAACTTTGTAACGTCTATGTTTTTCTCGTGTTAATTTAGATTATTCGCAGAACTATATTTGTTATCATTAGAAAACACTTACGCACACACTCGGAACACACACACATTTCTCCAGTATCGAGGAGGCGGACGTACAAAAATTCACATAGATTAACTTTTTTTAAAGTAAGTAATATCAGAAAAAAATTAAAGTCTTAACCATATTTGATATAATTAAACTTTAAAAATTAGCTAAAAGTGGGTCATGGAAAATGGATTTCGACAAACATATTGTAAGGGAAACGTTCTGCTTTGGAATATTGGAATCTTGGAAGATCTGAAGGGGATTGAGAACTGGCGTGGTTACAGGTTGTGAGGTATTCCATCTTATACCTCAGAGCTGACGACTCATATGTAGCCTTCTTTATTTGATGTTGGCTGCAGGTGGCCATGGGCTTCAGTAGCCACTGACCTTCAGGTAGACTGTAAGATCCTTTGATACTTCAGTTTTATAAAAAATATATACATACATGCAATAAGCAATAAAGTGAAGTTGAATGTACGTTGCATTAACAACTTCGAAAGGACTCGACAAACTTTCATGTACTGACTTTATTGAGTTTCGGATAGTAAGATGGAATTTTCGTAGCAGAAAATTATGCCGTGCAAGGTATTTTGTTGAAATATCTTTTGTAGATATTATATTGTTAAAAATTAATCCAAAATTATTTAAATAAAAGAATGTTACTCATTTTAGAAATTACTCTGGAGGTTAATTGTAAAATTAATAAAAGTATGAGAACGGATGTTCAACTTGCTCTCTTGCTTACGCAATTAATCATTATCAGGAATAAGACAGCTTACTGCACTACACGTACAGTCCGACCAACACATTGGTGTAACGTGAAGGACATAATTAAATGAAAACATCAAAATATGCAAAACAATATCAACACTACCCATCTCAATCAAAGCAGCCTCTCAGCAACACGATTTTCCTTTCTTACACTAGAAGAACTACTACAGCGAACAGAACCACGTCGCTTGTCTTACTTAGGCAGAATCTCAGTGCAGAGGTAATGATTTAACTCAACGGGCATAATAATTAGACTCGTAGAATTACCAACTGATCCCTCCCAGTCACCTGCGCGACACTTTACGATACCATCCACTCATGATACAATCTAGATTTTGGATCGAGATCCATCCAGATGATGTGGATGGTATCATGAGTGGTGAAAGCCTGTTTTAAGTAGTGGGTCGTTTATATGAAGTACCTTTCCGTTATTTTTAAATATCTAATTATTTATTACTCTCACCGTCTTCTTCTTTTCAGTCTGTCTTATGTTTGAAACGCTGTGACTAATACTTCGATGGTAATATAAATCTCAAGTATTTTATGAGTTTAGACAACTTAATTATTGCCATCAACTGTCTACTGGATTAAGCAGTGTAAAATATGATGCAATTAAAGGCATCAGCTATTGTTGGTTGTATGATATACGACCTTTGCCTACCTTAATTAGCAAATCAACAACATCATATACAAAACTTATATATAACTATATATAGCGTTGTTAAAAAGAAAGAAAAAAGGAGAAAATATACAACCCTGCGGCATATCAGTTCCAATATCAATTCAAGCCGGAAATAGCTGTCATAAGCCTGTAAATTCTTGACGTCCGCGATGATACGATGCAAGCCTTAAGTCTATAAGTGAAAATCTTATATAATAATTTATATGACAGCAGGTTAAATGTATAAACGCCAAATTATAAAATCGCGGGTTCGAATCCACCATTCAAATAATGTCGTTAACTGCTCATCCTAAATTAATTTTATGCTTATAATAAACGTAGCGTTACACTGCCGTGGTCCGGTATACAGTACAGAAAGCTAATTAAAATTACACGCTGTGAGGCACTCCGTCTTAGTCCTCAGGAGCGACAAGGCATCTGTAACCTGCTTTGTTTGAAGTTTGCTGCATATGTCAATGGGCAGCAGTAGCTACTTACCATCACGTAAACTGTAAGTTCGTTTGTCGTTTTATCTTTATATATAAAAATTACGACTCACATTGTTTGTTCACGATGAACCACTGAACTGATTTTAATAAGTTTTGCACACTGCGTTCATTTTGGTCCAACTTGAGATATAGGATAGTTTTTATCCCGATAAGTGACCCTCAATGTTTTCTATTACGAATTTAAGAATTTTCTGCTGACTTCCAAAAAGAAGACTGTACTCAATTCGACTGTATGTTTTTTTTTTTAATTTGTGTTACCTCATAACTTTTTACTGGATGTACCAATTTCGATGATTATTTTTTATTTGAAAGCTGGTAATCCTCGTGTGGTCCCATATGAATCAAGGTTAGACCAATAGTTTTTGAGTTATTCTTAATAAGTTATATTGAAATTGAAATTTATAATTTTTAATTATTTATATTTTGTCCTATCGGTTTTTTATTTGGTCATCGGAGATGATAGAACAACGTCTGCCTGGAAAACTAGTTATTATATAAAAATAGATGCTGCTCTCCTGTTACTATTTCATTTCCCTCTGTCACCTCTTATGACAAACTACGGGATGATAACAAGTAAACACATATCAATTTCTATGCTTGCATTCAATTGCAATATAGTTCATTCCTCATAGCGCAGAACGTAGCTATATTAATTCACTTCAAATATAAACAGAATGGTAAAGCACGTAGTGTCGGGATATTACTCTATCAGGAACGACTTAAATCTGCACCCCCATAGATTTATTAGCGGACGCGAATTGTTTAAATGTAATATACACAACATTACACATCAACCATACATACAATCATTCATTCATTGCAGTCCATCATAGGTACACTGTGGAACATAACCTCATATATTGCCTGATAGGAGGGATTCTTGCCATAATTGCCACGCTTGGCAGGCATTTATTATAATAAAGTTGTTATCAAGAAGATGCTGCTACTCATCTAATGTTTCAGCTTCCCTTTGTCACCTCTAACGACACCCACGAAATGACTTGGGGTAATGGATATTCTTACACCTCCACTATACGGTGTGTGCTTTAATAAGAATGTGACCATGATGACTCCGCGTCGGATCTTTTTACGGCATCTGCAAAATAACAATGCTGCAATTTTATAACAATGCTGATTTAATGATATATTTATAACTGCAACAATAATTGATTACCGCATCTATAAGCTGCCTCTAATATTTATTGCAATTGTTTGTATTAATCTGAAGCTTCAAGTGAAGTTTCTTCCTATTTTCACATAAATACAATTCAAAATGTTAGTAAGATGTGAGTTTATATTCTTCCCACAGAGAGCTAGGATATAATAAGCTAGTTTGCCTTTCACTCTAGCTTAGACCTTAGAGGTAGCAAAACAGTTTATTTATTCGAAGTTTTTTTTAAGAATGGGCTGGTGTGAAAGTTAATTTTATTAAAATTTCTGGAATAAATTCTGACAATAATGTTTTAGCGATTGTTATAACGAAAAAGGACGAATAATATCTCGATATTTCAGGAAGATAACAAAACGGGATCAAATATTCGACAGATTAATCTTATTTTTCGTCACGAAGCCCCCTAAATATATAATTGTAACTCTCCAGAAACGTCTCGTTTTAATGATTTTTCAGAGTTATGACAAGGGTTTGTTTCGCAAATATTGATTTTTTATTATAAAATAAGGGTGACAATTGAGTACACAGTCGAACTGATGGTAAGTGAATATTGAGGTCCATAAATATCTAAATTTATCTTCCATTATAAATAAAACTGCAGATAATACATCTGCATGTTCATAGTCTGTGAGAACTAAGATGGAATGCTCCTCATGAAGTAAAAATGATCTCTGTTTCTCTACGCTTACTACAGCATACAAAACACAGCAGCACTATGTTGCTGTTTTACGCTGGTATTCTCTGAGAGCGTGGTGCTTCCGCAGTCGAGCTAACAAATTACAGCTGCAGCATGGTTTTACCACGTAACAAAATGTATCTATGTACGTGTTAATATAATAGTTAACTAATTTTCGCAATACACTGTATATTTTACGTCACGTATTTTAATTTTGCAAATTTTACAAATATTAAAGGTTCATAAATGAGACGCAATGCATATTAATCAAAGCTATTAATTACAAAGTTTTAAAACTCCTCTAATACTATGCTTTGCACCTATTTATAGTCCATTAATCACACCGAAACTTGCAGCATATTTTTTTCCACCTCAGCCGTACCTGCCACATTATCCCCGAAGTTGACAAAATTGTGTTCGAAAATCCATTACACTTCAACGTCACCTACGTGTACTCAAGTCTTGGATGATTAACGGTCGTAGATGTTGTAAGTTGTAAAGTTAATGTAACCTTGAAACTTGGATTAGTTTTTATTTCTATACAAGGTTTGTAGTTTATCTTCTTTATTTATACATTAATTATGTACGTGTATTTGTCACTGAACTCCTCCTAAACGGTTGGACCCTATAGGTCTGTACCAAATTTGATGAAATTTTAAAATAAAAATTTCGCTGAGATATCTCTAGATATCTAACCGTGTAATGGCGGTGAAACAATATCCACTACCCATATCGTCCCGTGGGTATCATAACGGGTGACAGAAGGGAACTGAAAAAGAAGATGGGCATCAGCATCTTCCTGATAACAATTTAAAATAACAAAAACTGAGGTTGCTAACCTTCCTGCTAAGTGTGATCTATGGGAGAGATCAAGCAGTGGACTTTTATAGGTTTGAGTTATAATATATCTGTTATAGCCCTTGTGAATTATCACGTTCAAACTATTGTTTATAAATTCATCCTTTTGAATATTAAACGTTAAATAACTATAGAAAATCCTAGTAGCTCAAAGGCTTAGCACTTACAGTAAATTTTATAGTACTTGAGCAACTTTTTGATTCTAATTAAATTGTTTATCATAATTTCAAGTGCTGGTGTATAAAAATTTTGAGTGGAAATACATGTCAAAGATATAAAACTGTCCATCTATTTTTTTAAGCGCACAGCCCATCTGATAGTAAGTGGATACTGTGAACCATAGACACCTACATTTATCTTCGATTGAGAATCAAAATACAGATGCGTTGTCATCCTTGAGGACTAAGATAGAATCACTCGTATCCAGTTATAAGGGTCTCCGATTCTCTACACTCACCATACGAAACATAGCAATATTGGGCTGCTATTTTACGCTGGTATTCTGTGACAGCGTGATTCTTCCCCGGTAGAGCCGACTCATTCGTGCTACAAACATAATAAAGTTGCAGCATGGCTTTATCACGTACAATTAACCCCATTTTAATTTGTCTTCAGGGAAAAGGTGAATAAA
Source organism: Parnassius mnemosyne (assembly GCA_963668995.1). Classification (NCBI taxonomy): domain Eukaryota; kingdom Metazoa; phylum Arthropoda; class Insecta; order Lepidoptera; family Papilionidae; genus Parnassius; species Parnassius mnemosyne. Next base: position 515,803 of record CAVLGL010000076.1, on the reverse strand, counting down.
AGGTTTTTACTAAGCAAAGTCACTACTATATTATAAATAAAAATACTTCTAAAACTTTTGCTTCCAGAAAGTTTGCGAACTTGAATTATAGTAATGCGGCGGATTAACTTCTTCAGGACCCTTTCGAGGGGAGAGGATGCCTAAATCTATTAGAATATATCAAAATGTTTTATCCATTAGATATGCAGGTTACACTTCGTGTTTCCCTCACTGTCGAGTATAATATGTTTTAATCAGCACTTAAAAAAGCATAAGTAGTGAGATGGTATTGCGCAGTGGCGTCACCTGGGTATGATCTGTAAATGCGGCGTTATTTAAATTTAAGATAATCAAAGACCATTTATTTCATAAATTTTTCTTTTTGATTCACTTTTTGGATAAAATGAAGCCTAGATATTTTCTAGAATTGATCTCTATCGGTTCATGAAGTTTCACTAAAGTCGGTTCAGCCATTCCGAAGATTAGACTAGACAGACAGACAGACCAAAATTTAAAAAAATCATTATTCATGTTTAATAGCTTATAAAGCAGTTACTTCGATAATGATTTCTTATATTTACGCGAACACTACACATTGAATAAAACTATTTTTACGGATTTTATCGCGTTTAATTAAGGTTGCTTTCCAGCAACCGTGGTTACGGGGGACTGAGATGATTGACGTCCCGATGTCAAAGTTAACCTGGAGTACCTTCAGCTTTTTAATTATTAATTTTGGTCCGATCTACGCAGAATGAACTAACTGTGTCTTGAAGTCTTACAGTGGTATGCTTGGGTTTAGTTTTAATTTTATGAATTACAGGATCCCAAGCAGGTGGTAGTACCCAGCCTCCCTCTCTATTGAAATTAGGGTGTTTTTTAATTTCAATAGCCTCGCGTATCATCCTTGGCAGGAATCGATGTTCTTTCGCGAGGACTTGTGGTTTATCAAATCTAATATAATGACGGGGGCCGTCTAGGATATGATCACAAACTGCAGACTTCCCGGAACGTTGGTGCTTCACGTCAGCTATGTGTTCTTTTACGCGGGTTTTTATTGATCGTTTTGTTTGCCCTATATATGAGAGACCACACTCACAATCAAGCTTGTATACTCCTGCATCTTGTAGAGGAATATTGCACTTGACGGATGGTAAGAACTGACTAATCTTCTTCGGCGGCTTGAAGAATGTTCTAATAGAAGCTCGCTTCAAGATGTAGCTAATCTTGTCTGTGACACCTCTGACATATTGTAGTACAGCAGGCACACGCTCGACTGTGGCCGGCTTCACTCGGTCACTGTGACGTAGGCGCGGAACCCGAAGCTTGTTGTTGTGCAGAACCTGCTTGACGTGCTGAAGCTCGGCGGCCAGGTGTTTGCTGTCACAGATCCCTCGTGCTCTCTGCAACAAAGATTTGCCCACGGTAGCTAACTGTGAAGGGTGATGGTGGGATTCACCGTTTAAGTATCGGCTTGTATGTGTCTTTTTTTCTATACACAGTGTGACCTACGGTGTTATTAGGATTTCGAATGACTAACACATTTAGGAAAGCTAAAGAATTATTTGCCTCTAACTCCATAGTAAATTGAATTTTAGAGTTTATGGAATTAAGATGTTCTAAAAATGCAGTTACTTCGTCTGATGGTAAAATTGTGAAAGTATCGTCTACGTACTGCTTGTAGAAACTTGGAGTTACTGGTGCAGTAAGCAGGGCTTTCTCCTCAAAGTCCTCCATGAAAATATCGGCGACAATGGGAGATACCGGTGAGCCCATCGCAACACCATCTACTTGCTTTTAAAACTGTTCCTTCCACAATAGGTAGCCAGATGTAAGGCAATGTCTGAGTAATACTGCATATTCTGCTGGCATGTTGTTTTCCTCTAGTTTCCTAGTTTTAATTGAGATGCAGTCTTCAACAGGTAGGCATGTAAATAGAGACTGAACATCAAAACTGACCATAGTTTCATTGTCAGTAAGACATAGGTCTATTATCTCACTGACAAAATGGTATGAATCCTTAGTGTGTGTTCTTGTATGTCCTCTGAGTGGTGATAGTACTTTTGCTAGGTGTTGAGCCCATCTGTAAGTTGGCGAATCGATCTGACTCACTATTGGACGTAATGGAGCGTTCGGTTTGTGTATTTTTGGTAAGCCATACAACTTCGGCGGTTTGGCACACGTAGGTGTTATCGAATTTACGTCTAGATTCAATCTCTCGGAGTATTTCTTTATTAGATCGCTAGTTGTTTTAAGCGTATTAGTTGTAGGGTCTGTTTTGACCTTTACGTACGTACTTTCATCCGATAAAAGTTATTGTGTTTTAAAATTGTAATCCGACGTATCTATTATAACCGTAGCATTACCTTTATCTGCGCGGAGAATCGTAAGATCTGGTCTGCACGTCAAGCAGGTTTTGCACGACAACAAGCTTCGGGTTCCGCGCCTACGTCACAGTGACCGAGTGAAGCCGGCCACAGTCGAGCGTGTGCCTGCTGTACTACCATATGTCAGAGGTGTCACAGACAAGATTAGTTACATCTTGAAGCGAGCTTCTATTAGAACATTCTTCAAGCCGCCGAAGAAGATTAGTCAGTTCTTACCATCCGTCAAGTGCAATATTCCTCTACAAGATGCAGGAGTATACAAGCTTGATTGTGAGTGTGGTCTCTCATATATAGGGCAAACAAAACGATCAATAAAAACCCGCGTAAAAGAACACATAGCTGACGTGAAGCACCAACGTTCCGGGAAGTCTGCAGTTTGTGATCATATCCTAGACGGCCCCCGTCATTACATTAGATTTGATAAACCACAAGTCCTCGCGAAAGAGCATCGATTCCTGCCAAGGATGATACGTGAGGCTATTGAAATTAAAAAACATCCTAATTTCAATAGAGAGGGAGGCTGGGTACTACCACATGCTTAGGATCCTGTAATTCATAAAATTAAAACTAAACCCAAGCATACCACTGTAAGACTTCAAGACACAGTTAGTTCATTCTGCGTAGATCGGACCAAAATTAATAATTAAAAAGCTGAAGGTACTCCGGGTTAACTTTGACATCGGGACGTCAATCACCTCAGTCCCCCGTGACCACGGTTGCTGGGAAGCAACCGAAACGTCGGGAATATAAAATAAGTTAATTAAACGCGATAAAATCCGTAAAAATAGTTTTATTCAGTTACTTCGATATTATAGACAGGTTCTTAAATTTTATTTAAATGTACAATATAATGTATAATTTGCTCACGGACTAAGAAGTTACGGTGAACTCATTTTCCATAAGCTGCTACGGCTAATGTTTATATTATTTACTTTTTTATTAGATGAACAAATTCGAGTGCGGTCTTTTTATTTAAATACAGGTTTCCAAAAAGAGAGGTTTTACCAAAATCTGTTCTGCCGCTTGAAGGTCATCAGCTGTTTTGTTAGCTGCGATAAGGTCCTTTTTTGTAGTTTATATAATTTACAATTTTTAATTATAAGCGACGTGTTTGTTGGTCTAAGTAACATAAAAAAACTAACAAGCCTGGTATGCGAGATGAATAACCTTACAAGTTAAACGTTACTTTACTCTACTATTCAGTGAGATATTCTGTGTGTGGTATTCTGAAAGATGTGTACGTTAATATAAAACAAATCAATCAAAGCATTTTCGAAATTAATTTACCTCAAGCCATTTACATTCATATCGCACTTGTGATTCAATCGAGTCACAGTAATGCAATTGATTTACACTCCCGATGTGGTAAGCGATGGAAATTTGATGATTTAATGCGTTCCAATCGCGGGAATAACAAACGCATAAAATGAACCATGACGGTTTTCAGGAGTTAAATAAATATGTTAAAAAATTTGCTAATATCGGCGTAATAAAATAAAATGATGTGTGCATCCCTGCTTGAAGAACACCTCCCGCCCGCGATGTTTTACTTCACCGCTGAGCACTTGGTAAATCAGCACTTAAATTTGTAATTGACAATTTTATTGGTGCCGCGTCGATCGAAGGCGTGAGGTTATTCGCGTGCTGTAAAATTTATAGCGATCGCTTAGACTCTAAGCTACCATGACTGATTAATAAAGTCATCGACGAAAACTAAATTTTATTACCACACTTAGCAGTTCAGAATGTTTAAATAATGAATACATTCCGAACATCGTAACTGAATGTTTGGAGTAAATAGATAACAAAAGTTTTATTCGTTTCTATTATTAACTGAGCGATTCCTAATAAACAACATGGATGCGATGAGCAATCGTTCTACTACAACTAATCTCAGCATTTTTTAAACAGAATGAATAGGTGCACGAGTTGACGTGACCTATACGGATTTTGAAAAGACCTTCGACAGAGTGGAGCACGTTATACTGTTGCACAAATTAAAGACATTAGGTATCAACGGAGACTTATGCCCACGGGATGAACTCGTATATATCTAATAGGAGACAAGCAACAATTGTTCGCGGATATAGATCAGATTTTATAACTATAAAATCTGGATTACCACAAGTTTCTTACCTAAGACCACTTTTCTACAATGATTTTTCTATTAAGAAGATGGATATTGCTGTATTGTTTTTGGTACTCATAGTCCACTTGATGGTAAGTGCACGCTACGTATATCCACAGGGACTAAGACAAAGTCCGAGTTAAGTAAAATGGGTCTCTGGTACTCTACACTCACCATACGAAAATCGGCAGCATTATGCTTTTTTAAATAAAACTAATTTTACGGATTTTATCGCGTATATTAACTTATTTTTAACTTATTTTTATATTCCCGACGTTTCGGGTGCTTTCCAGCACCCGTGGTCACGGGGGACTGAGTTGTTTGACGTCCTGCTGTCATAGTTAGCCCGGCTACCTTCAGTTTTTTAATATTAATTTTTGGTTCGATTTACGCAGAATGAGCTTACAGTATCTTGAAGTCTAGCAGTGGTATACTTGGGTTTGGATTTGATTTTATTAATTATGGGATCCCAAGCAGATGGCAGCACCCATCCATCTTCTCTATTGAAATTAGGATGTTTTTTAATTTCAATAGCCTCGCGAATCATCCTTGGGAGGAATCGGTGTTCTTTTGCGAGGATTTGTGGTCTATCAAATCTAATGTAATGACGGGGACGATCCTGAACATGTTCACAAACTGCAGACTTCCCGATACGTCGGTGCTTCACGTCAGCTATATGTTCTTTAACGCGGGTTTTAATAGATCTTTTTGTTTGTCCTATGTACGAGAGACCACATTCACAATCCAGCTTGTACACTCCTGCATCTTGTAGAGGGATATGACACTTGACGGATGGTAAAAATTGACCAATCTTCTTCAGCGGCTTGAAGTAAGTTTTAATGGAAGCTCGCTTCAAGATGTAGCCAACCTTGTCTGTGACTCCTCTGACATAGGGTAGTACAGCAGGCACACGCTCGACTGTGGCTGGCTTCACTCGGTCACTGTGACGTAGGCGCGGGACCCGAAGCTTGTTGTCTTGCAGTACTTGCTCGACGTGCTGAAGCTCGGCGGCCAGATGTTTTCTGTCACAGATCCCTCGTGCTCTCTGAAACAAAGATTTTCCCACGGTAGCTAACTGTGAAGGATGATGGTGAGATTCACCATTTAAATATCGGTTGGTATGGGTATTTTTTCTGTACACAGTATGACCAATAGTGTTATCAGGATTTCGGATGACTAAAACATCTAGAAAAGCTAAAGTATTGTTTGCCTCTAACTCCATTGTGAATTGTATTTTAGGGTTTATGGAATTAAGGTGGTTTAAAAATGCAGTTACTTTGTCAGATGGTAAAATTGTGAAAGTATCGTCTACGTACCGCTTGTAGAATCTTGGATTTACAGGAGCAGTAAGAAGGGCTTTCTCCTCAAAGTCCTCCATGAATATGTCGGCGACTACGGGAGATACAGGTGAGCCCATTGCCACTCCATCTACTTGCATGTAGAACTCTTCTTTCCACAATAAATAGCCAGATGTGAGGCAGTGTTTGAGTAATACTGCATATTCTGTAGGCATGTTGTTATCTTCTAGCTTTCTAGTAACAATTGAGATGCAGTCTTCAATAGGTAGGCATGTGAATAGTGACTGAACATCAAAACTGACCATAGTTTCATTGTCAGCGAGATGTAGGTCTTTAATCTCACTAACAAATTGGTATGAATCCTTTGTGTGTGCTCTGGTATGTCCTCTTAGTGGTGACAGTATTTTCGCCAAGTGTTGAGCCAACTTATAAGTTGGTGAATCGATCTGGCTTACTATAGGACGTAGTGGAGCGTTTGGTTTGTGTATTTTCGGTAACCCATACAACCTCGGTGGTTTGGCACATGATGGTATTGTCGAATTCACGTCAAGATTTAATTTTTCGGAGTATTTCTTTATTAAATCAGTAGTTGTTTTGAGTGTATTAGTTGTAGGGTCTATTTTGACCTTTTTGTATGTACTTACGTCCGATAAAAGTTGTTGTATTTTGAAATTATACTCTGACGTGTCCATTATTACCGTAGCATTTCCTTTATCTGCGCGGAGAATCGTGAGCTCTGGTCTGTTGCGTAAGTTGTACAACGCTTTAAATTCGTCTTTGGGCAGGTTTAATTTCGGCGCTGAACTTCGACGTAACAAGGACGAAATGTCTTGACGTATAGCCTCTAAATCCTCTTTACCGATATTATTCTTAAACAGACAATCCTCAACACTACAGATACGCCGCAAAAAATCCCGTACGAGGAAATTATCTGTAGTGTTGAGGATTGTCTGTTTAAGAATAATATCGGTAAAGAGGATTTAGAGGCTATACGTCAAGACATTTCGTCCTTGTTACGTCGAAGTTCAGCGCCGAAATTAAACCTGCCCAAAGACGAATTTAAAGCGTTGTACAACTTACGCAACAGACCAGAGCTCACGATTCTCCGCGCAGATAAAGGAAATGCTACGGTAATAATGGACACGTCAGAGTATAATTTCAAAATACAACAACTTTTATCGGACGTAAGTACATACAAAAAGGTCAAAATAGACCCTACAACTAATACACTCAAAACAACTACTGATTTAATAAAGAAATACTCCGAAAAATTAAATCTTGACGTGAATTCGACAATACCATCATGTGCCAAACCACCGAGGTTGTATGGGTTACCGAAAATACACAAACCAAACGCTCCACTACGTCCTATAGTAAGCCAGATCGATTCACCAACTTATAAGTTGGCTCAACACTTGGCGAAAATACTGTCACCACTAAGAGGACATACCAGAGCACACACAAAGGATTCATACCAATTTGTTAGTGAGATTAAAGACCTACATCTCGCTGACAATGAAACTATGGTCAGTTTTGATGTTCAGTCACTATTCACATGCCTACCTATTGAAGACTGCATCTCAATTGTTACTAGAAAGCTAGAAGATAACAACATGCCTACAGAATATGCAGTATTACTCAAACACTGCCTCACATCTGGCTATTTATTGTGGAAAGAAGAGTTCTACATGCAAGTAGATGGAGTGGCAATGGGCTCACCTGTATCTCCCGTAGTCGCCGACATATTCATGGAGGACTTTGAGGAGAAAGCCCTTCTTACTGCTCCTGTAAATCCAAGATTCTACAAGCGGTACGTAGACGATACTTTCACAATTTTACCATCTGACAAAGTAACTGCATTTTTAAACCACCTTAATTCCATAAACCCTAAAATACAATTCACAATGGAGTTAGAGGCAAACAATACTTTAGCTTTTCTAGATGTTTTAGTCATCCGAAATCCTGATAACACTATTGGTCATACTGTGTACAGAAAAAATACCCATACCAACCGATATTTAAATGGTGAATCTCACCATCATCCTTCACAGTTAGCTACCGTGGGAAAATCTTTGTTTCAGAGAGCACGAGGGATCTGTGACAGAAAACATCTGGCCGCCGAGCTTCAGCACGTCGAGCAAGTACTGCAAGACAACAAGCTTCGGGTCCCGCGCCTACGTCACAGTGACCGAGTGAAGCCAGCCACAGTCGAGCGTGTGCCTGCTGTACTACCCTATGTCAGAGGAGTCACAGACAAGGTTGGCTACATCTTGAAGCGAGCTTCCATTAAAACTTACTTCAAGCCGCTGAAGAAGATTGGTCAATTTTTACCATCCGTCAAGTGTCATATCCCTCTACAAGATGCAGGAGTGTACAAGCTGGATTGTGAATGTGGTCTCTCGTACATAGGACAAACAAAAAGATCTATTAAAACCCGCGTTAAAGAACATATAGCTGACGTGAAGCACCGACGTATCGGGAAGTCTGCAGTTTGTGAACATGTTCAGGATCGTCCCCGTCATTACATTAGATTTGATAGACCACAAATCCTCGCAAAAGAACACCGATTCCTCCCAAGGATGATTCGCGAGGCTATTGAAATTAAAAAACATCCTAATTTCAATAGAGAAGATGGATGGGTGCTGCCATCTGCTTGGGATCCCATAATTAATAAAATCAAATCCAAACCCAAGTATACCACTGCTAGACTTCAAGATACTGTAAGCTCATTCTGCGTAAATCGAACCAAAAATTAATATTAAAAAACTGAAGGTAGCCGGGCTAACTATGACAGCAGGACGTCAAACAACTCAGTCCCCCGTGACCACGGGTGCTGGAAAGCACCCGAAACGTCGGGAATATAAAAATAAGTTAAAAATAAGTTAATATACGCGATAAAATCCGTAAAATTAGTTTTATTTAAAAATGTGTAGTGTTCGCGTAAATATAAGAAAGCATTATGCTGCTATTTTACACTGGTACTCTGTCACAGCGAGGTCCTTCCCCGGTTGAGCTGACCCATTCATGTTACTGCCATAATATTATGGTGTGGCTCTACTACGTTTAAACATTATAATGCTTCTAAGTGTAATATTTTGTTATAACATAGTGGCGAAAAACTAACAAGACTAGTATGTGAAATGATGATTTCTTGACTTGACTTTAAAGTTATGTAGATATCACAAGCGATATTTTTAATTAAACGAAATAAAACTAGAACTTAACAGAATAATTCTTAAAATATTGGTCCAAATTAAATGAAATTTGAAATATATTGAGTTTATAAAATTCCTACTTGGTCAATGAAAATTCAAGCTTCTATTTTTAATCGCAACGAAGTTACAGGGTTTCGAAAATGGTCTGAACTGCTTTGAGAAAAGCATGGTACGGCCGTGCCGCTGTTTTGCTCGACTTGGCGGGGGCACGGTAGTGCCCCCAGATGAATTTCGTAACGACTTCAAAAGCACTATCTGTCATTCAGTTCTATTTTTGTTAGATTAAATGCGAATTCTTTAAATTGGAATATTAAAAAAAATCTTGAAAATCGTATGCCCTTTGTAATGAGTTCTGAAATGGGTATTGAATTGGGATTTACATAATAGGGAAAATAAATACTGAAAAATGACTCAACATATGATAAAAATATGATCACAATATTACATTACAACAAATTCCTAGTACTGTTATAACTGTGAATGTTTGTATGTTTGTGACTCAAGTAAGTTAAATCTACTTAATGAATTTTGACGAATCTTTGCAGTATTATGAAAGCATACTAGAATATAATATAGGGTATATTGGTATTCCTTGTAAACAAAATTTGTATATTTCAAATGAACAGCCTTTTTTATTCATGATGCAATTAAAATTGGTCTGTTTTTACTAAACGCGGGAACAGCCGCGAGTAAAAGCTAGTATTATATATATTTTTCACCGAGTAAAAAGAATGAGAAGGTCCTATATTTGACGCATGTTTTATTATAAACGTTTAGCAATTTTAAGGAATAACTGAATCGATTTAAATGTCTTTTTTAGGGTATAAATAAGAGTGGAATAAATAGGGAGTAAAGATTTTAAATCTATATACTTAAACATCGTCCCAGTTTTTGATATTGAACTTTAAATGTATACAAATAAATAAACTTAAAGTGTATGTTTGTAATGTCATAATAACAGCTTTTAACTAAATGCATATGAAAGTATATGCAGTACTTATAACAAAACTTATCATGTCTACAGTGGCAACCAAACATCATGTGTGTAGTAGCATTCCAAAATTTACTTACCGTTACAGCCTATCAAAAGTCCACTGCAAAATATAAGCCTCTCCATCAATTCCCTCAAAAGGGGGATATTTCCCATAGTTCCGACGCTTGGCAGTCAGGGTGAATACTGCAGATTTTCTTATTTGTAGTTATTATTACAAATAGGCTGCTGCCCATCTCCTGGTTGGTTTCCCTCTGTCGCCTCTAACGCCACCCACGGGTCGATATGGAGTAGTGAATATTCTTGCACCGCCACTACACAATCAACAAAATTTATTTTTGTTAGAATTATTACTTTAATGTTAGCAAATTAGATAGATTAGAATAGCGTTTATGGATCGGATAGCAACGGTAGCCTAAGTCACACTATCGAAATTTCCTAACGACTCAAAATAGTATATAGAACAAGATCGTATAGTATTGAATAGAAAACGATTTAGGAATAAGTAGCTCTTTGTACTGAACCATAATCACATTCACATAATACAAAAGTAAACTAGCAGCCTAATGCTGCTGTGTTTCGTATGGTGAGTGTAGACAATAGAGCCCCTTTTTACTAGAAACGAGGCATTTCATCTTAGTCCTCAGGGGTGAAAACGCATCTGTATTTTGATACTTAATCGAGCATAAATATAAATGTCTACGGGTCCACAGTATCCATTTTCCATCAGGTGAACGTGTTCTCGTTTGTTACCTTTATTCTGTAACAAAATGATAATATGAAATTATAATACCACACTTCAAATGATGCAAGACATATTGTACTTTAGCGGTACGCTTAAGGTAACTAATATAGTATTTAGTTTTTTTTTTATAGGATAAGGGTGATAAACGAGCACACAGTCCATCTGATGTTAAGTGGTTGCTGTGGCTTACAGACATCAACATCCATCTTCGATTACGAATCAAAATGCAGATGCGTCGTCACCCGTGAGCACTAAGATGGAATGCCTCGTTTCCAGTGTAAGGGCCTTCGGTTCTCTACACTTACCATATGAAACACAGCAACATTAAGCTGCTATTTTACGCTGGTATTATGTGAGAGCGTGGTCTTTCCCCGGTCGAGCCGACCGAATCGTACTACAACCGTAACATAGCTGCAGCATGGCTCTGCCACGTAAATGTAACACGTAGTGTTGCTATAATTGCATTACCCTATATCATCAGCAATAAGAGACCTCATCTCACACTGCCAAGTAAATAATCGACTACTTGTTAACGTCAGACGTGGAATTACTGGGTCACCCGCCCTATAGCCCCGACCTCGCACCTTTCGATTTTTATTTATTTCCGAAAATGAAAGAAAAACTTCGAGGAAAACGTTTTATGGACGCCAACGAAGCAGTGGCCTCGTTTCAAAATGCCGTCGAAGAGACTAAGGACGAGTGGGCAAAGTACTTTTTTCAGTGGTTCCATCAGACGCAGGGATGCATTGATGTAAATGGACATTATTTTGAAAAGATATAATAAGACTAATAACTTGATAGTTGGTTCAGTTTTTTACTTTCTAAGAACTTTCAATGTCACACCTGTATAATAGATTTATATAATCAATTTTACTGAAATAATATTACAATGAGGTAAGAAGTACTGTTGTTTTCTGATGTTGTTGAATACATCTTCAGTGAGTTTATAACTATATCTTAAAAGGTTCTTTTACTCTTCCTTTTTTTCCAAAATGAGGTGAGATAAATCCCCTGGAGTCTCGCTTGACCGGGCAAACACTGCAAAGTTGCCTCGAAATAAACTTTTAAAAGAAAATATTTTCTTAACCAGTTAATCTTTAAGACAGAGAAAGAAGTAAAATAAAGTTTTAGGGATATTTACTATATTAAAACAATTTGGGTTGATTATCGGGATATCATTCCTCTCTCTCCTGTTGTCCCAGGTAAACATAATCGTCAACAACTTCGAGCTTAGTGCTCCCAACAACTACCGGCATAGGTGTGACATGGACATTAAACATGATCTTTCTTTTGTCCATGTTCATCTTAAGACCTATCCGTTGGGAAATACTTTTGAGGTCATTGAGCATAGTGCTTAGGTTATCCAGCGATTCTGCCATAAGGACTATATCGTCGGCAAAGCGAAGGTGAGTGATGTACTCGCCATTGATGTTAATACCGTACCCTTTCCAGTCCAGAAGCTTGAAAACGTCTTCCAATGCAGCGATGAAGAGTTTCGGGGATATAACGTCACCCTGTCTTACACCCCTCTGCAATTGGATAGGTTTCGTACTCTGGTACTGTACTCGGATAGCCATCGTAGCCCTACTGTACAAGCACTTAAGCACTTCGATATACCGACAGTCAACTTGGCATCGCTGAAAGGACTGCAGCACCACCCACATTTCGATGAAATCAAATGCTTTCTCATAGTCCACAAACGCCAGACATAGTGGCAAATCTTACCTCTCGGTATTCTGTACAATTTGCCGAAGGATATGTTCGTCGTCTACGGTGCTAAAACTTTTCGGAAACCAGCTTGTTCGGGAGGGTGCAAGTGGTCTATTATAAATGCGAGACAGAACAGCACGTAGACGCGGCTCAGAAGGGAATTCGGTCTGTAGTTCTTCAAGAGAGCGTTGACGCCTTTCTTGAAGAACAACCGTGGAGGACGGAATTAAAGATCTTCTGAAGGATTTCAAGTACCAGTTTTCTACTCGCTTTCAGAGACTCCGCTGTAATTCCACTCCCGTCTGGGACATTGCCGTTTTTAAGGTGCTCGAGAGCCATTCTAATCTCGCTAAGACTGACGCCCGGGATATCATCGGAATAGTGTCGCATAAGACTTGCTCATTGATCACTCACTCACACTTGTGCCCCAACGATGATGCTTACAGCTGCTCATAGAACCTCTCAATCTCACTCTAATTCTCCGGTGTCCCGGAAACGATGCTGCCACACTCGGTCTTCAGCTTTGACAATTGGTTCTTTCTGGCAGACAGATCTACAGTAAAGACTTTGAAGCACTGGTTCCACTCGATCGCTTCTTCAATACGAGCAGTATTAAAGTTGCGTATGTTCCGCCGCATGCGTTTGTAGATATATCTGTTCAGTTGGCTTTATGCTGTCAAATCTACATTAGACTACAGCTTATGAAGCTGCAAGGGCAGGTTAGACGGGGAATGTTTCGTCTAACAGCCATGACATTAAGAGTGTGATCAAAGAATTTTTGTGTTCTTCTGCGGCGGGTCTTGCAAAACTTAGCTTCGACCGCATGGACAGTTTCCACGAGCATGTCATTCATGTCGTCTACTGCATTGCAATCTTTTACGCACTGAAAACGGTTTTGTAGCTCGAGCTCGAGCTGAAAGGTTTCGGGATTAGAGCACAAGAGGAATGGAGCGTTGACTTCATTAGACGTGAACTCTCCAACTTAACCTTTAGGTTCAGTGTGCCTCTCACAATTCGGTGATCGCTGCCGGTTATCACATGATGACTGAGACATCACTGGACAGTTGTCTTTGGTCATCATAATGAAGTCAATCTCATTTTTTGTCGAACCGTCGGAGCTCGTCCTGTGGGGCCGCTTCTGGAAGAAAGAGTTCATCATAAAGATGCCCCCTCTTTCTCCGTGAAGTCGGCCAGCTGCTGGTCCCTTGGGTTCCGTTGCCCTATTCTAAATTTCCCTACTTTCAGCTCACCATTCTCACTTGTGCCTAGTTTTGCATTGAAGTCTCCCATTAACACCGTATAGTGGGTTTTGGAGGAGTGCATGACTCTAGATATATCATTACACATTTCCTCCACCTCCTCATCAGGATGTGCCGATGTTGGTGCGTAAACCTGTATGACCATCGTCGAATACAAGATATGCGTTAGTGGGTATTCTTACCCGCCACTACACGGGGAAAATTTATATTTGTCTTTATATAAATTTATTTTGAGTAAGAAGATTATGGTTATTGAAAAAATTCAAACTTTGTTCGAATTTAAATAATTATTGTATAAATAGTTGGTATACTTAACTGAATTTATAAATATATAATAATTTATTATTTTTCATTGAATAGTTCAATAAAAAATTAGATTGAAACTATTATTGAGAGTCAAAAACTAAACAAAAACAATTTTGAAAAATTTTTGTTTTTTTATAAAAATTCTTTGCTTTTTATGACATTGTATTTTAAAAAACCTAAATTCTTTTCGTACTTTTTCGTATATCGACAGCACTAAATGAGCACTGAATTATGATCCTATATTACTAGGTGATAACTCACCACGATGTTAATTTTGGAACACATACTTTGCTGAACCTGTCAAACTGGCGGTTTACGGTACACATATGAAAATATTTTTTAGCGCTTATTTCTCGCATATGCTTGCAACACCAACTGAGCACTAATAATTATCTTACATCATAAGGTGATAGCGTACCTGCATGTCAATATTTCATCACTCTGCTAAAGATGAGCACTAAATTATTGATGCTTCTATTTGGTGCTGTATTAAGCAGTTATAGGTTTAAGTGTTATAGAACTGCTAGCTTAACTAATAGCTGGTAGTTTTCTAATTTTTTATCAAGCTATTTGGGCGTAAAATTTAATTTTGCAGCATTAAATATTTAGTAATCTATCTTTGTGGTATTGCCCAAATGACCATTCCAATTTTATAGACATTGGAACAAGCTATGAAGTTATAATATGTTTATTTAGAAAAAACTAATCCTTGGCAAAGATGAGCTTGACCGTGATAATAGGAAACACTGTGTACTATATTCTATCTCATTATCTCATAGGCTAAAAGCTACAGCTGTATAATATGTCCGTCTCTTTTTATTGTCACTTTGTCGATTCATCAAGTTTCAAATCACAACGATTCTAAAAAAGTTTGTAAACATCTAAAGTGCACGCCTCATGAACGTTTTATTTAATTTTGATCAAAAATAAATTACTGTAATAAATCGATTACACAAAGTAAAAAATCGATATAGGCTGTATGGTACATTTGTCTATTGTCTATCAAGGGCAAAAAAATTAAAGCGCCTTTAAATTTTTAATAGCAATAAATTATTTATTTTAAAAAATAAGTACATATGAAACTTGAAAATAGTTTTATTAAAAAACGACGCGTACTAGCCTATTGATATGAAATAGGGAACCAGTTGACGTAATTCTGAGGCTAATAATAAAACCCGTTCTCGATACGTCAATTTTTTCAGGAATTATCGTGACCGCATACAAAATCAACATCCGGACGTCCACTTAAAAATTTTTTTTCAAACCATTTTTTATCCAAGTAGCAATATAAAAGGATTTTTTTTAATATCGGATAATTAGTGTTTTTTTGATATACGGATACTCATATTATTGTATAAGTGCAATATGGATATGATAGAGGTATTTTAAAACCACAAAATTGCATGACCTTGACGTGTTGAATTATGCACACTATATTTACTACTACTACGACTATAACACTACGCGTTATGAGGTGTGCATAAGTTTTCACTTGAAAAAAATGTTACCCCCACACTATGATTTCTCCTTTATCGTGTAGGCAGTTTACACACATAAATTTCACAAGAACATACATCCAGACCCGAAACAATTATTTATAGGCCATACAAATACTTGTTCCGTGCGGGATTCTAAACCGCGGCCCTCACTGCTAAGCTACTGCGCCACAGTGCCGTCGGTGGGTGCCTATTTTCTATCATTATAGGTTAATATTTCATTAAACTTTACGGTATCCTTAATACGTACGTAAACAGTGATCAACATTTGATTGCAATTCTGTAGCCACAAGAGCGACGATGTGCGATTGAATAATTGACCGACCCGATGTTCATTCTGGTAAAAAATGTTTACTTAACAGATATTAATTCGAAGACGATCATTATTCTGTAACTAATCAAATTTGAAATCATTTCATAACAACTGAACTGTCTATTGCCATTCAACGTCCCGTAACTATAGGGTGACAGTAAAATCCTCATTGTATACGTCACGCACACTTCTTGAAATACACTTGTTAATATATCATTATATAATATTTGGCATAAAAAGACAATAATAAAACTGAATTTTTGTATGTGCTAGAATCACGCTGCAGCTATATTATGATTCTAGTATAAATGGGTTGGCTTGACCGGAGAAGGACCACACTTTCACAAAATACCAGCGTGAAATAGCAGCTCAATGCCAAATATATAATGATATATTAACTAATGTATTCCACAGTGCAGTGTTTTATATGGTGAGTGTAGAGAACTAGAAATAATTTTGATTTTAGTTGAAGATATATGTAGATAATTTATGGGCCACAGCACCTTCAGGTGCACCGTGTGCTCGTTTGTCTCCTTATTCTATAAAAAATACTCCCCGCGTTATAGGCTTAAAGAGGGATACAAAGTTTTTCTATCACGTATTTATGTCACAATACACCTGACAGTTAATGAAATATGGCTCAAAGTCACATATTTCCTTAATTAAAAATAAGAATACAGATGCGTTGACACTCCTAAGGATCAACATTGCAAGCCTCATTTAGAGTAAAATAATTTTGTGATTCACGAAACTCACTGTATGAGACGCAACAGCTGCTAATTCACGCTAGTATTATGTGAACTTTTTATAAATTACAAACCAGAATACAGCAGTGCCCGTAATAATATTTGGTGGCAGAAATAGGTGATAATAAACTAGATGAAACCCTAGGCATAAAAGAAGTCCTTCCACCTGGTAATGCAAATTGATTTTACCACGTAACGTTGTGTTTTAATTTTTGTTTTAACTATTAAGTGTAAAAAATAAAATAAAGTAATGAAATAGGATGATCGTATAATTTTTTTTAAAGTGTAAGAATACAAACGAGCTAATATTCCACCCGATGATAAGTGTATACTGTGGCCCATAGGTGCATGGCCCATATCATTCTTTGATTAAGAATCAAACTGCAGATGTTTCGTCACTCCTGATGACTAAGATAGAATGCCTCGATTTCATTAAAAGGGGTACCGGTTCTGTACATTTACCATACAAAACACTACAGCATTAAACTGCTACATAACGCTGGTATTCTGTATGAGCGTGAACCTTCCCCGGTGGAGCCGACCCATTCCTGGTACAACTATATGCGTGGCCTACCACGTAGAAAGAGTTGATTAAGGTAATTGAAAATTTTTATTATTATTCATTTATCTTGTTCAGTTTTTTTGACTGACTGCTACCAGGAAGTTTCTAAATGTTTTCTGCCGACTTCCAAAAAGGAGACGGTACTCAATTCAACGCGTATGTTTTTTTTTATGTGTGTTACCTCATTACTTTTTACTGGGTGGACTGATTTAGATGATTCTTTTTTTTAAATGAAAGTTGATACTTCTCGTGTGGTCCCATATGAATTTGATCAGACCAATAGTTTTTGAGTTATTTGAGTTATTCTTAATAACTTATATTGAAGTCGGCTGTACAAAATTTTTAATTTTTAATTTTTCAATTTAATTTTACAACATATTACGTTTCTTGCTGGTTCTTCCCAGGACTGAGATTTTATCAAACCAGTGGTAAAGCACAAATAACATTCAATAAGTACTCTTTCCAACATATAAGCCTTAAGATGAACATGGACAAAACAAAGATCATATGCAACGTCCATTTTACACCTACGATGGTATTTGATGTGAGCACTAAGGTCAAAATAGTTAACCAGTATGTTTATCTGGTACAAATAGTCCGACTAGCTAAATCCAACTTCGACCGAGAGGTCAATTGACGGATTCAACTCGGCTGGGCATCTTTCGGGAGATTACGACACATCTTCTTGTCAGGTATACCTCAAAACTTGAAAACGAGATTTTACAACGAGCGTATATTGCCAGAGTTGACCTATGGATCTGAGACGTGGTCCTTCACTGCTGGCTGATGAGGAAACTCAAGGTTGCTCAGCGAGCTATGAAGAGGGCGAGGTTTCTCTGCGTAATAAACTTAGAAATGAGGTTGTCCGCAGTAGAACGAGAATAACCGACATAGCCCAACGGATTAGTAAGCTGAAGTGGCAGTGGGCCGGTCATTTAGCTCTAAGAACCGACAACCGATAGGGAAGCAAGGTTCTCGATTGGCAGCTTCGTACTGGTAGAGGAAGAGTGGGGTGCACCCACCCTCCTACGAGATGGAGTGATGAACTGGTAAGACATGCAGAAATTCGATAGATGCAGGTGGCTCAGGACCATGCTTTGTGGTATTTTTTGGGGGAGGCCAATGTTGAGCAGTGGACTTTTGAAGGGTTTTAATGATAATGATGATGATGATGGTCATTAGACTACTTGTATGCAGACGATCTCCAAATATCCTTACAAGCGACCATTGAAGATCTTCTCAAAGCAGTGGAATATATCAATAAGGATCTGGCTTGTATTCTCGACAAGAGTCATTCTAATGGGTTAACGGTGAATCCTTTCAAATTTCAAGCTATAATTATTGGGAGTTCAAGAATGATTTTCACAATAAAAAAATTTCAAACACAACCCGTTATATATTTATGTTCCTATACCTTATAATGACGTTGTTAAAAATTTAGGTATCCTTTTGGATTCCAGTCTTTTTTGGACTCCCCAAATTAATGCAGTAAGTCGTAAAATGTTTGCAGCACATGTTACACTCCGGAGGCTTTACTACTTTCTACCTATTTCCACCAAAATAACGCTTGCACAATCTTTACTACTCCCTATCCTCGATTATGGTGACATTTGTTGCCTTGATATCACCGAGGAGCAACTTAACAAACTTAAGCGACTCCAAAATCTCTGTATTTGGTTCATTAATATGGCCATGTCTCAAAATACCGCACAAACTCTTAACGGGCACTGTGCCAATAGCATCAGTTACGCTGACGACATAATGCTGCTGAGTTCCTCAAGTGCTTCTCTCAGAAAATTAATCTTAGTATGTGAGTAGTTTGCGGAAAAACATGGCCTTATTTATAATGAAAGGAACATTATGGTGTTCCAACCGCAAACTGACGGCTTTCACGCTGTAATACGCCAACGAATCGCGTCCCTAATGCGTTGAGTGCGAGAGAGCTCCAACACTATTCTGAAAGTCATTAGTGGTAAGCCAGACTTAGTATACACACATATTGTACGCGTCACGTAAAAATAACGCTGGCGGTCAAGCTGCGCATAGGCGATTTATCGGTCTACTTGGTGGTATGAGGTAGGGCGCGGGGCGGGTGAGCCACGCGCCGCATGTTTACCGATGCGCTATTGGTTCATCAGTTGAGCTTTGCTTCCCGCGTATATCCACGTTACGTTCCTTTTAAAAATACCATCGCGCACAAAAGTTTTAAATTACGAAATGGTTTTACATAGAGAAGTGAGAAAAATGATTTATGACGTATACTGTTTTATGAAGAGGGAAGCTGATAATAATGTAGTTAATAATTTAAAACAATGTATGAAACGGACCGGAGAGGCAACAAAATGTTCCGAGTCGACAGTGAGACGAATAGTAAAGGGTTCAAAAGATTCGGAATTTCTTACTGTTTTCCGAACTCCCGGCAAAAATAAAAGAAAAAAAAACAAAACCAATAACAGATATTGACAGCTTTGACCAGGGTGTTATAAAAAGAATGATCCATAATTTTCACGTTACTGAAAAAGAATTGCCTACCATAGGCAAGTTGCAAAGGAAGTTACAGGATGACATACATTTCCAAGGATCTGCAGCAAGTCTCAGGCGAGTATTGAAAAACTTGGGTTTTAAATGGAAAAAAACGGAAACCAATAGAAAAATCTTAATTGAGCAGTCACAAATTCGATTTCAAAGAATTGAATATCTGAGAAAGATTAAAAAATATAGAGAGGAAGTAAGGCCTATCATTTACACTGACGAATCATACGTCGATAGTTCCCATGCGTCTCACCATGCTTGGACAGACGGTTCCACCAAGGGCATTAAAAAACCTGTATCTAAAGGTAGCCGCTTAGTCATAGTGCATGCGGGTGGCGATGCAGGTTTTGTGCCGAATGCTTTACTGACGTTTAAAGCCGGTACAAAAAGCGGCGACTACCATGACAATATGAATTCTGAAAATTACGAGCGGTGGCTCCGTACTCAACTGATACCAAATTTACCGCCTAATTCAG
Organism: Parnassius mnemosyne; assembly: GCA_963668995.1. Lineage (NCBI taxonomy): Eukaryota > Metazoa > Arthropoda > Insecta > Lepidoptera > Papilionidae > Parnassius > Parnassius mnemosyne. The sequence goes on along the minus strand of CAVLGL010000076.1, from coordinate 495,660 downwards.
TCGTGGTAGTCGATAATGCATCGTAACACAATAAACAACTCGATGCTGCACCAACGTCCAATTCAAAGAAAGCAGACATGCAAACCTGGCTTCGTCAAAAAGGTATTGAATTTGAAGAGACCATGCTAAAGCCGGAGTTGTACAACTTAATAAAAAAATGCAAAGATAAATTTAAGAAATTTAATATCGATGCTATTTTGAACGAAGCAGGACATTCTGTACTTCGTTTGCCCTCATATCACCCGGACCTGAATCCTATTGAAATGGCCTGGTCCCAAATAAAAAGTTATGTTGCCTGTAAAAATGTAACTTGGAACCTGACACGTATAACTGAGTTGATTCATGAAAAAGTAAATTTAATGGGAGCAACAGAATGGGGGAAGCTATGCACGAAGGTAAAAGAAATAGAGGCTGATTACTGTAAAAGCGATCATGTGGTGGACATGATGACAGAAACATTTGCTATCCACATAGGGGATCATGATTCCGACTCAGATGAGGATGGAAGCTCTAGTGACGACAGCGACGACGATGAAATGGCCACTTCTAGCACCAACACCGCGTCCTCATCTGGTTTTCACGTCACGCATGATGACTTAATGGAAGGAGTTTCAACATTACTTTAATTTTATTTCGATTAAACATTCTATAATACATAATTCAAACATGTTTTTAATTCATTTTATTGATATTTTATCTAATATATTTTTCAATGTTATAACTAATAAGAATAACAAATATATAGGTACGAAGCCACGATCCGCGAGCGAAAGCCTAGTTAAAAAATAAATTAATAGGCACATAACTTTCGTGCGAGACTGTATAATGCGCAAACAACAAACACACTCACACCACCACTTTCTGACGTGACGCGTGTTATACAAGTGCTTCATACTGTCCTGGAAAATATATAAATTAATGTCATAATATATATTTATTCTATTTTGCTAACATAATTTACCAAGAAAGATTTGTAGAAGAAATAACTCGAGGACTTGATTTTTGTTATTCAAAGCTGGATCAGTTTTTAATATTTTCCCAGAACGAAGACAGACATCTTGATTTGATTGACTTGATTTTCAAACTTCTGATAACCATACCAAATTGGTACAGTACAGTGGTAACATCTGGATATTTAATAATATTATTTTGGACGAATGCACGTCGTAGAGCCATACTGTAGCGATATTATGGTTGCAGCACGAATGGGACTGCTCGGCCGGGGAAGCAACACGCACTCACAGAATACCAGCGTAAAATAGCAGCCTTATTCTATGAAAAAGTTAACGCAAAAAGAAAATAAAACTCGGAAGCTGTTCTTAATAAACAACTTCTTTTATTTGTACACTAGCTGTTCACCGCGACTTCGCCCGCGTGTAATTTAGGGTTTTAATTATGTTGCGCTGAACCCCAATTATTTTTCTAAACCATAAGTAGCCTAAGTTACTCCTTAAAAACATCAGCTATCAGCCAGTGAAAGTTCCGTCGAAATCGGTCTAGCTGTTTCGGAGATTAGCCGGAACAAACAAACAGACAGACAGATAGACAAAAATTTAAAAAATTGTGTTTTTGTTATAAGTACCGTATATACTTTAATATGCATTTAGTAAAATGCTGTTATTTTAATATTGCAAACAGACACTTCAATTTCATTTATTTGTATAGATAAATAAAGCGAAATTAATGGTTTGGGTGTACAGACCGCGAACATAAAGGTAAGTCTGATTTCACCATCCAAAAATCGGGGGGAACGGCAGTGCCCCCGCCAAGTCGAGCGCGAAGCAAACACTGCCGTACCATCCTTTACTGGAACCATTTCGCCGCATTTGCAGGCCCCTATTTGAGAAATTTTCGTCATCAAGTAAGCTATAATCACATACTTAAGATCCAAAATTTCAAGTCTGTAGGTCATTTAGTTCCGAAGTTAAGCGAAAGCAAAGTTTTGCATTTATGACACTCACTCACTCACTAACTCATGATCATCAGAATAGAACTAGTACTTCCCATAAACTCAGAGAGCTGAAATTTGGTACAGAGTTAGGGTTTAATGTTCACATAAATAGAAAACTATAAAAACTAGGATAATCGAAGATCTGGAGTACCTGGTGACCCTGATTAGAAAACACAAGAGCCCAACCAAACTATTAGAAGAGATCGACATACAGCCTTTACACAAAATATTCCGGGCCGCTTCATTTGATGTCAAAAATCGAAGGTTTGCAGTATCTGATGAAGAACCCTCAGCTGGTCTCAGCTATATTATAGATATGGTAATGCCCCCTTCTACTGTTGGTACATAAAAAAATCTACTGTCATTGCAAAAATCCAGCGTAGTGGGACACATCTTCTAATTTAATCTAGCCTTTAGCGTCCCACTGCTGGGCGAATGCCTCCCCTTCTGCTTTTAATACGCATATAAATAAAATTAAAGGAAAACTCTGGATAACACTAGACTGGCTTTTATACTTATACTTACAAGTTTACAAGAAAAAATAGTCGAACGATTAACTTTATTCTACTCGAACATTACACAAATTAAATAGATAAATTACACTAAAATATTAATTTCGCTCAAAATTTGGTCTAAATATATTGCATTGGACTAAGAGTGGCGGTGACACCCGCACACGTCACTAGATGCTGACTTATGCCCACGTTTCTACAAAAAGCAGTGAAATCCCACCAAAAACATTCTGTAAAAAACTAGCCAAGTCTCGATGGAGCTGCTTGTTTAACTCTGAAAAGTAATGAAATCTAGACAAAGTCGTGCCTAGTCTAAGGTTCCTTACTGCGATTTCTTTATTATTATAGTTAATGTTGTGTGACTTGGCCGTTGAAGGGTACACAAGGGTACAAAACCAGGTGCTAAATGACACCATTGCACCAATCTGTCGCCAGAACCGCATAATATTACATCTGTTGTAACAAACATAGGTAGTTACAACAGATATAACATTACGTGTAAACACAATTACGTGCAACATTACGTGTAAACGCAACTTTATCAAGCCTACAATTGTCTGGTTATCCAATCAACGTTTTCCAAGTGCCAATTTTACATCGTCAATGGGTAGCGGTTCTGGCGACAGATTGGTGCAATGGTGTCATGTAGCACCTGGTTTTGTACCCTTGTGTAACCTTCAACAGCCAAGTCACACAACATTAAATATAATAATAAAGAAATCGCAGTAAGGAACCTTAGACTTGGCACGACTTTGTCTAGATTTCATTACATTTTACAGTTAAACAAGCAGCTCCATCGAGACTTGGCTAGTTTTTTACAGAATGTTTTTGGTTGGATAACTGTTACTCTTAGCGTAAGTAGCTACTTGGAGTTATGAAAGGAATATATTACTGTTATATAGAAGCGTTGTTAGAAAATTATACAAAAAGCACGAATAAAACTACCTACCTAACCAGAGCGTTAACAACACAGGCTATCAAAAGTTCACTGCTGAACAAATACCTCTCCATTGAAAGTCTCATAAGGGGTGTAGCTACCATAGTTGCCCCACTTTGCAGGCGGGGTGGCAACCGCAATTTCTTGCAAGTTGTTATTAGGAAGACGCTGTTGCCAATCTCCAAGTTTTGTTTCCCTCTGTCGTTATTTACAATGTATGAATATCAAATGTACGCAAATATAATAATAAAAACATATTATTATTTACATAAATACTATAAATTTATAATAATTAATAATAATAAAAAACACATAATAAAAACTTATCGAAGTAACATTTTAACTCCTAAATGATAAACTTGGAAGACAAGGTCAATTGTAACTTTGAATTTTAATTAGATTGCAACTCAGATAAAGTCGCCAGACGTGGAAAATAAAGTAAGATATAAATGACAGCTGACGTTAGAAATATCTTAAAGGACATGTCAGTCGCAAATTAGATTGAATTCATAACAACTTCACAAGCGAAGACAAATTTGTAAATAGATTTTAACGTAAAAACGGATTTATTATTTCGTTAGATAATTTTTCACATTTTAGTTTTTAACGTTATCCCACACTAGAACTTTCTCTTACATCTTGGAGGCAGTTTACATACATGAAATGTACAAGGACAAATATACAGACCTCGAACAATTATTTGTAAGCCATACAAAATACTTGTTCTATGATTCGAACCCGCGGCCCTGAGCGCCACAACTCATTGCTAAACCACTGCTCACTGGAGCGGTTTCTTTGTCATCATCAGTAGCATCATTATCACATTTTTAAATATTTATATTTTATAGTTTAAAGGTAGCAAACGAGCACACAGTACTTATCTTTCATTCGGAATCAAAATACAGATTCATTGTCACTTTTGAGGACTAAGATGAAATGCCCCGTAGCCAGTAAAATGAGTCTCCGGTTTTGCTACACACGAATCACAACAGCATTATTCTGCCTGCTTCCCTGATCGAGCCGACCGATTTTTACGGTTTATCGTTTAAGACATTTATTTTCTGAAAAGATTTACAAATCACTTATAGAGAAAATACTTATTAATTAAGAAACATTAAGCCGATTGGCCTAGTGAGTTAGTATTATAATAGGTCGCTAAATCTTGATTACTGATTGAGTGCTTCATAATATAATTAGTAATAATTAGCAGTAGTTGTAAAAGTCTTCGTACCAAAGTTAGGCAGTGTTTCACTGCGTTCAATAATAATTTATAGTGTTTGAGGTAACATAATTAATTAGTGTTTACAACAGCTATATTAAATATCTCTTTTATTATCAATCATCCTCACTGAAGCTCATCACATTATTTATTAGTCACCGCATTACAACTCCCTTCATGTTTCATTTTGTCAGCTCTTATTACAGTTGGTCACGCCTCCGTGGTGCAGTGGCTTAGCGATGAATTGCTGCGCTGGGGGCCGCGGGTTTGATCCCGCACGGAACAAGTATTTGTATGGCCTACAAATAATTGTTTCGGGTCTGGATGTTTGTCCTTGTGCAATTTGTGTTTGCAAGCTACCTCCACGATACAGGAGAAAATCCTAGTCAGGGGGTAGCCTTTTCCAAAAAAAGTCCTCTCTTACTTAATTCGATTGTGCTTAAAATATATTTAAACTTGTGACGGTTCCTTACTTTTCCTTTAGCAGCAACAATTATAACATACATTATCAAGCAGTACCTACACAAAACTAGTTAATAATTGTTTTTTTTTTAAATTTCGAACAAAGAAATTTCATCCATCTTCTACAGTCTATAAAAGTCCATTGCTGATCATAGGCCTCCCTCATAAATAGTTTCGTAGGGGAATTTTGTCAAGAGGGTTGGCAACCACAGTATTATTTAAAATTTTGTAACGAGGCTGTCCATGTACATTTACATATTAGTGTATGCCACCAACGAGAACTCAAGCAAATCAGCCCCCACAAGCAACACTCATGTGTTAGCCATCGCTCTCCTCTATATTTCAGAATCTATTTGGTCACTCGCCATTGATCACTTATGGATCGAAGACGTGGTCCTCTACTGCTGGCCGTATGATTTAGCTCAAGGTTGCTCGGCGAGCTATGGAGAGGGCTATGCTCGACGTTTCACTGCGCGATTGACTTAAAAGTGAGGATATCCTCAGTAGAACCAGAGTAATCGACATACTTGGAGATAAAGTGTAGAGCGGCCCCCCATCAACTAGATTGATTGACGACCTGGTAAGATATGCATGAAGTCGATGGATGCATGTGGTCGTGCTTTGTGGCATTCCTTGGGGGAGGCCTACATTCAGCAGTACACTTGTTGGCTTAAATAATGATGATGATGATGAATCTATTTCGTACAAAAACTTTCTGTTGTATCTTCATGTCATAATATATTACATTCACGTACAAATTTTGCTTTTCATTTATTTTCTAAGAAATATAAATATTGTCCTATACAATCATAATAATACGTATCGATCGTAAGTTATAATAAAGCCTATAACGTGACTTTCCTGCAACATACAGACTAGAATATCTGAAGATTTGTGAAAAAATAAAGGTATTTCAGCTGCTGTACAGTAGGATGGCTGACCGGTTGCGATAGGGCGAGCAAAGGGGATCTTGATTACAATCTCTAATACAGACGTGTGTTAATTTATGTTAATCGAAATATTCATTACGTCATCATGTGATGTTTAATCTCATTATAGGCTATACATAGAAATAAAATTGAAGTGTCTGTCTATAATATTGAAATTTTGCTCCTACTGATGGTGACACAAACGCTCGGGGGCGCAGTGGTATAGCAATGAGATGCAGCGCTGAGGGCATCGGGTTTGAATCCCGCACGGAACATGTATTTGTAACTTTGTTTTTGTGAAATTTATATATGTAATCTGCATTCACGATACAGGACAGACCAAAAAAGCTTGCAAGGATTTAAGAGGCGTTGAGTTTTAGGATAGATAATATTTTTCCGCATATGCTTTAATTGTCTTAAGGTAAAGGCACTTATTTCCGTGGTATTTTTACTAAAACTCGATAGGAGATCGATATAGTCTCTTCCATCCGCTAATTAACAGCAAGAGCACAATGTCTTAACAAAGCGTGCGTAAGTCCTATCATGTCTTACGCAAGCGTAGTGTTTGGGCACGCGGTTCATAGTAATTCCTATGACCTCCAAATCGTCCAAAATAGATTCAATCGCATAGCTACTGGAGCTTGGTTGTACCAGCAAAACTCCAACTTACACAGAGACTGTTAACTTCCGACGATCTCTGAGTATTTCAAGAAAATTTCTCGACGCTATTTCGAGAGCACCGAGATACATCCCAAACAGCTAGTGGTAAATGCAGCCACCTACGCTCCGATTCCCAACGTTACGCGGCCCCGTAACATTCTAATCGAATCCCCCGTTTCGCTAAATTCCGATAACTTAAATGTCGTCAGTCATTTACATATAAACACTACACACTCACCTAGTGCCACGAACACTGTCAGGGCAACAACGTTTGGGACGCAGCAAGTCCGCAGACGGACGCGACGCACACCCCTTCACACCGCGTACATACCGTACAACCGCGTCCCTGGGCGGTTCTCATCACCCAGAATATCGAACGATACGAGTACGCCGTCAGAGCCGGGGTCCCCCACGCCCTGTTCGGACGGCCGTTAGATAACTCATCCACGCGGACTGTTGTACACTGTCCTAGGAGTTAACGTTACGCAAGTAACGATGCACTATAATATAAAGTCGCTTCTTTTTAACTCGCGGCCTGAAATTCCGCGAGCCCTTAGACCAATAAAGCTGTAAAGCCATAAAATAGCATTAAAATCATCAGAAACCAGAGAGGAAATGCCAATAGGGATTAGGTCCACCGTTTATAGTATTTTATTTGATAAGGCTACATTAAAGAATAAATAAATAAATAAACGTTCTACTAATTAAAAGTAAGATATTTTCAAATATGTATAAAGAAAAAAGTAGAGAACAGAAATGTTATATTCCATAGCGACTGATCAATTGACGCGATGTTTTTATACGATAAAATCAGTAAATCTTCTATATTTTTATTGGAATTCATCGAATTAAACTGCTTGTATGCCACTTTTGTTTTTATTTCGAGCTATCCGGTCGCTTTATTATAGTTTTGTGTTATTCACGGTACATTCTTGTATATTTTTTTTATATAAATTTAAATACAAATAAACATACAGATGCTACGTGATAGAAAGCGGCTACTGTAGTCTATGAAAACCTGTAGCCAACTTTAAATAACGAAGGCTAGTGAAGTAAATAAAGAAGGCTTTGGCACCTTTGAGGAGTAAAAAGGAAAGTCTCACAGCCTGTAATTGCACTGGCTCTCGTAAAAGCGTGCATCATATATTGTTGTACGTAACAAAGTAAAATAACACCAGCTATACGTGTCATAACTGGATCATACCTTCATTTAGTTAGAGATGAGGTGGCAAGACATAGAGATGGCAACGCATCATTGTCCTTCTATGTCGGAAGTTGTCTGCAGATGTACAATGCAGTAGCCACTTAAAATATGATGGACTGTACTGAACTTTATCACATCATTTTATAAAAATACGATTTGGTAGACGAACAAGATGTTGATGATTAACTGTTTACCGAAAACCAATTTAAAAACATTATCATCATCATTATTGCAAATCACAAGTCCCCTGATGAATGAAGGATTCTCTACACTCACCATACAAAACACAGCAGCATTAAGCTGCTATTTTACGCTGGTACTCTGTGAGAGCAACGTCCCTTCTCGTTCGAGCTGACCCATTCGTGCCACAACCACAATAAGGCAGCATATTTTTTCTGCGTAGAAAGTAAAATCCAAAACGTTAAATTTTATATTCTGGTGAAAAGAAACAGCATTAATTGTGCGAGAGTATAGATTCGTAGGTAACGGCAGATACCGTAATGACTTCCTAATATTTACCATCTTACCACTTACCATTTGCCTCCTCTTCTGTTAAAAACAGAGACAGAAAAGCTCTTTATTCAAAGAGAAAACAAAAAAGAATAAAATTTTAACCTTTTCTCAACTAAAATATGTCTTTGTCGCATAAGAACATTTTATATAATTTAGTGTTTTTGTTCTAAACGACTCCATTTTCTTTGTTTTGAAGAGAAATTGTATCCCTCTTTCAAAGCCGTAAATATATCTATTATTGTGATAAAACCTAGTCATACGAGACAATTTTCCGTGTGTTATTCACACATAATAAAAAAAATCTTAACTTAAACAGCTATATAAATGTAATATTTAATATAAATCTTAAACTTTATGTGGTTATCGACGTTACTGCATTTTGTGGCTGTAACAAGAATGGGTCAGCCAGTGAAGAACCACTCTCAAATATAATATAAGAGATACTCAAGACATCAGCGAAAATTAATGGCATAATGTTTTTATATAAAACTAAAGTGACATACATACAAACAGCCCACGTAATGTCATATATAATATATAAGTGGCTGTTGCCCATGCCATGCCAAGACATCAACCACCATTAAGCAAATAATGCTAGAGGTGCGTCACCTCTGAAGACTAACAGGGAAAGTCTCAGAGGCTGTATGTAATTAATTTTGTTTTATTCCTCGCACAACTTCCTTGTGGAATAGTTTACCACCAGCGATTTTTCCGGACTGATACGACTTAGGGACCTTCAAGAAAAGAGCTTACTCCTTTTTAAACGGCCGGCAACGCATCTGCAATTCCCCTGGTGTTGCGGTTGTTCATAGGTGGCGGTAGTCACTTACCATCAGGTGAGCCGCATGTTCGTTTGCCCCCTCTACTATAAAAAAAAGGTCAGTTTAAACTGACCATCTATCAGATTGGAACACAGCGGAAAAGGAGTCTTACCACCACCCAGTCACGTCAATATCACTAAACATTTATTTACCTGATATATTCTAATACTGAAACACTTTTAGCGTCGTAGGAGAATGCAATATCTTATATCATCCCGTAGGTGTTGAAAGAGACCACAGAGGTAAATTTACAGGAAATGTGCTGCAAGATCTTTCAGATAACAAACCAAAATAATAAAAACTGCGTTAGGCAACCTGCGTGCCAAGCGTTTCAAGCAACTACAACAAATATCCTTCGCAATAGGCAAACTCTTCTGCAGGGATATGTTCATCGGTGGATTTTTGAACGATGAATAAAAGAAGCTTTACTGTTACTATTACATTTTATCAAAAGTTCACTGCTGAACATAGTCCTAATCCATAGACTACCTCATAGAGGGCTATTTTCCATAGTCGCCACGCTTGGCAGGTGGGTTAGCAAACGCAGTTTTTTATATTTCTCAGTTGTTATTAGGAAGATGCTGCTACCCATAACCTTGTTCGTGTCCCTCTGTCACCTCTTACAACACTAGAATATTTCTACATCGCAACTACACGGTTAATAAAATAGAAACTAATCTTTATTACTATATTACTCAATTATGAAAATATAAGCAGACGCAAATAATTCATTCTCCATTGCTTCAAACAAGCGCATAATTAATTACATACGTCTTCTATGTTACATTACGACTCGCACCGACTAAAACCTCATGTTCTTCCACGTTCACTGCATATAAGAAAGACTACGGGAACACTTTCACACACGCCTCTTTCTGAGAAAGGACGACTCGTCCCCCATCTCCTTCTCAGGTAAGGCGCGCCAGAGCCCGGTGCTCCTCCTCGGTGGCCTCCAACGTAACATTCATGATCAACCAAGATTCGGCCGGTAAGGGTAACGAAAGCGAAGCCTCGTTATACTTTCACTCCTCTCCCACAGCAGCTTACCACGGAGCATCAACGGTGCGGTTCTGCTAGTGTCACAAAGGATAGGGCGAGTGGCGCCTCGTCATACACTCCTATTCCTGCGCGACCCTATCTCTGCTGTTATCTCTTTCTATAGAAGGTGGAGAGAACACTTCTCTCGTCACAGTCCACCTATGGACCTCCGGAGTAGGCTAGGCAAGCCCAATCGAGGCGACCACCTCGGGGTTGCCCTACTCTTCTGGCCAACCAAGTGGGTTCCTCTTTGTTCATCGTGGGTGACCGGGCCACGGTTACTAAGCCCTCCCGCCAAGACATGGCGGGAACTCGTTTTTATCATACAGACCTACGCATCGCGGAATACGGGCAAGAACGCTGGCTGCATTTCCTTGCTGAATGGCTATTGCCTTTGAGCAATTTGCCTTTGAGCGAGAAAACAACACGCTCTCTTTTCACCAGCAGCGTCGACCAGTCACGGATATCCTGGTAGCTTTTAATTTCCTATTTACTTTTTTTTTCTTATCTTACTTGTTTTTCCTATTTTACTTAATTTTTACTAATAATCTGTGCGTTATATAAAGAAAATTGAAGTGTCTGACTGTAATATAAAAATAACTGCCTTACATTGTGTTAAGGAACATACATAAGTAGAGATCAATAAAAAAAGTTATCTAGGCTATATTTTACCTAATATTGCAGATACTTTTTTTTAAATAAAATATTATAAAAGGTCTTTGATTGTCTTAAATCTAAAAAATACAACATTAATATACCCTACTTAAGCGAAGTAGTAGAATTACATAATTATTATGGATCCTTGTTGTCCGAAATATACATTTTTATTTTAAGCGCCATAAAATATGGCATAAAAAACGGGTGGCATAAATTAATTAAATTATGCAGAGTAAAGGTAAACTCTTAATTAAATCAACACGGAACGAGCAATTTAATTAGGTCTAAGCATACAGAAATTGTTGCAGCTGCAACAGTAACGCGTTTGAACAATTACATTCAACAAAGCAGACGCTCTAGCTTTGTTAGTATATAACAGGCTCGGTTTATACCCAGCTGATATAACAAAGTTAATGTAATAGTGTATGCAACAACGTACGCTTGGTCGACTGCAAATAGGCGTTTCTGCGATTATTTAGTTTAAAAATATTCTTTATTATATTATAACAAGCTTAATCCGTGGTAGAGCCACGATGCATCTATATTATGGTTATAGCATGAATGGGTCAGCTTGACCGGTGAAACACCACGCTCTCACGGAATACTTGCGTAAAATAGGAGCTCAATGCTGCTGTGTTTTGTATGATGAATGCAGAGAACTATCATCTTCAGCTATCACTCTATCTATATAATTGTTGAATGGGGTGAGAGAAATGAAATCATGTAAGTCCCCTGCACACAGTAGTAAACTTTAAATCAATCAATATGAAAATCTGTCATTATAAGTGGTTAGCAGCATGAAACTCTAAAGTGTAAGAGCTAATTATAGACCCCATTTCACAAGCCTTTGTTCGCCAATCAAAGTAGTTTGATGAAGGTGAAGTTTGACATCGAGGTGTAACGAAATTTCTTGCGCAATTATGTTAACTCCTGTGAAGGAGTAGGTGAATGTTTAAAATAAATTTCAGTAAGAACTTTGGATGAACTAAGAATATTACGTATTCTTGTGAATTGAGTTTATTCAAGGCTTTTATTGAGCAGTATACTTGTGAGGAGCTGTTATATTTTAATAGATGTAATGATGACTATCGAGCTCAAAATAATTCTGTTTTACTATCATATACCTACCATTAATTATCATTATATTATTTTATTTAGTTAAATAAGTCACCTGCCACTAATTTTCACCACTCTATGAATTGACTGGTAGTTAATACTAACTGGCATGTTTGCATTATCTACCAGCAACTACCACTTTATGAACAATTATATAAAAATAAGTTAATTATCAATACAAATAAAGAAAATTGAAGTGCCTGTTTGTAATGACAAAATTACAGCTTATTACAAAATGCATATGAAAGAATATACTGTAACTAATAACAAAAATAAACCTATCTGTCTGTCTGTCTGTCTGTTTGTTCCGGCTAATCTCCGAAACGGCTGGACCGATTTTGACGAGATTTTCACTTGCAGATAGCTGGTGTCACAAGTAGTAACTTAGGCTACTTTTATTTAAGTAAAAGAATTCCAAAATTCCGCGCAAAAAAAATTAAAACCCCAAATAACACGCAGGCGAAGTCGCGAGGAACAGGTAGTTAATAAATAAAATACAATGCTTCAGACTCCTCAGCTGCAGCAAGACTGAAAACTTGATGCGTTTAGATGAAGATGAATATCTGAAAACAATTATTTAGTTTGTGTTACAGATGACTTTCCTTATGTATTGTTGTGATTTCGCATTTGGGAGTAGTCGTGCTACTTCCTTGTTCTAAGTTTTAAAATACCTTAAGAAATCACGTTATAGATCTCTATGAGTCCTATTCAGTAGTAACGCAATAAAGAAAGTTTCTTTAATATTGTGAAATATCTTTACGAAGTAAATAATAATATGACCGACAGAATCGAGTTGGTCATCACGCAAATTTTATTAGCACTCAATTTTAAAGCCGTAGCTAGCGCAAAATAAAATAAAATACTAATAATCTTACCTAGTTAGAAGAGCACCTCCCGCCCTCCTGAAATTGCGTGCATTATCACCGTCACCATCACCACTAATCCTAGCACCATTATACCCTGATTTCTGTAACACAAACTAAATAATTGTTTTCAAATATTCATCTTCATCTAAACGCATCATGTTTTCAGTCTTGCTGCAGCTGCGGATGAAGCATTGTATTTTATTTATTAACTAGCTGTTCCTCGCGACTTCGCTACTTTTGTTATTAGTACAGTATATACTTACATATGCATTTTGTAAAAAGCTGTAATTTTGTCATTACAAACAGACACTTTAATTTTATTTATTTGTATTGATAATTAACTATTATTATATTATTTTTTATATAAAAACTTAATTGCTCATAAAGTGGTAGTTGCTGGTAGATAATGCTAACATACCAGTTAGCATTACATACCAGTCAATTCATAGAGTGGTGAAAATTAGTGGCAGGTGACTTAATTAACTAAATAAAATAATATAATGATAATTAATGGTAGGTATATGATAGTAAAACAGAATTATTTTGAGCTCGATAGTCATCATTACATCTATTAAAAAATAACAGCTCTTCACAAGTATACTGTTCAATAAAAGCCTTGAATAAACTCAATTCACAAGAATACATAATATTCTTAGTTCATCCAAAGTTCTTACTGAAATTTATTTTAAACATTCACCTACTCCATCACAGGAGTGAACATAATTGCGCTAGAAATTTCATTACACCTCGATATCAAAATTCACCTTCAATAAACTACTTTGATTGGCGAACAAAGGCTTGTGAAATGGGGTCTATAATTCGCTCTTACACTTTAAAATTTCATGCTGATAACCACTTATATTGACAGATTTTCATATTGATTGATTTAAAGTTTACTACTGTGCGCAGGGGACTTACATGATTTCATTAGGAGACAGTGACAGAGAGAAATTGTAACAGATCATGGACAGCAGCATCTTCCTGTTTACAATTCAAAATAATAAAAAAACTGTGGTTGCCATCACACCTGCCAAGCGTGGCAACTATGGCAAAGTTCCATTATAATGCAATCTATAGAAGAGGCCTATGTTCAGTAGTTGACTTTTATAGGCTGTAATACATGGATGGATGAACTGAAATGAAAATTTTCATGATATCGTGTATTATAAATTCTTGTATTACTAAATAACTCCGTCCTTCCTGGTGACACGGCACCGGAGGACTAATTGTAAGTTTAATTGTATATACGTGGTAAAACCATGCTGCAGCTATATTATGATTGTAGCACGAATGGGTCGGCTCGACCAGGGAAGGACCCCGCTTTCACAGAATACCAGCGTAAAAAAGCAGCTTAATGCTGCTGTGTTTCGTATGGTGAGTGTAGAGAACCGGAGACCCTTTTTACTGGAAAAGAGGCTTTCCATCTCAGTCCTCAAGGCTGACAACGCATTTGCATTTAGATTTGCAAACGAGGATCGTTGTAGATGTTTATGGGCCACAGCAACCACTTATCATCTGGTGGACTGTGTGCTCGTTTGTCACCCTATTTCTGTAAAAAAAAAGTTAAATGTTTTTTTTACAACTTAACCACTCTTTTTGGATATTACAATATTTTATATATTTTATAGGCCTGAAACTAACTTAAGTTATATACTATATTAAAGTTATTGAATAAAGTTGTTAGTTATGTTGGATTAAAGCAATTAATGGAAATTATAAAGAAATCATAATATTTTTAAATTACGCAATATATAATAAATAATATATAACTTGATTTTCTGAGGAGTATTTTAATTTTGTAGATATTATACTAAATTGTAAAAACACCTTTTTATTAAATGTGTTTGTTATTATTAAACAAAAATGAAATGACTTAATTATTATTTCTTAATTCTTCCCTACCCATTCCACGATCGGAGAAGCAGGCGGTCGGAGAGCCTTACCCTATGTTGTTTCACGTATAGTAACCAAACGCTTAGCTTCGCCTTTCGTTATAAATACAGCAAAGGAGTGGAATTATGCCAGCGTCTGTGTTTTCGTCCCATTACAATCATGGCGTCTTAAAAGCAAGAGTGAATAGGCTTAGCGTAACTAAGACAGTGAAATTCACCCGAAGACGTGACTCGACAAACTTTGTAACGTCTTTGTTTTTCTCGTGTTAATTTAGATTATTCGCAGAACGTGGCCTTTATTTGTTATCATTTGAAAACACTTACGCACACACTCGGGATTTCTCCAGTATCGAGGAGGCGGACGTATAAAAATTCACATAGATTACCTTTTTTTAAAGTACGCAATATCAGAAAAAAATTAAAGTCTTAACCATATTTGATATAATTAAACTTTTAAAATTATCTAAAAGTGGGTCATGGAAAATGGATTTCGACAAACATATTGTAAGGGAAACGTTCTGCTTTGGAATATTGGAATCTTAGAAGGTCTGAAGGGAATTGAGAACTAGCGTGGTTACAGGTTGTGAGGTATTCAATCTTATACCTCAGAGCTGACCAATCATATGTAGCCTTCTTTATTTGATGTTGGCTGCAGGTGGCCATGGGCTCCAGTAACCACTGACCTTCAGGTAGACTGTAAGATCCTTTGATACTTCAGTTTTATAAAAAATATATACATACATGCAATATGCAATAAAGTGAAGTTGAATGTGCGTTGCATTAACCACTTCGAAAGGACTCGACAAACTTTCATGTCCTGACTTTATTGAGTTTCGGATAGTAAGATGGAATTTTCGTAGCAGAAAATTGTGCCGCGCAAGGTATTTTGTTGAAATATCTTTTGTAGATATTATACTGATAGAAATTACTCCAAAATTATCTAAATTAAGAATGTTACTCATATTAGAAATTACTCTGGATGTTAATTGTAAAATTAATAAAAGTGTGAGAACGGATGTTCAACTTGTTCTCTTGCTTACGCAATTAATCATTATCAGGAATAAGACAGCTTACTGCACTACACATACAGTCCGACCAATACATTGGTGTAACGTGAAGGACATAATTAAATGAAAACATCAAAATATGCAAAACAATATCAACCTTATCCATCTCAATCAAAGCAGCCTCTCAGCAACACGATGTTTCTTTCTTACACTAGAAGAACTACTACAGCGAACAGTGTAAGGTAAGAACAGTGTCAGTGCAGAGGTAATGTTTTAACTCAACGGGCATAATAATTAGACTCGTAGATTTACCAACTGATCCCTCCCAGTCACCCACCCGCGCGACACTTTACGATACCATCCACATCATCTGGATGGATCGAGATCCATCCAGATGATGTGGATGGTATCATGAGTGGTGAAAGCCTGTTTTAAGTAGTGGGACGTTTATATGAAGTACCTTTCCGTTATTTTTAAATATCTAATTATTTATTACTCTCACCATCTTCTTCTTTTCAGTCTGTCTTATGTTTGAAACGCTGTGACTAATACTTCGATGGTAATATAAATCTCAAGTATTTTATCAGTTTAGACAACTTAACTATTGCCATCAACTGTCTACTGGATTAAGCAGTGTAAAATATGTTGCAATTATAGGCATCAGCTATTGTTGGCTGTATGATATACGACCTTTGCCTACCTTAATTAGCAAATCAACAACGTCATATAAAAACTTATATATATGTACTATATATAGCGTACTATATATACCATACTATATATATCTTCACAATAATATAAAATAAAAATTTTAAATTATTGTGAAGGTATGATTTTCTAGTACAGATGGTATGAGTAACTGGCAAATGTAACTTTGGTATATGAAAGAAAAAAATAGCCGGAAATAGCTGTCATAAGCCTGTAGATTCTTGACATCCGCGATGATACGATGCAAGCCTTAAGTCTATAAGTGAAAATCTTATATAATAATTTATATGACAGCAGGTTAAATGTATGAACGCCAAATTATACAATCGCGGGTTTGAATCCACCATTCAAATAATGTCGTTAACTGCTCGTCCTACATTAATTTTATGCTTATAATAAACGTAGCGTTACACTGCCGTGGTCCGGTATACAGTACAGAAAGCTAATTAAAATTACACACTGTGAGGCACTCCGTCTTAGTCCTCAGGAGCGACAACGCATCTGTAACCTGCTTTGTTTGGAGTTTGCTGCATATGTCAATGGGCAGCAGTAGCCACTTACCATCACGTAAACTGTAAGTTCGTTTGTCGTTTTATCTTTATATATAAAAATTACGTGTCACTTTGTTTGTCTTGCTTGGTCCAACTTGAGATATAGGATAAGGATATAGGGAATTTTCTGCCAACTTCCAAAAAGGAGACGGTACTCAATTCGACTGTGTTTTTTTTAATTTGTGTTACCTCATAACTTTTTATTGGGTGAACCAATTTCGATTATTCTTTGTTATTTGAAAGCTGATACTTCTCGTGTGGTCCTATATGAATCAAGGTCAGACCAATAATTTTTGAGTTATCCTTAATAACTTATATTGAAGTCGGCTGTACAAAATTGTTAATTTTAAATTATTTATAGGCCAAAAGGTCATCGGAGATGATAGAACAACGTCTGCCTGGAAAACTAATTATTATATAAAAATAGATGCTGCTCTCCTTTTACTATTTCATTTCCCTCTGTCACCTCTTATGACAGCTACGGAATGATAACAACTAAACACATATCGATTTATATGCTTGCATTCAATTGCAATATAGTTCATTCCTCATAGCGCAGAACGTAGCTATATTAATTCACTTCAAATATAAACAAAATGATAAAGCACGTAGTGACGGGATATTACTCTATCAGGAACGACTTAAATCTGCACCCCCATAGTTTTCTTAGCGGACGCGAATTGTTTAAATGTAATATACACAACATTACACATCAACTATACATACAATCATTCATTCATTGCAGTCCATCATAGGTACACTGTGGAACATAACCTCATATATTGCCTTATAGGAGGGATTCTTGCCATAATTGCCACGCTTGGCAGGCATTTATTATAATAAAGTTGTTATCAAGAAGATGCTGCTACTCATCTACTGTTTCAGCTTCCCTTTGTCGCCTCTCACGACACCCACGAAATGACTTGGGGTAATGGATATTCTTACACCTCCACTATACGGTGTGTGCTTTAATAAGAATGTGACCATGATGACTCCGCGTCGGATCTTTTTGCGGCATCCGCAAAATAACAATGCTGCAATTTTATAACAATGCTGATTTAGCGATATATTTATAACTGCAACAATATTTGATTACCGCATATATAAGCTGCCTCCTATATTTATTGCAATTGTTTGTATTAATCTTAAGCTTCAAGTGAAGTTTCTTTCTATTTTCAAATAAATACAATTCAAAATGTTAGTAAGATGTGAGCTTATATTCTTCGCAGAGAGAGCTAGGAAATAATAGGCTAGTTTTCGTTTCATTCTAGCTTAGACCTTAGAGGTAGCAAAACAGTTTATTTATTCGAAGTAGTTTTTAAGAATGGGCTGGTGTGAAAGTTAATGTTATTAAAATTTCTGGAATAAATTCTGACAATAATGTTTTAGCGATTGATATAACAAAAAGGACGAATAATATCTCGATATTTCAGGAAGATAACAAAACGTGATCAAATATTCGACAGATTAATCTTATTTTTCGCCACGAAGCTCTCTAAATATATAACTGTAACTCTCCAGAAACGTCTCGTTTTAATGATTTTTCAGAGTTATGACAAGGGTTTGTTTCGCAAATATTGATTTTTTATTATAAATCAAGGGTTACAATTGAGTACACAGTCGACCTGATGGTAAGTGAATACTGAGGTCCATAGATATCTAAATTTATCCTGCATTAAAAATAAAACTGCAGATTATACATCTGCATGTTCATAGTCCGTGAGAACTAAGATGGAATGCTCCTCATGAAGTAAAAATGATCTCTGTTTCTCTAAGCTTACTACAGCATACGAAACACAGCAGCACTAAGCTGCTATTTTACGCTGGTATTCTCTGAGAGCGTGGTGCTTCTGCAGTCGAGCTAACAAATTAGAGCTGCAGCATGGCTTTACCTCGTAACAAAATGTATCTATGTACGTGTTAATATAATAGTTAACTAATTTTCGCAATACACTGTATATTTTACGTCACGTATTTTAAGTTCGCAAATTTTACAAATATTAAAGGTTCATAAAATAGACGCAATGCATATTAATCAAAGCAATTAATTATAAAGTTTTAAAACTCCTCTAATGCTATGCTTTGCACCTATTTATAGTCCATTAATCACACCGAAACTTGCAGCATATTTTTTTCCACCTCAGCCGTACCTGCCACATTATCCCCGAAGTTGACAAAATTGTGTTCGAAAATCCATTACACTTCAACGTCACCTACGTGTACTCAAGTCTTGGATGATTGACGGTCGTAGATGTTGTAAGTTGTAAAGTTAGTCTAACCTTGAAACTTGGATTAGTTTTTATTTCTATAAAAGGTATGTAGTTTATCTTCTTTATTTATACATTAATTATGTACGTGTGTTTGTCACTGAACTCCTCCTAAACGGTTGAACCCTAAACGGCTGTACAAATTTTGATGAAATATTAAAATAATAATTTTGCTGAGATATCTCTAGATATCTAACCGTGTAGTGGCGGTGAAACAATATCCACTACCCCACATCGTCCCGTGAGTGTCATAACGGGTGACAGAAGGGAACTGAAAAAGGAGATGGGCATCAGCATCTTCCTGATAACAACTTAAAATAACGAAAAACTGAGGTTGCTAACCCTCCTGCTAAGCGTGGCAAATATGGCAAATGAGGATCTATGGAAGAGATCAAGCAGTAGACTTTTAAAGGCTTGAGTTATAATATATCTGTTATAGCCCTTGTGAATTATCACGTTAAAATATAGTTTATAAATTCATCCTTTTGAATATTAAACGTTAAATAACTATAGAAAATCCTAGTAGCTCAAAAGCTTAGCACTTACAGTAAATTTTATAGTACATTAGCAACCCTTTGGTTCTAATTAAATTGTTTATCATAATTTCAAGTGCTGGTGTATAAAAATTTTGAGTGGAAATACATGTCAAAGATATAAAACTGTCCATCTATTTTTTTAAGCGCACATCCCACCTGATAGTAAGTGGATACTGTGAACCATAGACACCTACATTTATCTTCGATTGAGAATCAAAATACAGATGCGTTGTAACCCTTGAGGACTAAGATAGAGTCACTCGTATCCAGTTATAAGGGTCTCCGATTCTCTACACTCACCATACGAAACATAGCAATATTGGGCTACTATTTTACGCTGGTATTCTGTGAAAGCGTTGTCCTTCCCCGGTAGAACCGACCAATTCGTGCTACAAACATAATGGCTTTACCACGTACATTCCATCCGATTTTAATTTGTCTTTAAAAAAAGGTGAATAAAAGGTTTTCATTAAGCAAAGTCACTACTATATTATACATAAAAATACTTATAAACTTTTGCTTCCAGAAAGTTTGCCAACTTGAATTATAGTAACGCGGCGGATTAACTTCTTCATGACCCTTTCGAGGGGAGACGATGCCTAAACCTATTAGAATATATCAAAATGTTTTATCCATTAGATACGCAGGTTATACTCCGTGTTTACCTGACTGTCGAGCATAATATGTTTTAATCAGCACTTAAAAAAGCATAAGTAGTGAGATGGTATTGCGCATTGGCGTCACCTGGGTATGATCTATAAATGCGGCGTTATTTAAATTTAAGATTTGATTATCTTAAATTTAAATAACGCCGCATTACTATTTATTTCATCAATTTTTCTTTTTTATTCACTTTTTGGATAAAATGAAGCCTAGATATTTTCGAGAATTGATCTCTATCTGTTCATGAAGTTTCACTTAAATCGGTTCAGCCATTCCGAAGATTATAGTAGACAGACAGACAGACCAAAATTTAAAAAAATCATTATTCATGTTTAATAGATTATAAGGCAGTTGCTTCGATATTATAGACAGGTTCTTCAATTTTATTTATATGTACAATATACTGAATTGTTTGCTCTCGGACTATGAAGTTAGGGTGAACTCATTTTCCATAAGCTGCTACGGCTAATGTTTATATTATTTACTTTTTTATTAGGTGATCAAATTCGAGTGCGGTTTTTTTACTTAAATACAGGTTTCCTACCGGTGGTAGAGAGGTTTTACCAAAATCTGTTCTACTGCTTGAAGGTCATCAGCTGTTTTGTTAGCTGCGATAAGGTTCTTTTTTGTAGTTTATATAATTTACAACTTCAGTTATAAGCGACCTGTTTGTTGGTCTAAGTAGTATAAAAAAATTAACAAGCCTGGTATGCGAGATAAATACCCTTACAAGTTAAAAATTACTTTACTCTACTATTCAGTGAGATATTCTTTGTGTGGTATTCTGAAAGATGTGTACGTTAATATAAAAGAAAATCAATCAAAGCATTTTCGAAATTAATTTACCTCAAGCCATTTACATTCATATCGTTCTTGTGATTCAATCGAGTCACTGTAATGCAATTGATTTACACACGTGATATGGTAAGAGATGGAAATTCGATGAATGAATGCGTTCCAATCGCGGGAATAACAAACGCAAAAAATGAACCATGTAGGTTTGCAGGAGTTAAATAAATATGTTAAAAAATTTGATAATATCGGCGTAATAAAATAAAATGATGTGTGCCACCCTGTTTGAAGAACACCTCCCGCCCGCGATGTTTTACTTCACCGCTGAGCACTTGGTAAATCAGCACTTAAATTTGTAATTGATAATTTTATTGGTGCCGCGTGGATCGAACGCGGGAAGTTGTTCGCGTGCTGTAAAATTTATAGCGATCGCTTAGACTCTAAGCTACCAAGACTGACTAATAAAGTCATCGACGAAAACCAAATATTATTACCACACTTATCAGTTCAGAATGTTTAAATAATGAATACATTCCAAACATTCAGTTACGAAGTAAACAGATAACAAAAGTTTTATTCGTTTCTATTATTAACTGAGCAATTCCTAATAAAAAAACATAGATTCGATGAGCAATCGTTCTACTACAACTAATCTCAACATTTTTTTTACAAACGACATACTAAACAGAATGAATAGGTGCACAAGTTGACGTGATCTATACGGATTTTGAAAAGACCTTCAACAGAGTGGATCACGTTATCCTGTTGCAGAAATTAAAGACATTAGGTATCAACGGAGACTTATGCCCGCGGGATAAACTCATATATATCTAATAGGAGACAAGCAACAATTGTTCGCGGATATAGATCAGATTTTATAACTATAAAATCTGGATTACCACAAGTTTCTTACCTAAGACCACTTTTCTACAATGATTTTTATATTAAGAAGATGGATATTGCTGTATTGTTTTTGGTACTCATAGTCCACTTGATGGTAAGTGCACGCTGCGTATATCCACAGGGACTAAGACGAAATGCTTCGAGTTAAGTAAAATGGGTCTCTGGTACTCTACACTCACCATACGAAAATCGGCAGCATTATGCTGCTATTTTACACTGGTACTCTGTGACAGCGTGGTCCTTCCCCGGTTGAGCTGAACCATTCATGCTAATGCCATAATATTATGGTGTGGCTCTACTACGTTTAAACATGATAATGCTTCTAAGTGTAATATTTTGTTTTAACATAATGGCGAAAAACTAACAAGACTGGTATGTGAGATGATGATTTGTTGACTTGACTTTAAAGTTATTAAGATTTCACTAGTAATATTTTTAATTAAACGAAATAAAACTACAACTAAACGGAACGCTATAAAAAGCATGATGATCGGTCAGTGAGTGAGTGACAAAATGTATGTTGTGACTCAAGTAAGTTAAATCTACTTAATGAATTTTGACGAATCTTTGCAGTATTATGGAAGCATACTAGAATATAATATAGGATATATTGGAATTCCTTGTAAACAAAATTTGTCTATCTCAAATGACAGCCTTTTTATCCATGATGCAATAAAAATTGTTGTAATTTTACTAAACGCGAGAACAGCCGCGAGTAAAAGCTAGTATTATATACATTTTTTCACCGAGTTCAAAGAATTAGAAGGTCCTATATTTGACGCATGTTTTATTATTAACGTTTAGCAATTTTAAGGAATAATGGATTTAAATGTCTTTTTTAGGGTATAAATAAGAGTGGAATAGATAGGGAGAAAGATTTTAAATCTATATATTTAAACAACGTCCCAGTTTTTGATATTGAACTTTAAATCTATACAAATAAATAAAATTAAAGTGTATGTTTGTAATGTCATAATAACAGCTTCTAAATGTATATGAAAGTATATGCAGTACTTATAACAAAACCTTATCATGTCTACAATGGCAACCAAACATCATGTGTGTAGTAGCATTCCAAAATTTACTTACCGTTACAGCCTATCAAAAGTCCACTGCAAAATATAAGCCTCTCCATCGATTCCCTCAAAAGGGGGATATTTCCCATAGTTCCTACGTTTGGCAGGCAGGGTGAAAACTGCAGATTTTCCTATTTTTAGTTATTATTACAAATAGGCTGCTGCCCATCTCCTGGTTGGTTTCCCTCTGTCGTCTTTTACGACTACCCACGGGAAGATATGGAGTAGTGAATATTCTTACACCGCCACTACACAGTCAACAAAATCTTTTTTAGGGTTCCGTACCTCAAAAGGAAAAAAACGGAACACTTATAGGATCACTTTGTTTTCCGTCTGTCTGTCTGTCTGTCAAGACCCTTTTTCTCAGGAACGCATGGAGGTACCAAGCTGAAATTCATATCAAATACTCAAGTCTACTCTCCTTTGGAGCACACAGTATCCACTTACCATCAGGTGAACGTGTGTTTTCGTTTGTTACCTTTATTCTTTAACAAAATAATAATAGGAAGTTATAATACCACACTTCAAATGAGGCTAGGCATATTGTACCTCAGCGGTACGTTTAAGGTAACTAATATAATATTTAGTTTTTTTTTTCATAGGATAAGGGTGACAAACGAGCACACAGTCCACCTGATGGTAAGTGGTTGCTGTGGCCCATAGACATCAACATCTATCTTCGATTACGAATCGAAATGCAGATGCGTCATCACCCGTGAGGACTAAGATGGAATGCCTCGTTTCCAGTGAAAGGGCCTCCGGTTCTCTACACACACCATACGAAACACAGCAGCGTTAAGCTGCTATTTTACGCTGGTATTATGTGAGAGCGTGGTGCTTCCAACGGTCGAGCCGACCGATTCGTACTACAACCATAACATAACCGCAGCATGGCTCTGCCACGTAAATGTACCACGTAGTGTTGCTATAATTGCATTACCCTATATCATCAAGTGCGATTAACGAAAGACTTTTTGCAAAGCAATAAGAAACGTCATCGCACACTACCAAGTAAATAATCGACTACTTGTTAACGTCAGACGTGGAATTACTGGGTCACCCGCCCTATAGCCCCGACCTCGCACCTTTTGATTTTTATTTATTTCCGAAAATGAAAGAAAAACTTTGAGGAAAACGTTTTATGGACGCCAATGAAGCAGTGGCCTCGTTTCAAAATGCCGTCGAAGAGACTAAGGACGAGTGGGCAAAGTGTTTTCTCAGTGGTTCCATCAAATGCAGGGATGCATTGATGTAAATGGACACTATTTTGAAAAGATATAATTAGACTAATAACTTGATAGTTGTTCAGTTTAGACTTTCTAAGAACTTTTTTTTTTATAGAAATAGGGTGACAAACGAGCACACAGTCCACATGATGGTAAGTGGTTGCTGTGGCCCATAGACATCTACATTTATTAAAATGCAGATGCGTTGTCAGCGTTGAAGACTAAGACGAAATGCCTCTTTTCCAGTAAAAAGGGTCTCCGGTTCTCTACACTCACCATACGAAACACAGCAGCATTAAGCTACTATTTTACGCTGGTATTCTGTGAGAGCGTGGTCCTTCCCCGGTCGAGCCGACCCATTCGTGCTACAACTACACTACTAATATAGCTGCAGCATGGGTCTATCACGTATTTATTCAGTGTCACACTTGTACGAGTATAATAGATTTGTATAATCAATTTTACTGAAATAATATTATAATCAGGTAAGAATTACCAAAAGTATCTTTAAAAACACAAGCATCGCTTTTTAAATATTTTATACTTTAGATTTTACTGTTTTGTTTTCCGATCACTTGAATACATCTTCAGTGAGTTTATAACTATATCTTAAAAGGTAATACTCTTCCTTTTTTTCCAAAATGACGTGAGATAAATCCCCTGGGATCTCGCTTGACCGGGCAAACGCTGCAAAATTGCCTCGAAATAAACTTTTAAAAGAAAATATTTTCTTAACCAGTTAATCCTTAAGACAGAGAAAGAAGTAAAATAAAGTTATAGGGATATTTACCATATTAATACAATTTGGATTGATTTTTGGAATATAATTCCTCTCTCTTCTGTTGTCCCAGGTAAACATAATCGTCAACAACTTCGAGCTTATTGCTCCCAACAACTACCGGCATAGGTGTGACATGGACATTAAACATGATCTTTCTTTTGTCAATGTTCATCTTAAGACCTACTCGTTGGGAAACACTTTTGAGGTCATTGAGCATAGTGCTTAGGTTATCCAGCGATTCTGCCATAAGGACTATATCGTCGGCAAAGCGAAGGTGAGTGATGTACTCGCCATTGATGTTAATACCGTATCCTTTCCAGCCCAGAAGCTTGAAAACGCCTTCCAATGCAGCGGTGAAGAGTTTCGGGGATATAACGTCACCCTGTCTTACACCCCTCTGCAATTGGATAGGTTTCATACTCTGGTTCTTTACTCGGATAGCCATCGTAGCCCTACTATACAAGCACTTCAGCACTTCGATATACCGACAGTCAACTTGGCATCGCTGAAAGGACTGCAGCACCACCCACATTTCGTCGATATCAAATGCTTTCTCATAGTCCACAAACGCCAGACATAGTGGCAAATCTTACTTCTCGGTATTCTGTACAATTTGCCGAAGGATATGTTCGTCGTCTATGTTCCTAAAACTTTTCGGAAACCGGCTTATTCGGGAGGCTGGAAGTGGTCCATTATGCATGCGAGAGAAAACAACACGTAGACGCGGGTCAGAAGGGAAATCGGTCTTTAGTTGTAAAGCGTTGACGCCTTTCTTGAAGAACAAGACCACCGCACCTCTGCACCCCGCCTCTGTTGTAGTGCCACCGTGGAGGACGGAATTAAAGATCTTCTGAAGGATTTCAAATACCAGTTTTCTACTCACTTTCAGAGGCTCCGCTGTAATTCCACACCCGCCTGGGACATTGCCGTTTTTAAGGTGCTCGAGAGCCATTCTAATCTCGCTAAGACTGACGCCCGGGATATCATCGAAATAGTGTCGCGTAAGACTTGCTCTTTGATCACTCACTCACTCAGGTGTCCCGGAAACGATGCTGCCACACTCGGTCTTCAGCTTTGACAATTGGTTCTTTCTGGCAGACAGATCTACAGTAAAGACTTTGAGTACTAGTTCCATCATGACAAGTGGATACTGTGGCCCATAGGTGCATGGCCCATATCGTTCTTTGATTAAGAATCGAACTGCAGATGCGTCGTCACTCCTGATGCCTAAGATAGAATGCCTCGATTTCATTAAAAGGGGTACCGGTTCTGTCCATTTACTATACAAAACACTACAGCATTGAACTGCTATATAACGCTGGTATTCTGTATGAGCGTGAACCTTCCCCGGTGGAGTCGACCCATTCCTGGTACAACTATATGCGTGGCCTACCACGTAGAAAGAGTTGATTAAGGTAATTGAAAATTTTCATTACTATTCATTTATCTTGTTCAGTTTTTTTGACTGACTGCTACCAGGAAGTTTCTAAATGTTTTCTGTCGACTTCCAAAAAGGAGACGGTACTCAATTCGACGCGTATGTTTTTTTTATGTGTGTTACCTCATAAATTTTTACTGGGTAGACCGATTTCGATGATTTTTTTTATATGAAAATTGATACTTCTCATGTGGTCCCCTATGGATTTCATCATGGTCAGACCAATATTTTTGAGTTATTTGAGTTATTCTTACTAACGTATATTGAAGTCGGCTGTACAAAATTTTTAATTTTAATTTATTCAATTTAATTTTACAACATATTAAATTGTTAATTATTGTTTAAAAAATAGTGCCATAAGGTTTCTTGCTGGTTCTTCGCAGGACTGAGATTTTATCAAACCAGTAAAGCACAAATAACTTTCAATAAGTATTCTTTCCAACATATAAGCTCTAAGATGAACATGGACATAACAAAGATCATATGCAACGTCCATTTTACACCTACGATGGTATTTGATGTGAGCACTAAGTTCAAAATAGTCGACGAGTATGTTTATCTGGCATAAATAGTCCGACTAGCTAAATCCAACTTCGACCGAGAGATCAATCGATGGATTCAACTCGGCTGGGTATCTTTCGGGAGATTACGACACATCTTCTGGTCAGGTATACCTCAAAACTTGAAAACGAGATTGTACAACGAGCGTATATTGCCAGAGTTGACCTATGGATCTGAGACGTGGTCTTTCACCGCTGGACGTACGAGGAAGCTTAAGGTTGCTCAGCGAGCTATGAATAGGGCTATGCTTTCTCTGCGTGATAAACTTAGAAATGAGGTTGTCCGCAGTAGAACAAGAGTAACCGACATAGCCCAACGGATTAGTAAGCTGAAGTGGCAGTGGGCCGGTAATATAGACCGTAGAATCGACAACTGATAGGGAAGCAAGGCTCTCGACTGGCAGCTTCGTACCGATAGGGGAAGTGTGAAGTGCCCCCCCCCCCCACTAGATGGAGTGATGACCTGGTAAGACATGCAGAACTCCAACCGATGCAGGTGGCTCAGGACCTTGCTTCGTGGTATTCTTTGGGGGAGGCCTATATTGAGCAGTGGACTTGTGAAGGGTTGTAATGATAATGATGATGATGATGGTTATCAGACTACTTGTATGCAGATGATCTCCTAATATACTTACAAACAACCATTGAAGATCTTCTCAAAGCAGTGGAATGTATCAATTAGGATCTGGCTTGTATTCTCGACTAGAGTCGTTCTTATAGGTTAGCGATGAATCCTTCCAAATCCCTGGCTATAATTATTGGGAGTTCAAGAATGATTTTCAAAATGAAAAAATTTCAAACACAAACCGTTACATTTTTATGTTCCTATCCCTTATTGGACACCCCAAATTAATGCAGTGAGTCGTAAAATGCTTGCAGCATATGCTTCACTCCGGAGGCTTTACTACTTTCTACCTATTTCCACCAAAATAACGCTTGCACAATCGTTACTACTCCCTATCCTCGACTTTGCGGACATTTGTCACCTTGATATCACCGAGGAGCAACTTAACAAACTTGAGCGACTCCAAAATCTCTGTATACGGTTCATTAATATGGCCATGTCTCAGAATACCGCAGTAGGCTCAAGTGGCTTTGAGGCTTTCTGCTCACTACTGCGTCTTATTTAATATATAAAGTCCTTTATCTAAAAGAACGTTTTAAATTGCTCATCTCCTCTCATAAATTTTCATTACGGTCCAAAAAAAATCTTACCCTCCAATGTCCTGTGCACTCCTCGATTTTTTATGACAAATCATTTTTTGTTCTTGGAGTAAGACTTTGGAACTCCTTACCCCAGTCAATTAAAACCGCTCAATCATTAAATGTGTACCATAAACAGATTAAGGAACACTGTTTGTTCTCTAACCCCTCTCACTTCTTCCGCTTAATTATGGTCTTTTTAGTACCTAAGTTTGTAACTTTATTTTTTTTGTTTTAGTGCAGAAAGTACAATAGGTGGGCTATTATTCTTTCTCTTATTTTTTTATTTATTTCTTCTTGAAATAAATAAAAAAAGAAAACAAGACATTGAAATAGATTGCTATGTACCAATAAGACCGCCCTTTGTATTTCCCTCAATATTAGTTTTTTTTTGTTATTTTTATCTTTTCTTGGTGTATAATAAAAAGTATTGTATTGTATTGTATTAACCAGCTGATAGTGAACCTCAGCAGCACACGTGTCGGATGCTCTCTTAACGGACACTATGCTAATAGCATCAGTTACGCTGACGACATGGTGCTGCTGAGTACCTCAATTCATTCTCTCAGAAAATTAAGATTAATTTTGTAGTAGTAGTAGTAGTAGTAGTAGTGTGTGAGTAGTTTGCGGAAAAACATGGCCTTATTTATAATGTAAGGAAGATTATGGTGTTCCAAAAAAAGAGACGTTATGTGGCTTGTGATCCACCAATAAATTTAATCAAGGTGGCTGTTACTAGAGTGTCGTTCTTCAGAAGTTAAAATTACACTGTATGTAGCCTTCTATCAAACAATTTACAACAGCAACGGGCTATCAATGCTCTCCGAGTTTTATTTAATAATGCCTTCAGAGTGATGATGGGGCACCAGCAATTTCGCATTGCATCAGGAATGTTTGTGATAGCGCTAACTGATGGCTTTCTTGCTATAATACGCCAACGAATCGCGTCTCTTATGCGTTGAGTGCGAGGTCATTATGGATAAGCCAAACTTGGTATACACACATACAAGTGTTTCATACTATCCTGGAAAATATATAAATTAATGTCATAATATAGATTTATTCTATTTTACTAACATAATTTACCAAGAAAGATTTGTAGAAGAAATAACTCGAGGTCTTGACTTTTGTTATTCAAAGCTGGATCAGTTTTTAATATTTTCCCAGAACAAAGATCACAGATCTTGATCAATATTTGCAAAACTTCAGATTTTCAAACTTATGATAACCATACCAAATTGGTACAGTACAGTGGTAACATTGGATATTTAATAATACTATTTTGGACGAATGCACGTCGTAGAGCCATACTGTAGCAATATTATGGTTGTAGCACGAATGGGTCGGCTCGGCCGGGGAAGCAACACGCACTCACAGAATACCAGGGTAAAATAGCAGCCTTATTCTATGACAAAAGGTAACGCATAAAGAAAATAAAACTCGAAAGTTGTTTTCAATTGAACAACTTTTTATTTGTTCGTAAATGAAGCGAAAGTAATGGTTTGGGTGTACAGACCGCGGACTTAAAGGTAAGTTTGATTTCGCCATCCAACAATAACTGTTACTTTTAACGTAAGTACCTACTTGGAGTTATGAGAGGAATATAGTACTGTTATATAGAAGCATTGTTAGAAAATTATACAAAAAGCACGAATAAAACTACCTACCTAACCAGAGCGTTAACAACACAGCCTAACAAAAGTACACTGCTGAACAAATACCTCTCCATTGAAAGTCTGGGGGTATAGTTACCATAGTTGCCCCACGTTGTAGGCGGGTTGGCTACCGCAATTTCTTTCAAGTTGTTATTAAGAAGACGTTGTTGCCCATCTCCATTTTTGTTTCCCACTGTCGTCATTTACAATGTATGAATATCAAATGTAGGCGCATATAATAATAAAAACATTTTGTTATTTACATAAATACTATAACTTTATAATAATTAATAATGATAAAAAACACAAAATAAAAACTTAATGGGGCATGTTACATTATCAATATTATCATGATCCTAGTATCGCAATATCGCAAGTATTGAAATTGGGCTATTACATTGTCAATAATATCATCATCAGTATGCCGTTGAATTCACTAGAGTGAAGTGGTGTTTCGTATAAGAAAATTGAATAAATTAGAAATAAATCATGGATAATAATAAAAGCAATAGCTATACTACTCGCATGCGCGTTGAAAAATATTTTTTTAAACTATTCAAAAGTAGTTGTGCCCCGCGGTTTCACCCGCGTATATCACGCGTCTGCGCCTTGCGACATGCGAACTTTGAGAGAGACATCACGACGGACGGTTGCTGAATTAACAAAGATTTAAAAAGCGAAATATGTTACTAAAATTACATGATTAACGTAATTGGTGGTAATGCACGATACAGGTACTGATACGAATAATGTGGCCTATTTTGTACCGGCGTTACTATTTCACATTTTGACATGAAAAAGTATTTATTGTGACATAACTGTAATAGTTAAACATATGGTATCGCAGACTTTTTAGTAGATATTGATATCATCTATAAAATTGAAGTACATTACTTTGCTCTATTATCAATAGTTAAGGCAGCGTACGCGATATAAGGATTCTTTTATAAGAATGTTCATCACGGATAATGTAGGATTCTAATGGTGAAAGAATTTTTGAAATCGGTCCAGAAGTTTCGGAGCCTATTCAATTCAAACAAACAAATCTTTCCTCTTTATAATAGTAAATAAAAAATAATGTAGATGTATTTATTTCGAATTACAAAGTTGACAGAAGTCGTTGTCAAAACGAAGTGGCCGCACCCACGAGCTCTACCTCATATCTCATGCAACCAAAAGCGTTGACTCTACGTTTACTGGATACTGCCCAATGCTAGCAGCCCCCTCTAGATACAAACCCTAAAAACCCTATGGTCTTGTGGTTGCATAACTAGGTCTTCATTTGGTTTTAACAGTATTTAAATAATGTTTATCTTTCGGATTCCACAAACACTTTCAAATAAAAAAATAAACTCTTTTAAGTAATTTTTTGCTCATTACTATCAACGACAGAGCGTAATTCGTCATCTTCACTCCTCGTACGTCATTCCACCATGACTACGGGCGAATACTGACAGAAAAAATATCGTAAAGCGCTTACATTTCAATATTATTGAAGCAAGTATCGCGGATTTCAAAATTTCCGTATAACTTGTGATATTATCACGATACTGCGATACAACCTATTATACTATCAATATTATCACGATATCTTGATAATATTGACAATGTAACATGCCTCATTGAAGTAACATTTTAACTCCTAAACGATAAACTTGAAAGACAAGGCCAATTGTAACTTCGAATTTTAATTAGATTGCAACTCAGATAAACTCGCCAGGCGTGGAAAATAAAGAAAGATATAAATTACGGCTGACGTTAGAAATATCTTAAAGGACATGTCAGTCGCAAATCAGATTGAATTCATAACAACTTCACAAGCGAAGACAAATTTATAAATAGATTTTAACGTAAAACTGGATTTATTATTTCGTTAGATCATTTTTCACATTTTTATAGTTTTTAAGTGTGTAAGTGTAAGTAAGTGGAGGCAGTTTACATACACGAAATATACAAGGACAAATACACAGACCCGTAACAATTATTTGTATGCCATACAAAATACTTGTTATATGATTCGAAACCGCAGCCCTGAGCGCCGCAACTCATTGCTAAGCTACTGCGCACCGGAGTGGTTTTTTGTCACCATCAGTAGGAGCAGCATCATCGTCACATTTTTAAATATTTATATTTTATAGTTTAAAGGTAACAAACGAGTACACAGTACTTATCTTTCATTCGGAATCAAAATACAGATGCATTGTCACTCTTGAGGACTAAGATGAAATGCCCCGTAGCCAGTTAAATGAGTCTCCGGTTTTGCTACACTCACCACACGAAACACAACAGCATTATTCTGCCTCCTTCCCTGGTTGTGCCGACCTATTTTTATGGTTTACGGTTTAATATATTTATTTTCTCAAAAGATTTACAAATAACTTACACAGAAAATACTTATTAATAAAAAAACATTAGGCCGATTGGCCTAGTGACTTAGTATAATAATAGGTCGCTAAAAACTTAATTACTGATTGAGCGCACTGAGTATATTTATTATACCAGAAAGAGGGTAGTTGCAAAAATCTTAGTACCAAAGCTAGGCAGGCCATCGTCATTTCGGTCAAAGTGTGAATGAATGTGGCGAGTTGTTTGTTAAGGCCTATGACACATTAACTGTTTCATTGCGTTCAGTAATAATTTATATTGTTAGCTGTTATTTTTTGTGTTCATCTTTTAAAATTATTACTCTATGTTTTATAATAACATAATTAATTAGTGTTTGCAACAGCTATATTAAAAATCTCTTTTATTATCAGTCATCATCACTAAAGCTCATCACAAGGGCAATATAGGAGACCAGATAGATTCCCATTCAGTACGGTTATTTATTAGTCACCGCATTACAACTCCCTTCATGTTTCATTTTGTCAGCTCTTATTACAGTTGGTGACAGCTCCGAGGTGCAGTGGCTTAGCGATGACAAGCTGCGCTGGGGTCCGCGGTTGCGAATCCCGCACGGAACAAGTATTTGTATGGCCTACAAATAATTATTGTTCCGGGTCTGGATGTTTGCCCTTTTGCAATTTGTTTTTGTAAACTGCCTCCACGATACAGGAGAAAATCCTAGTGTGGGGGTAGCCTTTTCCAAAAAAAAAAAGTCCTCTCTTACTTACTTCGATTGTGCTTAAAAGTTATTTAAACTTGTGAAGGTTCCTTACTTTTCCTTTAGCAGCAAGAATTATAACATACATTATCAAGCAGTACCTACACAAAACTAGTTAATAATCGTTTTTATTTTAATTTCGAACAAAGAAATTTTATCCATCTATTACAGTCTATAAAAGTCCATTGCTGAACATAGGCCTCCCTCATAAATAGTTTCGTAGGGGAATTTTGTCAAGAGGGTTGGCAACAACAGTATTATTTAAAATTTTGTAACGAGGCTGTCCATGAACATTTACATATTAGTGTATGCAGCCACCAACGAGAACTCAAGCAAATCAGCCCCCACAAGCAACGCCTGTTTACGAGTGTCACTCATGTGTTAGCCATCGCTCTCCTCTATATTTCAGAATCTATTTGGTCACTCGCCATTGATCACTTATGACTATTGATTGCGACCTGGTAATATATGCATGAAGTCGATGGATGCATGTGGTCGTGCTTTGTGGCATTCCTTGGGAGAGGCCTACATTCAGCAGTACACTTGTTGGCTTAAATAATGATGATGATGATGAATCTATTTCGTACAAATACTTTCTGTTGTAGCTTAATGTCATAATATATTACATTCACATACAAATTTTGCTTTTCATTTATTTTCTAAGAAATATAAATATTGTCTTATACAATCATAATTATACTCTATTATCCGATCGTAAGTTATAATAAAGCCTATAACGTGACTTTCCTGCAAAATACAGACTAGAATATCTGGATATTTGTGAAAAAATAAAGGTATTTCAGCTGCTGTACAGTAGGATGGCTGACCGGTTGGGATAGGGCTAGCAAAGGGGAGCATCTTGATTACAATCTCTAATACAGACGTGTGTTAATTTATGTTAATCGAAATATTCATTACGTCATTATGTGATGTTTAATCTCATTATAGGCTATACATAGAAATAAAATTGAAGTGTCTGTCTGTAATATTGAAATTTTGCTCCTACTGATGGTGACAAAAACGCTCGGGGGCGCAGTGGTATAGCAAGGAGATGCAGCGCTGAGGGCATCGGGTTTGAATCCCGCACGGAACATGTATTTGTAACTTTGTTTTTGTGAAATTTATGTATGTAATCTGCATTCACGATACAGGACAGACCAAAAATGCTTGCAAGGATATAAGAGGCGTTGAGTTTTAGGATAGATAATATTTTTCCGCATAAGCTTTAATTGTCTTAAGGTAAAGGCACTTATTTCCGTGGTATTTTTACTAAAACTCGATAGGAGATCGATATAGTCTCTTCCATCCGCTAATTAACAGCAAGAGCACAATGTCTTTACAAAGCGTAGCGTAAGTCCTATCATGTCTTACGCAAGCGTAGTGTTTGGGCACGCGGTTCATAGTAATTCCTATGGCCTCCAAATTGTCCAAAATAGATTCATTCGCATAGCTACTGGAGCTTGGTTGTACCAGCAAAACTCCAACTTACACAGAGACTATCAACTTCCGACGATTTCTGAGTATTTCAAGAAAATTTCTCAACGCTATTTCGAGAGTACCGAGATACATCCCAAACAGCTAGTGGTAAACGCAGCCACCTACGCTCCGATTCCGAACGTTACGCGGCCCCGTAACATTCTAATCGAATCCCCCGTTCCGCTAAATTCCGACGACTTAAATGTCGTCAGTCATTTACATATAAATACTACACACTCACCTAGTGCCACAAACACTGTCAGGCCAACAACGTTTGGGACGCAGCAAGTCTGCAGACGGACGCGACGCACACCCCTTCACACCGCGTACATACCGTACAACCGCGTCCCTGGGCGGTTCTCATCACCCAGAATATCGAACGATACGAGTACGCCGTCAGAGCCGGGGTCCGCCACGCCCTGTTCGGACGACCGTTAGATAACTCATCCACGTGGACTGCTATACACTGTCCTAGGAGTCATCGTTACACAAGTAACGATGCAGTATATTATAAAGTCACTCCTATTTAACTTGCGGCCTGAAAGTCCGCGAGCCCTTAGTCTAATAAAGCTGTAAAAGCCATAAAATAGCATTAAAATCATCAGAAACCAGAGAGGAAATGCCAATAGAGATTAAGTCAGCCGGTTATAGTATTTTCTTTGATAAGGCTGCATTAAAGAATAAATAAATAAATAAACGTTCTACTAATGAAAAGTAAGATATTTTCAAATATGTGTAAAGAAAAAGTAGAGAACAGAAATGTTATATTCCATAGCGACTGATCAATTGACGCGATGTTTTTATACGATAAAAATCGGTAAATCTTCTATATTTTTATTGGAATTCATCGAATTGAACTGCCTGTATCTCACTTTTTTATTTCGAGCTATCCGGACGCTTTATTATAGCGTTGTGTTATTCACAGTACGTTCTTTTATATTTTTTTATATAAATTTAAATACAAATAAACTTACACATGCTACCTGATAGAAAGTGGCTACTGTAGTCTATGGAAACCTTTAGCTAAATTCAAATAAAGAAGGCTACGGAAGTAAACAAAGAAGGCTTTGGCACCTTGGAGGAGTAAGTAGGAAAGTCTCACAGCCTGTAATTTCAGTAGGTCTCGTAAGAGCGTGCATCATATATTTGTACATAATAACACAAGCTATACGTGGCATTACTGGATCATACCTTCATTTAGTTTTAAAGAGATGGCAACGCATCTTGATCCTTCTTTGTTGGAAGTTGTGTGCAAATGTACAATGCAGTAGCCACTTAAGTTATGATGGACTGTAAGTTTATTAATCACATAACTTTATAAAAATACGCTTTGGTAGACGAACAAGGTTTTGGTGATTAATTGTTTACCGAAAACCAATTGAAAAACATTATCAGCATCATTACAGCACATCATCTGCTGAACGAAGAATACACTCACCATACAACACACAGCAGCAATGCTGTTGTGTGTTGTATGGATCTATTTTAGGCTGTTACTCTATGAGAGCAACGCCCCTTCTCGTTCGAGCTGACCCATTCGTGCTACAACCACAACAAGACAGTAGCGTATTTCTTCTGTGTAGAAAGTAAAATCCAAAACGGAAACATTAAAGTTAAATTTTATATTCTGGTGAAAAGAAACAACATTAATTGTGTCAGAGTATCGACAAAAAAAGCTTACTCCTTTCTAAAATGCCGGCAATGCGCCTGCCTTCATGATATGAATGTTCATGGGCTACGGCTGTCATTTACCATCTTACCACTTTTATTATAGGATAGGGTGACAAACGAGCACACGGTCCACCTGATGGAAAGTGGATGCTGTGGCCCATAGACATCTACATCTATCATCGTTTGTGAATCAAAATGCAGATGCATTGTCACCCGTGAGGACTAATATAGAATGCATCTTTTCCACTAGAAAGGGTCTCCGGTTCTCTACACTCACCATACGAAACGCAGCAGTGTTAAGCTGCTGTTTTACGCTGGTATTTTGTGAGAGCGTGGTCCTTCCCCGGTCCAGCCGACCCATTCATGATATAAATATACTACTAATATAGCTGCAGCATGGCTCTACCGCGAATAACTATCATTACACTTACCATTATTTGCCTTCTCTTCTAATAAAAACAGAGACAGAAAAGCTCTTCATGCAATAAGAAAAAAAGACATAAAAGTTTCAATGTTTTCTCAACTAATATATGTCTTTGTCGCATAAGAACATTTTATATAATTTAGTGTTTGAGTTCATTTTCTTTGTTTTGAAGAGAAATTGTATCTCTCTTTCATAGCCGTAAATAGCTCTATTATAGTGATAAAACCCAGACATACGAGACGATTTTCCGCGTGTTTCACAAAAAACGATATAAATATATTCACACATAATAAAATAAAATTCGTTTTGTTTTTCTTAACTTAAAATGCAATATAAATATAATACTTTATATAAACCTTAAATTATATATGTGGTGATCTACGGTACTGCATTTTATAGCTGTGACACGAATGGGTCAGCCAGTGAAGAACCACGCTTAAAAAGAACACAAGAAATACTCAGGATAACAGTGAAAACTAGTGGCATAATGTTTTTTTTTTATAAAACCAAAGTGACATACATACAAACAGCGCACATAATAGTAAGTCGCTGTTGCCCATGCCATGCCAAGACATCAACCACCATTAAGTAAATAAGGTTACAGATGTGTTGTCACCTCTGAAGACTAACAGGGAAAGTCTCACAGGCTGGACTTAAACTGACCATCCATCAGATCAGTACATAGCGCAAAAGAAGTCTTACCACCATCCAGTCACGTCAATATCACTAAACATCTATTTACCCGATATGTTATAATACAGAAACACTTTAGGAAAATGCAATATCCTATGTCAACCCGTAGGTTTTGAAAGAGACGACAGAGGTGTGCAGCAAGATCTTTCTGATAACAAACCAAAATGATAAAAACTGCGTTAGACAACCCGCGTGCCAAGCGTGCTAAGCAACTACCACAAATATCCTTCGGATTAGGAAATCTCTTCGGCAGGGATATGTTCAGCAGTGGATTTTTGAACGATGAATAAAAGAAGCTTTACTGTTACTATTACTTATTATCAAAAGCTTACTGCTAAACATAGTCCTAATCCATAGACTACCTCATAGAGGGCTATTTTCCATAGGCGCCATGCTAGGTAGAAGGGTTAGCAAACGCAGTTTTTTATTTCTTGTTATTAGGAAGATGCTTCTGCCCATCACCTTGTTCGTTTCCCTCTGCCGCCTCTTACAACACTAGAATATTTTTATATCGCACCTACGCAGCGGATTTCCCTTAAGGGTAAACCTTATTTTTATTTAAAATGTTCGAATTTTATTAACCATGTAGTGGCGGTGTAAGAATATCCACTACCCTATATCGTGCCATGGCTGTCGTAAGAGGCGACAAAGGGAGAACGAACCAGAAGCGTTTTACTAGTGACATCTAAGTAGAATACTGGGGTTGCCAAATTTCCTGAAAAGCGTGGCAACTGTTTCGTATATCCCCCTATGAGGCAATCAATATTGTACATTGATATGGTGTAACAGTAACGGAATACTTACTATCAGGTGTTCTGTGTACTCGTTTGTCAGCCTTATTCTATAAAAAAATATCGGCAAATACCGAAGATTACCTTCGTTTATACTTTGATTATATGTACCTAGAAGAAACTTTGCTGTAGTTGTAGTCACTCTGTACAAAGTAGGAATGTAGCTTCGAAAGTAGTTGCCTGAGAACTCGAAGTCGTTACATTTATTGTGTATAGGTAAGTGTAGTTCTATAAAAGCCTCACGGTCTGAATGCAAACTATTGGAAATTTAACAATACAGTTATTTATTTATTCATTTAAGTACAGTAATGATGGTTGCAACCATGCAGAAATAGTAAGCACACATCAACTTGGACACTGATTACACAAACAATTAAATGTATACATCGCGTGCTTTAAGATACTAAAAAAATGTCTAAACCGCCTAAACCATACCTAAATCACCTATTTAAAAAGTTACGTGAAATTAAAACATTTCCTTCGTTAAAGTTTTTTAAATAAATAATTTCAATAAACTGCTTACAAGCATCTATACAAAATTTAATGTGTCTTAACCAAATTCAGAAACACTTTTTCCAGTCCGCCTCAGATACCTCTTCAAGGGCCTGCTTGAACGCTGCTAGCGCATGTCCCGCCGATAAAATATATATCCCTCGAAAGAATAAATGGGGGAATAAAAAAATGTCGAAAAGATTTCACAAAGATGTTGGAGTTTAGTTAGAGTTGTAAGGTGGGCAACCCAAAACTCTTACCAGTTTTCTGTACAGTAATTTCCTTATTTTAAGTTCTAAGTATGTGGAATCGTATTCACTGTGAAGCAGTAGTTACTGTGAAGCAGTGGTCGGTCGTTTGTAAAAACTTTAAGTAAGCATTTGGTCATATACCATTCAACCAGTCAGGTTTAATACTACTTGGATTCTGTCAAGAAACGATTCAAAGTGTTACGTTTCGGGATCGTTTTGGTAATCCAAGATTTGACACCTGCAATAATATCCCTATATGGAGTGACCACCTGCTAAGTCATGCAGAATGTCGATGGAAGTGGGTGGCTCAAGACCGTGGTTTGTAACATACCTTAGGAGAGGCCTATGTTTAGCAGTGGACTTGTGAAATGCTGTAATGGTGATGATGATATCGTAAACACACAAAGACGATGACTGCTTTAAATTTAGTAATTATGTCACAGTCACTATTCCAAGTGGGCATGCTTTTGAGCATCGGTGAGGTTTTGTGGCACAATAGAAATAGAAAGAGAAAACTTTTTTACAACATAGATTATAATAATACTTTTTGAAAGTCACTCTTATGCTTAATTAACCACCGGTTCTTCACTGGAGAAATTCAAAAATATTCACAATGATCATTTCAATATAGCTCGAAAAAACGTGGAGGGAAATTTTAAATTGGAAGATTCGCATCTAAACTTATTATTAAATAATCGTTTTTCTAAATAAATTATAACTGGCCAGAGTCCCATAAAAATATATTTCACTAAATGTTCTGCATGTGAAAGTAATTAAAAAAAAATTAAAATCTTTCTTTAATTTAATTTAATAGATTTTTGCGTTTTGTGGAAGATGACACTTAATGTAAAAATTGTGTGATAATGTCAATATCAATATTAATAATGATACGATAATATACATAAAACTACATATTATATCCTGTATGTTAGTATACTCCTACTTAATTATTTTGTATCACACAGGATTTCAGAAACTCCACGCTGTAATTCCATCCTCGTCTGGGGCCTTT
Source organism: Parnassius mnemosyne (assembly GCA_963668995.1). Lineage (NCBI taxonomy): Eukaryota > Metazoa > Arthropoda > Insecta > Lepidoptera > Papilionidae > Parnassius > Parnassius mnemosyne. Next base: position 455,604 of record CAVLGL010000076.1, on the reverse strand, counting down.
CCGTTGAAAAGAAGTTCCAGCTCCAGGATCTTCTCGTCAGACCTCAGGGTGCGTGCGTTAAAAGTTGCCAGGTCAAGTCGTCGTAGGTAGCAACCGAACCTTCACCGGAGTTTCTTAGCACCCCCTGACCCGCCGTTACCATGGTCGCCACCGTAGCCAGGAATAGCTGGTCCACCGGGTACTGGGGGCCGTCTCTTCGTAACTTTGCCCATTGGGGGTTTTTATAAGCATAAATACAAGAATGGTCATCTGGTTGGGCCGTACAAATATATAAATGAAAAAGATATATATATATATATATATATATATATATATATATATATGTGTGCGGGGGGTTCCTAACGTACAGTGAAATTTAAGGCGAGCGCTAAGCCCCTGACCTACCACGGCTCCAAATTCTGTATAATATTGTCGAAATGATAATTTCATTAATAATTAATATATTAGTATAGTAAATTTTATCTCAGCAAAAATTTAAAATGCATAAAACAGGTGCAAGAAGATATCAAACGTTCTTCATATTGAGAAGGCTAAAACTAAATCAAAAGGGAAACAAGATCTACTGATAGGAACTAATGTAACCAAACTAAATTATAAGGCAAATAAAGTCGTATAGTTTATTGCATTCGCATTTGATATATTTTTAGGTATCTACTTTAATTAATATGCAAAAAACATTGTGCTTCGTATGCCCACAGAGTAGGAGATAGTTGGACTTATTACATACTAACCCGACTTTGCCTTGATACCATGTATTAATGTCAATTTTTTTGGATAAAATATAGCCTAGATCCCTCCTGGTATTGATCTCTACCTGTTCTATAGTTTCATTAAAATCGATACATTCATTCTGAGGATAAGCCCGGATAGACAGACTGGCAGTCAAATATTTTGAAAGTGGTTGTTCGTGATTTAATGGTTTGCAAATAACGGACAGATATTACAGACACTTCAATTTTATTTATATGTGTAGATGTATTAACATGTAATATTACTATAATCCAAGAAATAAATTATTCTTATTCTGACTAAAATTAACTGAAGAGTTGGGGGGGTGGTATAGAATGATACCCTAAATTTTTTTCTCTATATTTTCTACCCTCATTCATAACATTAGTTACTTCAGAAGTAATTTGCAAACGTAAAAAAATCATAATAAATCGAAGTTAATTTCCAAATATACCTATAATAAAGTCAAGACTCTCTCCTTCTTTTTTTCTTTATATTTATGAAATTTTCGTTGTTGCGAATTCTGTCAAGTGAGTGATTGTAGTACTTTCAATAGTCGAAGTCATACAGGTAAAGACAAAAATGTTCAAAAATATAATATATGCTGTGTGTTTGACTTCTTGTTTTCATTATTGTTTAGTCTTTTTTTTAATAAGACGCGTTTTATTATGCAATCATCAATGTGTCTGATCAGCATAGTAATTACGGCAAAACGTCCTAAATGCAGGTCAATTCTGCAGTAGGTTTATATGCTAATGTTGGAAAAAAAAAAGGTTTATTATCGTCTGGCATAACCTAGACAAGAGTTATGGAATCTACCATAATTACCACGATTAGCAAGTAGATTGCCCATCGCATCATCAAACACATTTGCATCTAAATACTGTTCTAAGTTCGGTTAAGATTATTATATTTTGAAAATAGATACCTACACCTTTATTTGACAGATGCTACAAGATCTGAAAGATTTACTTTCCGTTAACTTTTGCAACAAAACCACTTCGTCCTTGAACTACAATGGCTATATATTTTCAACGACACACAAAGTGGTGTTTAAAAAGAGGTAAACATTAAAATAGAACGTGCAAGAAGAAAAAGTGTATTAAAATGTCAAACTTTACACGTTTTACGAAGTAATTGATGGTTGTCAACCAAACTTTTTTCATTCTAACCGACACGGCTCATTAAATGTCCAAAATCTTTGCTTCAGCCAACGAGACGTAATGGTTTTACATCCGATAGAAATTTCCGGCAGTCAAAACTTCACAGATTCCCTGAATAATGTAACATTATTTTAGTTTGTAATTTCGACATCATATCAAAAAATAAACTGTAATTTTAGTTTTTAGATCTAAAATTATATAAATGAAAAATGTAGGCCACAAAACTTCGAAAGACTTATAATAAACTAGCTGTGCCCGCGGCGTAGCTCGCGTATACAGGTTTTACATAAAGAATTTGTCGTTTAGGTAAGAGAATATTAAACGATTTATTTCATTACTGTATCAATAAGTGGTAACAAAATAAATCATTATCATCAAAGTTCTAAGTCGTTTATGATAGAGCTTCTGTGTAAACGACGTTAGAAGTAGGCTTAGCCGGGGTGTACACAAAAAGGTTACGGGGGCTACTAACGCGGGGAAAAAGCAACATAGAGTTGGCCATGTGCAAAACAGTCAGTACTGAGGTACACTCCTACAACGCGTAAAGTTTAACCTTGCGCTTTATTTACGGTCATCGCATAACACACACTCACTGTAACTGGGAACTGAACGCGCTTAAAACTGAAAGGAAAGTTACTTCTTAATAGAGGGTTTTTGGGCAGTGCTGCCAGATAAAAAAAACTCGTTCAGCTCTAGGACAACACAAAAAGCGCTAGATTTCATGAAAACAGCGCTTTAAAAAAGCCCTAGATTTCGCGCTAAATTAACTACAAACAAAGTTTGTGTATTTTTATATAATCATAATAAAGAAAACAACATTAAGTTTTTTTTTCTGGCAATATTTTTTTGATGTATCAATACTTCGCAGGACATCGACTTATAATTATAGCAATTGCTGTCAACAGTAGTTAGTACTGTACGAACAATAAAAATGTCATTAATTGTTTTAAAGTGCAATGTATTTCGCAACTAAGTTTCAGATGTCAGCATCTGATTGCGGTTGCTACACAGTTTCTTTGTGTTATAACTTCTAAGTAACTTTTAAATTAGCTGTGCTCTAAGCAACTGACTGAAACTGAATAAAGCAAAATAAATGCGTTGCCAAAACCATGAACGAAAACTTTAATAAAGGGGATTTCCCCGCTTATAGTCGTCGGTAAAAAAATCAAGTTGATCATCCTAAAGGGGAAGCCAGGAGATCCATAGCACAGGGTATCCTAGTTTGGACTCGTCTCCCATGCTCTTTGTTTTGTGGAAAAAATATGTTTGAAAAAGATAAACTGCAATGTACTATTTGTGGGAAAAAATAATAAAGGTCATTATTATTATTATCGTTAATGTGGACTAACAGTGCTGCTATAAAAGAGTTAATAACTCGCTAGTCGCTAAAATATTGAAATGTGTGCTAAATACACCAAAAAGCGCTGGATTAAGCGCTAGGTGCTAAAATTTCGAAATGCGCGCTATACATTCCAAAAAAGTGCTAAATCTAGTTCCCAAAGCGCTAAAATGGCAGTTCTGATTTTGCGTATATTATAAATACAATATCACGACATTTCGTTGCGAAATTTTTATTTTTGGTCGGGTTCCGTTGTATGGCTTCGATGGATACAAATTTCTTCAGTAAGTCTCAATAGAAAGAAAGAAAGAAAGAAAGAAAGGTTTATTCTCCAAAATGACGCCATCACAGATAACATTAAAAAGAAACACATAATTTACAAATAATATTGGCTATACAATACAAATTACAATATACTACATATTACAAACTATACAATACCAATACTCATATGTGTCAAGGCGTCATCTACGATACGATTCATCGGCGAAAAATCTCAACACAGCAATTCAGAAAAGTTTGTAATTTGTACAACTCCATCTATTACGTCCTTTGTGTGAGAAAACATCCTATCTCTTTTTGTGTTTTAAGTATAAATATATTAATTATTATGGAACGTTTTTTTTTACACAGAAATCTTTTTATTACTATTTCTGAGATTTTATGGCGCCATTGAACAAATTCGAACCTACATTTCAAAATAATAATCATTACTTTCGATAGAATTAACCAATTTTAATAAAACAAAGATTAAATGTAACTCGAAGATACGCTTTATGATATTCTTAACGATTTCTTTGAAAATAAAAGATGTTTACTTTAGACGTGATGCGTTCATATAATAACAGACAAATAGACAGACAGACAATTCTAAAAATTATAAAATGTTCTTATTTAATTATTTTCAGTTCATCATAATGATTTTAGCAACCAAAATATATATACAATGTACAGAAAGAGACACAACATGTTATCATCATTTTTATTATATGTATATATTTAAAGAGAGATGGCGCTGCTAACATCATCAATTCTAAAAATAAAAGAGATTAATTGACGCGATTGATACATTATATAAAACGTAAGAGAACTTATAAATCAGTGCCTGCACAGTAAGCAAAAAATAAAGTTTGACTCTCGCCAAAACCAATGCAATTGTTAATAGCTCTTTTAAAATTTGATTTACCACATAGAGTACTCGGCGGTAAAGAATAAATTGAGTTTGTCAACACGCAGTAGGGCAGCGAGTAATGTAATAAAGATTAGCAGTAAATATGAAAACTCTATCTACAGGAAAAAACCACATTTGCAATTGCATTGCATTTTCACAACACCACCATCTATCGAAGAAATGGGTTAACTATTGTGCTTCAGATTTAGTTAATAAGGTTAATATATTTTTGTATAATATATTTAATACGTTCTTTATTACTTTTGTTTACTGCGTTTTAGATATACATAATTATATCATTATTTTACATAATTTAACTATGATTTATGATATGATATTAGTTTAAAATGCACTTGATGACTCAAACAAAGCCACCGTTGAGCAAATTCAGACCTATACTTCCCTACCCATACTTCAGAATATTTATCATAACTTTTGATGGAATGAACTGATTTTAATGAAATAAAGACTAAATGTAACCCGAAAATACACTTTATAATTTCCTTAACAATTCTTATGATATAAACTAGTACTTTATACGTGATACGTAAACAAACAAACAGACAGACAGACAGACAGACAGACAGAAAATTCTAAAAATGGTAGAAATGTATTTAATTACTTATTTTTAGTACCCCTCAATCACTTTTATTACAAAAATATTAAATATACAGACATCTGCTATTTACAGTTTTATTATATGTATAGATATAAAAAACAATATAACTGCAATGCCTGGCAATCTAAAATTCCCATTTGGGTGCCAAGAAGTGAATATTAAGAGAAAACTTTTTGTCCTCCATGTCAAAATTAGCAAAATGGATCACTTATATGATTACTTCGTTTTCTACCCAACACAGGCATAAGTATCCGAATTTATTTCACGCAAATAATTGCATTTTGTAAAAAAAAAAGTTAAATAAGTTATACCGTGCAGTTAAGCAAGTAATATGTGTAGTTTAAAAATTTCTATTACGTTCGTTTTGCAAAATAAAATAAGAAATTAGTTTTTATTAGATCATCATAATATGTAGTGACAACAAAAGTTTATTTAATCGCCATTGTCTAAACGTATATTTCATTGTTTTGAACATAATTTATTACACATTTTTAAACGAAATACTAAGAAATGACTGCCCTCCACCGAATCCTTAAAATATATTAATATTTATGAAATTTGCAGAATTGTGTTATCTATTTTTATAGGTTTCAAACAAATTTTCCGGGAAAAACTTATAACTATCATTCAATAGGATCTTTATGAGGAATCTAGTGCAGATTATAAACATTGAATATTGCAAAAAATTCACCCTAACACGATCAATTGTTATAAATTATCTGGTAATTTAGTGGGGGGCTGATGACCCAGAACACTTAATGTGGTCGCTTGCACTTAACTAATTATTAAATTTATTTTTATTTTTAGTATAAGGTTGACAAACGAGCACATAGCCGACTTGATCGTTAGTAGATACTGTGGTCCATAGACATTTATCCCTAACATTTCTGTCCTCGATTAAAAATCAAAATATAGATGAGTTGTCACCCCTGCCCTGTATCTGGTTCACACACTCACCATACGAAACACAGCATCATTAAGTTGCCACTCGACGCTGGTATTCTATGAGAGCGTGGTCCTTCCCCGATCCTGCAGACCCATTCATGCTGCAATATAATATAGCTGCGGCGTGGCTCTAACGCATGCATAGTATACGCGGTAAAGCCACAGCGCAATCTTTTAGCAAAGCAGCAATGTTTGATTCAAACACATATATAAATGAAAACTATTTTAGAAATCTGACCTCAAATCAACAAAGCGAGTTGTAACTGTGGCGGTGCTGTCGTCGCGCCACAAGCGAAGCACATCGAAGCCTAAATCGCGCTAACAAAGTTCCGAAGTTAAAGCAGTATATATAGAATAGCTCCGAACTACTACTCGGAGCATTGGCCGCTCCACAGGCAGAACGCCTTGCCCTGCGGGAGATCTCGTTTTTTCCTTCCACACGCCACATAATTAACATCGAAATGTTTATACAAAACGATTTAGATAATCCTGAGCAGTTCGCGCCAAAAACGATGGTCAATGGAAGTCAATGTAATGCTTTTCGTATTGGTATTTTTTAGGGTTACTTACGCAAAGTGTAACCAAGGTCAACCTATTACTAAGCCTCCGCTGTTCGTCCGTCCGTCCGTCCGTCCTTCTGTCTGTCAGCGGACTATATCTTATGAGCCATATTAGGTAGATAGTAGAAATTTTCAAGAAAAGAGCTTACACCTATCTAAAAGGCCGACAACGCATCTGCAATTCCCCTGGTGTTGCAATTGTTCATGGGCGGTGGTAGTCACTTACCACCAGGTGAGCCTCATGCTCGTTTGTTCCCTCTTCTATAAAGAAAAATATTTCTTTTGCCGCTATAACAAAAAATAAAAACAATTAGCTTCTATTTAGTTCAGGAGGTTTTGTGTGCTATTATAAATTATCATTAAAAAAAATTCAAATGCAATTTATTTAGTAACACTCTTTAAGATCAAACTACGGTAAAAGAAAACGAAATTAGACTCAACGGTAACTCAAGCATATTCTATAATAAAGTAAAGATCGTGTTAAAATTTGGAGTTTAACATTTCTATGACTATATAATTCGTGGGAGCGGGGATCGAACCCGGGCTGCTCGAGTACTGTAAAATTTACGGCGAGCCCTTAATCCCGGATCTATCACAGTTCTAAGTAAAACATACACATCATAATTTATTTTTCGATTCATTGTATAACCTTTCTTAAAACTTTTAAGTCACGATGCAAGCTCAATTGAACAATTTTGAGAAAAAACAGAGGTTTATTTATTTATTTATTTAATTTAAATTTTTTGTAGTAAAGCCACAAATGGCGGACTAATTGCCATGTGTCATTTACTACCAGCCAAACGGAAAGTTAGTGGGAGAACTTTGTACTGCAGTGGGCTAGGATAAAAAATCTAGTATTGATAAAATTCACGCACACATATATGTGGACAATACTTATTGATATATAATATATAAGGATTGATTAAATAATATATTTTATATATTTATCAATTTATTTTTATAAGTTCATATATTTATTTATACGTCAGATGTAAGTAATTTTTTTTCCTTTAGTCTTAAAAACAAAATTTATTTTTAAATAAGGTTCGTCAACAATAGTTAAATTGTTATATATGAAATTTATGTGATTTACAATTTACCATCATTTGTAAAGGAACACAGCATGCATATGTTTTAGGGTAGGTTGTAGGTAACGTTTAGCTTAAAATTTAATAAAATTTATTATGAGGTCTCTTTAAAATCATGTTACAAATTTAAAGTTTTATTCAAAGTAAGGTTTGGTTTTATTTAAAATATTATTGAAGCTACACTCATAGAATTTTAAAGTCTAGTGAGAGCCGAGAATTAAGAAAAACATCTATAATAGACAGACACACGTAGAGGATATTTAGTAAGTGTTCAGATTTGCTAAGAAAGACTTCTATGTATACAACGAAACGGGCTCTGCGGCCTTAAGGCTTTAACTAGCCTGAATGACCTTGACGAAACGACGATCGCAGAGATTTTAGCCGATGTCAACACCGTCTAGCAACTACGTTCTGTATTACTTATAAAAGTGCAAAGATTAATAGACTGCAGAGATGACAATTATATAAGTGACATACTGCCTGTTATACTTGCGCATCACTGAGAATTATGTCGCGGTTACGCATCTTCAATTACATTGCACGGTGTGGTGCTGTAGCTTTGTCCGGTAGGCATCACGAGCTATCAAGTGTTCAAGTTTCAAGTACGTAAGAATTTTTATTATATATGTTAAATCTTATTTATTTGTGTCGTATTAAAAATATGTCGTCAAAGCGTTCGCTGTAAATTTTCCCGGGTTTGATCCCCGACAGCACGAATGAAATTTGTAATTGCAATTTTCGTCAACATGCATTGGGGAAGCACGGCGGGCATTTCCTTGCCCCAAAACCCTCTCAGAAATAAAAAAAGAGTCCTGTGCCCAGTAGAGGGACTTGTATAGCCTATTACTTTATTCTGTAGCAATATTTATATTCGTTTCAGATATAGAAGGGTACCTTATGCTGACAAAAATATCATGTGGAGGCGACGAAAACGTAAAACATCTTTGTACCTAGATAAAACGTTCGAAAGATTGTCAGTCATGTCATAAGCCACATTTTATATAGAGCGTAGAACATTGCAGATAGGGTAAAATAAATAATAATCCAATATATTAAAGGAACTATTTATTAATAATATATACATTTATAGGTATTTATAATAAAGATAATGAACAAGCTGCAAGGTTCAACTAATAATGTTTTTTGTAAACACAATCGTAAAATTCCTGTTTTAATTTTTACCAATGGTTAATTGATGAAACGTAGTCAAGATCACTTCATATAAAATATATTTAATTAAAATTGACACGTAACCTATTTGGCCTTCTACTTACAACTCGGCGGAAATTTGAAAAGAAGATTTTGTCTTTTCACACAAGTATTGTTTACAACTGGCGTGGTTTCGAAAAGCGTGATTAAGTGTCAGCGGTATATAATCAATTAAATACTGAACTTTTTTGAAATTTATTTTTTTGTTTATTTTTGTTATATCTTCTTAAAAACTGACGCCTTCTCACTATTTTATTATTTGTTTTTTTTGTAACGCATAAGGATAAGTTAGACTAAGTTAGATTAACTTGGATAAGTTTATATTTTTTTTAATTTTATCACAAAATTTCCGCAATAAATTATTACCTTTTCTACAGTGATTCTCTCCTCTTCGTTTCGGCGTGACTGTAGGATGTTATAGTGAGTCACCGTCAGTTACTAAGCGGCCATAAATCATTATATGTATGTATAGAAATTCTAAATAGCACTTTTTACACAAGAAAGTAAACTTTTAGATCAGTCCATTTTATTTTTATCTAATTAAGTAAAAAGTAAAACAAACCAATAGGGCCGTGAATTAAAATTTCTTGCAACTTTTTATAGAAAAGCATGACCTTATCATAATATAAAAGTCAATCATTTAGCCATATGATAAAACTTTTAAGTGTGCCAGTCAAACATTAATGATGATATTCGGGTCATTATACTGGAAATAGTCTTTTAAATATTTTGTAGTACAATTGGTAATCTTCAGTATGATTGACCATGTATATGACTTTTATAAGTCATATGTTATTTTTGATGAAAATTATTATTGCAGATAAAAGCCCTTTCACATTTATTTTAGTCTCGAATTAAATAAATCAAAATGAAAATAATAACATTGGCTCTTTATAAATGATATTTAAATGTAAAACACTGACTTGAAATTATATAATTATTGGCATTTTTTTTTAATTTATTGAACTTTTTTAAGATTTTGTTGAAACTACTGGTAAAAAAAAACCAAATATATATATATATATATTATAGTTCTTGATGAAAATAATGTATGCGCGTTACATCGCGTCCCATCAAGAATTTCTAATGTAATTCTTGGTGTAAAGCTAAGACGTGATAATAACTGTAAACAAAAGAATAACAAAATAATGAAAACATTTACATTTACATACAAAACATTTACAAAAATACTTGCTTTATAACCTAATAAATATTATTTGACCGTAATAAAATAACGTGTGGATGGAAAGAAGAAAGAATGATAACGTGTGGATGGATAAAAATGTACAAAAGGTTGTGCAAGAAAAGAAGAAAGCGTGGTTGGATTGGTTAGCAACAAAAGCTAACCAAAAAGTTCAAAAGGCAACGGATGACGAGATAAAGGAAGCAAGAACGAAGTATAAAAGATTGAAAACAGCAGAAAAAGAAATTGTGTCTAGAAAGAAAGAAGAACGAAAGGATGATTTCGATAGGAGGCTCACTGAAGATTTCCAGTCAAACATTAAGTTTTTCTGGAAAACCATCAAAGCAGCCAGAGGAAAAACTTCTACCTCGGAGCTGAGTACAATCAGGAGTCAAGATGGGAGCATTATAAAAGGAGAAGAATGTGTGTTAAAGAGATGGAAAGAGTATTTTGAAAGTTTGTTTGAAAGAGAGGAAGTGCAGGTACAGCATCTGCCACCTTCCACGGAAACTAATATAAATGTTGATGAAAATGAGATAAGCATGGATGAAATAGTGAAAGCGTTGAAAAGTATGAGATTAGGTAAGGCTGCAGGGTATGACAGGATTACCGTCGAGATGCTGAGGGCTAGACAAGGCCTGGTGGCTAGTCAGCTGTACCGCCTTTTCAATCTGTGCTGGCGAAATGGGCAAGTACCGGGAGACTGGTGCAAAGCCGTAATCGTGCCATTGTATAAGGGAAAAGGGTGACGGCAGGACTGCATAAATTACCGCGGTATAAGCCTTCTCAGCGTCGTCGGTAAATTGTATGAGAAAGTGTTGATTGAAAGGATTGTGAATGAAACAGACAAGAAAGTATGGGATGCACAAGCGGGATTTAGAAAGGGAATGGGATGTACGGATCAGGTCTTTTCCTTGCGGTGCATAGCCGAAAAGTATTTGGCTAAAAACAAGAAAGTCTACTGCGCGTTCGTAAATCTAGAAAAGGCCTATGATAGAGTGGTGAGGAATGAATTGTGGTCAGCACTGTCCGTGAACGGTGTGAGCAGTATCCTCATACGAGCAATGCAATCTCTTTATAGGGATTCTAGTGCTTGTGTAAGGATAAACGGGGCATACACTGAATGGTTTAATATCGAAAAAGGTGTTAGACAGGGATGTGTAGCGTCACCGTGGCTGTTTAATCTGTTCATGGACAATTGTTTGACAGATTTAAAAGAGAATGAAAGTGGGTTGAGAATGAATGAGTTACTCGTCAAATGTTTTCTCTATGCTGATGACCAAGTATTACTTGCGTCTTCGGCCGAGGAGTTGCAGGAGATGGTAACTGCTATGAGTGGAGCTTTTGTTAGAAAGGGAATGAAGATGAATGTAAGGAAGACGAAAGTGATGGTGTTTGAAAAAGATGAGGCAGTGACAGACTGCAACATTGTGATTGAAGATGAACAAATTGAACAGGTGAAAGAGTTTGTGTATCTGGGTTCAAAGTTTACAAGAGATGTAAAGTGTGAGAGTGATATCGAAAGAAGAGTGAATGCAGGAAACATGGTGAATGGAGCTTTGCACTCCTTTATGAGCAGTCGGAAGGCGTCTAACAAGGCTCGTTTGGCTGTGTATGAGGGGGTATTGGTTCCGACACTCATGTACGGAAGTGAAACTTGGGTATGGCAGAAGAAACATGAAAGCAGAATAAATGCAGTTGAGATGAGAGCATTAAGAAGTATGATAGGAGTTAAACTAAGTGACAGGCTAAGAAATAGTGAGATAACGAAACGTTGTGGTCTGAAAGAAGATGTAGTGACAAAAATTGAGAAAGGTATGCTGAGATGGTTTGGCCATGTCGAGAGAATGAATGAAGAACGATTGACGAAAAAAGTGTATAAGGCGAGTGTGAATGAAAGTGTTGGAAGGGGTAGACCTAGGCGGACATTTCTAGACCAAATCAGGGACGTCTTGAAAAAAGGCCAGGTCAAGAGTACCCTAAACCGTAGAGCATGTATGAAGGGAATAATGAAAGTGGACGAAGCAAAACAAGTATGCAAGGATCGTAGCAAGTAGAAAGAACTGGTCTCTGCCTACCCCCACGGGAAAGAGGCGTGATTATATGTATGTATGTATGTATAAAACAAAACAAGGTAGTCTTGGGCATGAAAGTAAAAATAAATATTTTCGATTATTTTTGCAATATCTAACAGCCGGATCAGCGGGCGATTCTGATCCATCTAAAGATGCTAAATTTCAGCAAGCACTGTCAAATTCAATAGGAGTGACAGAAAAACGGTTCTTGATATAGAAAGGTAAATAAATTATTTAACCTATAAAGTAAAATCACTTTATTACAAATCAAAATAGCCCAATAGCTTTATTAACATGAGACATAATTGTACGAGTGCTTGCAATACTTAACATTATTTTACTGAAATCTCAGAAAGTTTTTTTTAAATAGAATAAGGGCGACAAACAAGCACACAGTCCACCTGATGGTAAGTGGTTGCTACGGCCCATACACATCTACATCTATTCTCGATTACGTATCAAAATGTAGATGCGTTGTCACCCGTGAGGACTAAGATGTAATGCCTCGTTTCCAGTAAAAGGTTTTCCAGTTCTCTACACTCACCATATGAAACACAGCAGGATTAAACTACTATTTTACATGTTATTCCGTGAGAGCGTGTCCCTTCCCCGGTCGAGCCGACCCATTCGTGCTACAACTATACCAACTACTAATATAGCTGCAGCATGGCTCTACCACGTAAAAAAATTGATGTTGAAAATTTAAGTATTTTTAGAAGCAACTTTGCAAATATTTTTTATTGAGTTATTTTTTGTGGAATCGTATTTTGCAAACCGCCACCTGAAATACATACAATTTTTTTTCGATAATGACGTGAAATTACAAAACGATCCCCATGCATTTCAATGTGGCTCTATTCAGCCTCTTAATATGAACATACCTCGGGATTCAGAGATTTTAAAAGTTTTCATGCGTAGATAATGGAAGATATAATATTATATTATTACTGTCCCGTGTGAGGTAACCTTTATACTTATATACATATTCTCATCATATTTTATGGTTGGTTAGAAAAATTATATTTAAATGCCAACTTTCACAGGGTAAATTTATTTTTACTATCTTTACCCAGCAAGTAGTAAAGCAACTACAATCCCATCGGTAAGTGGTTATGTAGTCTAAGATGGTGAATTGCACTGATTTAACAAAAACCTATTCACTCTTGCCTAATAGTACTAGGTAAGTATTATTTGCGACCTATTTGTGTGTGTGTGTGTGTGTGTGTGTGCGCGTGCGTACTTGCGCGCGTGTTTGTGTGTGTGTGTGTGTGTGTGTACGTGTGAAGAAAATCGTATGAGAATACGTGAAGAGGAATAAAGGTTGAGTACTACTTCGCTTACCTGTACGAGGTTGCCACTCGAGGACCTTTCTTCCTATTTTTATTTGTTTTCCAAGTTATATAGCTAGCCCATTGCCATTTCACTATAATATTCCGTTGAGCTATGTCAGTTACTCTGGTTCTAATGCAAATATCTTCATTTCTAACTTTATCACGTAGAGAAACCCCTCTTCAATTTAAAATTTTTACATTTTTTAGATGATAGTTTGTCTAACATAAAAAAACCATAAACCCAAGAATGTCTTTATATAGTTATTTATTCTTAGGTAAGCACCATTCTTTTATTTATTTAAATTGTTTGATTTAATTTGATAACAGTGTATCTAAATGTAAGTATCTGTATCTTTTTTTCTCTCCCCAATAATATTTTATAAAGTCATACTTATAAAAACAGCGTTTTATTGTAATACATAATTATAAAATTCATTATCAACTAATTAATAAAAATATGCAACAATAAAATTACATAGGTATTAAAAACTATCGAAATCTAAGTAACGAGAGCATGTTCGTCGTTCCACATCTAAATTATATAAAAATGCATTTTTCAATTTCACTAATCAACGTCGCCGCTAAAATTTCTTCTTCTTTGGGCACTTTAAAAATTCATTTATTTAGAAAATAATATTTACAGTTACCAGTGTACAGATATTAACTAAATAAAGTATTTCTAGTCATAAAAATATTTATAATTGAGTATAAACTTTTAAAAAACTAATATATATTTGAACGAAGTCGCTCCAATACCGACGTGCGGTTCACCCTCGACGATGTCCGAAAACGGACTGTGACAAAGCTTACATGGCGACGGAGCATGCGCGCTCGCGTAAATATATTCAATTTCAGGGAAAAATGATATATTCTCTTAATAAACGGGTAATAAAAATAAAACTCTCAATTAAAAATATTAATATTTTTAAGACCTTTTTTTAGTGTAAGAACTATTTAAAAAGCTTGTGCCGTTTTGGAGAAATTTTGCAAAATATGACAAAGACAGGTACTCTTTGGGGATTTTTTTTCTAATAAGGGGTTGACAAAAATACAATTTTGTTAAATTAAAAACATTAACAAAATCTGCTTCTGTTACCCAGTATTTTTTCTTTGTGGATTAAATAAACAGATATTGAGATTTTTTTACTTAAATATCCTAGACTTAGGCATTTCAACCACTGTTAAGGCCTTAATACATTGCGCACTAAGTTAATGTCCATTATACGTAACTCGACTGCGAGCGTGCGAGATGTCTTATTCTTTGTTTGGTTAAACGCGAATTTTGTTTTAGACAATTTAACACTGATTTCGTTTGATGTGACTAAAAGCCGCTGTAATTATTTATGTACGCACTTTATAAACATGTTATAAAGTTGGTTTCAGATAAGTGTGTAAACTTTATTTTATATTTTTCTAAAACAGGAACTATCGTTAATGTAATTAAACAGCGTTTTATTCTGAATTTCCAGCCTTGTAGTATTCACGGAAATATTACTAGCCCCAGTACGTCAAGTTACACGTTGATTGAGCTTTCAATTTATTTATGTCGTCGATAACCCTTTTTGTACCAGTTCCCAACCTTTCGGGACGTGAGTTGGACGTTTTGTAACAGCCAATTTTAAAAGTCAAAGTTGCTCTCGATAAGGGTACAAAAGACGAAATTCATCAATTGATCACCGTAATTATAAATTTTATCAAGCATGGCAAATGCTCGTGATTGGGAAGTAAACACTAGAATATAAGAAATGTTAAAAGTTTCTTTGTCCGCGAAAAAGACAATAGTTTATACATGATTCATGGGACAGGGAAATGGGTAAAACCATACTTGATCCGACCTTTGTTATAAACACTAAAGCTGACTGCTTTAGACAAAACTGTTTAGATAATTACAGTGAAAGTGAATATATTTTTTAAAGAATTAGGATGACAAACGAGTACACAATCCACATGACGGTAAATGGATGCCGTGTTGCATTGATATACACATTTATTCTCAATTAAGAATGAATAATGCAGATGCGTTGTCAACTTTAAGGAATAAAATATAATGCCTCATTTCCAGTAAAAAGGATCTCGGGTTCTCTACACTCACCATAAGAAACAATACCATTAAGCTAGTATTTTACTCTGGTATTCTGTCAGAGCGTAGGACCAAGCTGGTGGATTTCTGGTGTATCCAACCCATTTGTCCTACAACTATATAGCTGCACTGCTCTACCACATAAAAATATGGTTTTTAGTTTTCAGTCATGCAGATTTCTTCACGATGTTTTCCTCCACCGCCGAGCACGTGGTAAATCAGCACTTAACATTGAAATTAATAATTTGAATGGTGCCGGCGGGGATGGAACACGAGTTCCTCACGTACTGTGAAATTTAATACGAGCGCTAAGCACTTGACCTACCACGGCTCCAAATTCTGTACAATGTTGGCGAAATGATAACAAAATTAATAATTAATATATTAGTATAGTCAATTTTATCTCAGCAAACATTTCAAATGCACAAAACTGGTGCAATGTTCAAATGTTCTTCAAATCTGAGGGGGTTTAAATTAAATTAAAAGGGAAACCAGAACTACAGATAGGATATAATGAAACCAAAATAAATTTTTAGTTTATTGCATACGCATTTGATACAGTTATTTTTTGGTATCTACTTTAATTAATATACAAAAGTTATTGCGCTTCGTATGCCCACGGGGTAGGACATAGTTGAACTTTATTACATACTGTCCCGACTTTGCCTTGATACCATGTATTAATGTCAATTTTTTTGGGTAAAATTTAGCCTAGATCCTTCCTGGTTTTGATCTCTATCTGTTCGCAAGTTTCATTAAAAGCGATTCAGTGATTCTGAAGATTAGCCCGGATAGACAGACAGACAGTCAAATATTTTGAAAATGGTTATTCATGTCTTAATGGTTTGCAAATAACAGACATATATTACAGACAGACACTTCAATTTTATTTATATGTATAGATGTGACTGAAATCTATGTAATACATGTTACGACTATGATCCAAGAAATAAATGATTCTTATTCTGACTAAAATTAACTAACAATTGGGGGAGGGGGGTATAGAATGTTACCCACAATTATTTTCTCTATATTTTCTTCCCTCACTCATATCATTAGTTATTTCAGAAGTAAATTGGAAACGTAAAAAACCTTAAAGAATCGAGGTAAAGTTCCAAATATACCTATAATAAAGGCAAGACTTTTGGAATGAAACGACTTTGTCCTTGAACTACAATGCCTATATATTTTTAATGATACACAAAATGGTGTTTAAAAGGATGTAAACATTAAAATAGAACGTGCAAGAAGAACAAGTGAATTAAAATGTCAATCTTTACACGTTTTAGGAAGTAGTTGATCGGATACAAAAGTTTTTTCATTCTAACCGATACAGCTCATTAAATGTTCAAAACCTTTGTTTCAACCAACGAGCCATTATGGTTTTACATCCGATTGAAATTCCCGGCAGTTTAAACTTTAGATTTCCTGAATAATGTAACATTATTTTTGTTTGTAATTTCGTCATCATATAAAAAATCAACTGTAATTTAGTTTTAGATGTAAAATTATATAAATGAAACGTGTAGGCCAGAAAACTTTGGGAGACTTTAATAATATAAAAACAATATAACTACAATGACTGGCAATCTAAAAGGCCAATTTGGGTGCCATGAAGTGAATATTAAGAGAAAAATTTTTGTCCTCCATGTCAAAAATAGCAAAACGGACCCCCTTTTTTATGGAACAGGAGGCAAACGAGCATGCGGCTCACCTGATGGTAAGTGACTACCGCCGCCCATGAACAACCGTAACACCAGGGGAATTGCAGATGCATTGCCGGCCTTTTAGATGTGATTACTTTGTTTTCTACTCAACACGGACTTGTCTCCAAGTTTAATAAGAGTAATAATTTGTAATTAAAATTTTTGTACAGCCGACTTCAATATAAGTTATTAAGAATAACTCAATAACTATTGGTCTGATCTTGATCAAATTCATATTGGACCACACGAGAAGTATCAGCGTTCTAATAAAAAAGAATCATCTAAATCAGTTCACCTAGTAAAATGTTATGAGGTAACACACATAAAAAAACATACTGTCGAATTGAGTACCGTCTCCTTTTTGGAAGTTGGCAGAAAATGGATTTTAATAAGTTATACAGTGCAGTTAAGCAAGTTACGCGTGGTTTAAGATTTTCTATTACGTTAGATTTGGAAAAAAAAAATAAGAAATTTGTTTATTTTAGATCACATATGTAAGAAATATTTATTTTAGTGCCAGTATTATAATTTAGTATAATTTGCCGTGTAGTGGCGGTCAAGAATATCCACTACCCCATATCCTCCCGTGGGTGTCGTAAAAGGCGACAAAGGGAAACAGGCAGGAGATGGGCAGCAGCATCTTCCTGATAATAGCCAAATTACAATAAAAAAACTGCGGTTGCCAACCCGCTCGCCAAGCGTGGCAACTATGGCAAATACCCCCCTATGAATAAAACAAAGAAACGGCCCCCAGTCCCCGGCGGCCCCGCTATTCCTGGCTACGGTGGCGACCATGGTAACGGCGGGGCAGGGGGTGCTAAGAATCTCCGGTGGAGGTTCGGTTGCCACCTTAGACGACTCGACCTGGTAACGTACAACGCACGCACCCTGAGGACTGACGAGAAGATTGTGGAGCTGGAAGAAGAGATAGACAAGTTGCGCTGGCATATTATAGGATTATCCGAAGTCCGAAGAGAGGGGGAGGACACGGTAATCCTCGAATCCGGCAACTTGCTCTATCACCGGGAGGGCGACCATCTGTCCCAAGGAGGTGTCGGATTTATCGTCCACAAGTCTCTCGTTAACAACGTTGTAAAGATCGGGAGTGTGTCGACGAGGGTTGCGTACCTTATACTCAGAATCACCAAACGGTATTCGCTGAAGGTCATACAGGTTTACGCACCAACCTCGGCACACCCCGATGAGGAGGTGGAGGAAATGTATGAGGATATCTCTAGAGCCACGCATTCCTCCAAAACCCAATATACGGTGTTAATGGGAGACTTCAATGCAAAACTAGGCACAAGAGAGAACGGTGAGCTGAAAGTAGGGAAATTTGGAATAGGGCAACGGAACCCAAGGGGCCAGCAGCTGGCCGACTTCATGGAGAAAGAGGGACTCTTTATGATGAACTCTTTCTTCCAGAAGCGGCCCCACAGGAAGTGGACCTGGTCGAGGCGCGCAGACTTGACGACTTCCAGCCTCCCGAACAAGCCGGTTTCCGAAAGGGCTTTAGCACCATAGACCACATACATACCCTTCGGCAAGTTGTACAGAAGTCCGAAGAGTACAATTTACCACTTTGTCTGGCGTATGTGGACTATGAGAAAGCCTTTGATTCCGTCGAAATTTGGGCGGTGCTGCAGTCCCTTCAGCAGTGCCAAGTTTACTGTCGGTATATCGAAGTGTTGAAGTGCTTGTACAGTAGGGCTACGATGGCTATCCGAGTACAGAACCAGAGTACGAAACCTATACAATTGCAGAGAGGTGTAAGACAGGGTGACGTCATATCCCCGAAACTCTTCACCGCTGCATTGGAAGACGTTTTCAAGCTTCTGGACTGGAAAGGATACGGTATCAACATCAATGGCGAGTACATCACTTACCTTCGATTTGCCGACAATATAGTCCTTATGGCAGAATCGCTGGAGGACCTAAGCACTATGCTCAATGACCTCAATAGTGTTTCCCAACGGATAGGTCTTAAGATGAACATGGACAAAACAAAGATCATGTTTAATGTCCATGTCACACCTATGCCGGTAGTTGTTGGGAGCACTAAGCTCGAAGTTGTTGACGAGTATGTTTACCTGGGACAAATAGTCCGACTAGGTAAGTCCAACTTCGACCGAGAGGTCAATAGACGGATTCAACTCGGCTGGGCAGCGTTCGGGAAGCTACGACACATCTTCTCGTCAGACATACCTCAAAACCTTAAAACGAAATCGTACAACCAGTGCGTGTTGGCAGTGATGACTTACGGAACTGAGACGTGGTCCTTCACTGCTGGCCGTATGAGGAAGCTCAAGGTCGCACAGCGAGCTATGGAGAGGGCTATGCTCGGAGTTTCTCTGCGTGATAAACTTAGGAATGAGGATATCCGCAGTAGAACTAGAGTGACCGACATAGCCCAACGGATTAGTAAGCTGAAGTGGCAGTGGGCCGGCCATATAGCTCGAAGAACCGACAACCGATGGGGAAGAAAGGTTCTCGAGTGGCAGCCTCGTACCGGTAGGCGAAGTGTAGGGCGTCCCCCCACGAGATGGAGTGACGACCTGGTAAGACATGCAGGAAGTCGATGGATGCAGGTGGCTCAGGACCGTGCTTTGTGGCATTCTTTGGGGGAGGCCTATGTTCAGCAGTGGACTTGTGAAGGGCTATAATGATGATGATGATGATGATTATAATTTATATTTCATTGTTTTAAACATATTTTATTTGACATTTTTAAATGTATTACTAAAGATTGGCTGCCCTCCACCGAGTTCTTAAAATATTACTAAATAAAACTTAAAAAAAAAACGTGAATCTATTTTTATAGGTTTCAAACAAATTTTTCGGGAAAAAAATTATAAATTATTTTTCAATAGGATCTTTCTGAGGAATCTAATGCAAATTATAAATTTTGAATATTACAAAAAATTTACCCTAAAACGATCAATTGTTATAAACTATCTAGTAATATAGTGGGGGCTGATGACACAGAACACTAGTGGCTGCTTACACTGAACTAATAATTATTAAATTTATTTTTATTTATAGTATAAGGATGACAAACGAGTACATAGCCGACTTGATCGTAAGTGGATACTGTGGTCCATAGTCATTTATCCCGAACATTTATCCTCGATTTCACCCCTCGTTTTTACACCTGCCCTGTATCTGGTTCACAGGCTCACCATACGAAACACAGCATCATTAAACTGCCATATTACGCCGGTATTTTGTAGGGCATAGTCCTTCCCCGGTAGTGCAGATCCATTCATGCTGCAAAATAATATACGAGTAGCTGCAGCGAGGCTCTGTATCGTATACGGTAGAGCTCACGCTGTTTGTCATGTTGCACGCAAGTTTATGTTTTATTCAAAAACATAATTTATAAAATGAAAACTATTTTAGAAATTTGACATCAGATCAACTAAGCGAGATGTAACTCGCATCGAAATGTTTCTGCAAAACGATTTAGATAATTTTATTTATTTATTTAAGCTTTCATGCACAAAGTTGTAGACATGGCGGACTTAATGCCATAGGGCATTCTCTCCCAGTCAACCATTAGGCTAAACAGAGATATACAAACAAGAGGCGGTGCAGCAGTTATCAAAATAGAAAGCGCTAAAAGAAAAAAAATTGTATATACATATATACATATAAATATACATATACACACATACATAGACATATATACTTAAATACACACAGTATATACATATATAAATACATACATACACATATACACGCATACACTACATATATACACAATACTTATAAATATTATCTATGTCAGAACAAATATGAAATATACATATGTGTATGAAAATAAAAGCTATGTTAGTTCAAACTTGCAACAATTTTTTCACATGTTTACGGACTTTATTTAAAAAATAAACTTGTTGGAAGCTTTTTTAATGTCAAGAGGGATGTCGCTCCAGAGTCTGATGGCCGTGAGGGCGAAAGATACAGATAAATAACCAGTACGGTGTAAAGGAGTGAGCAACTTAAGATTAGCCGATAAACGGAGAGAGCGATTATGAGAATCTCCCAGGTATTGAAATTTGGATTTCAGATACTCGGGAACACATGGATCGTTCAGAATTGTGAAAATGGTGCAGAGCATTCTGACATATCTGCGCTGATGGATAGGCAGCCAATTTAGCTGAGCACGAAAAGAAGATACATGGTCGTATTTACGGAGACCATAAATGTATCTGATACAGTTGTTAAGTAGACGATCCAATGTATTAAGATGATGTTGAGACAGGTCTCAGCAACATACATCGACATAATCAATAATCGGTAAGATAAATGACTGGACAAGTAAAATCTTGGTATTGGTGGGAAGAAAATTTTTTAATCGATATAGAGATCTCAAAGTTCCAGTAATTTTGCGACTCACCTCCTGTATATGTTTGTTCCATGTTAAGCAACCGTCAACGTACAGACCAAGGTACTTTACATGAGGAGAGAATGGTATGACATTATTTTTAAACATAATTGATGGTAGGGTGGGAATATCTAGTTTCGATAATAATCGTGGGCTACCTAATATTATTGTTTGGCACTTAGATGGGTTCACGTTTATGCCATACACAGTGGACCATTCGGAGATGTATTTCAAGTCGTCATTCAATAATGAGATAGCATTAGAGATGTTTGAGGGTTCCACTTGCACATATAACTGCAGATCATCAGCATACAGATGGTAAGAGCACTTGAGATTTAATGTGATGAGATTGATAAAAATTGAAAACAGAAGAGGAGAGACTACACCGCCTTGAGGGACGCCAGTAGATACATCACACCAGTCAGATAGTATATGTCCAGTGCACACGGCCTGTTGGCGCCCTCGAAGATATGATGAGAACCATTCCTGAGCTGAAGACGAGATATTCAAATGAGAAAGAGGGGCCAACAAGATATCATGATCAATAGAATTAAATGCGTTAGAAAAATCAATTAAGATGAGGTCAGTTTTGATTTTTCCATCCCCTCTCGGACAAATTCCGTCACCTTGCGAAGAGCAGTAGTAGTAGAATGACCAGGGATAATCCTGAGCAGTTCGCACCAGAACCGATGGTAATCAGTCGGGAAAGGTTTATACACGCTGATTGCGTCCGTGCCTCTCGCAATGCCTGCTTTTGTTAAGTTCTGAATATTTCTTTATGAAAATGAATGTAATGATTTTCGTATTGGCATTTTTTAAGGTTCCGTACCCAAAAAGTTACTATTACTAAACCTCCGCTCTCCGTCCGTCCGTCCGTCCTTCTGTCTGTCAGCGGACTGTATCTCATGAGCCATATTAGGTAGACAGTTGAAATTTTCACAGAATGTGTATAACAAAGAATAATAAAAATTAAAATAAATATAAAATTGAAGGGAGCCCCCTACGGAAAACATGATTTACGATGGTACGGAACCCTTCATGTGCCAGACCGACTCTCACTTGGTCGGTTATTTTAATCTATACCTAGAAATATAATTGTAGAGTCTGTCTGTTATATGGAAATAACTAGCTGCTGCCTGAAATCTCCTGAACTAAAGGAGGTTTTGTGTGCTATTATAAATAATCCTCAAAATAATTATTTTCAATTGCAATTTATTTAGTAACACTCTCCAGAAAAAAATACGAAAAAAGAAAATTAAATTAGGCTCAACGGTAACTCAAGCATATTCTATAATGAAGTAAAAAGCGTGTTAAAATTTGGAGTTTAACATTGCTATGTCTATATCATTGGTGGGAGCGGGGGTCGAACCCGGGCTGCTCGAGTACTGTAAAATTTACGGCGAGCCCTTAATCTCGGAGCTATGACAGTTCTAAGTAAAACATACACATCGTAACTTAATATTCAATTTATTGTATTACCTTTCTTAAAACTTTTAAGTCACGATGCAAGCGTAATTGAACGATTTTGAGAAATTACTGAGGTTTATTTATTTATTTACTTAATTAATTAATTTAACATTTTTGTAGTAAAGCCACAGATGGCGGATTAAATGCCATATGGCATTTCCTGCCAGCCAAACGGAAAGTTAATGGGAGAAGTGTGTACTGCAGTGGGCTACGATGAAAAGTCAAAGATTAATAAAATTCGCACACACATACAAATTATAATTAAACTATACATTATAATTATTTTAATTTTTTTTATAATTATTGATATAAAATATATAATGATTGATTAAATAATATTATATTATATATATTTAGAAAATTATTATTATAAATTGATATATTTATTTATACGTCAGATGTAAGTAATGATTTTTTTACTTTTGTTTTAAAAAACAAAATTTATTTATTAATAAGGTTCGTCAACAATTGTTACATTGTTATATATAAGACATTGATTTACAATTTACAATCATTTATAGACGAACCCAGCATGCATATGTTTTTAGGGTAGGTTCCAGGTAATATTTACGTATAAATTTAATAAAACTTAATTTACGGTCCCTTTAAAATCATGTTACAATTTAGTTTCATTCAAAGGAAGGTTAAGTTTTATTTAAAATATTATTGCTACATTCACAGAATTTTACAGTCTATTTAGAGCCGAGAATTAAGACAAACATCTGTAATAGACAGACACACGCAGAGGATATTTAGTAAGTGTTCAGATTTGCTAAGAAAGACTTCTATGTAGACAACGAAACGGGCTCTGTGGCATAATACATTGCGCACTAAGTTATCCGTAACTCGACTGCGAGCGGGCGAGATGTCTTATTCTTTGTTTGGTTAAAGCTGTAATTATTTATGTACGCACATTATAATATGTTATAAAGTTGATTTCTGATAAGCAGTTAACTTTATTTCACATTTTCCTAAAACAGTAACTGTCGTTAATGTAAATAAACAGCGTGGCATTTTTACCGCGCCGGCTACCCGCCCACGCCCGTTCCCGCGCTATTCTGAGCTGAGACACAGTTTTTATTCAGAGTTGCTGGGCTTGAGTTGACACATTGATTGAAGCTTTCAATTTTATAATGTCATCGATAAACTTCATTGTGCCAGCTCTCGACCTTTCGGGATGTGAGTTCGACGTTTTGTAACAGCCAATTTCAAAAGTCAAAGTTGCTCTCGATAAGGGTACAAAAGGGGAAATTCATCAATCAATCACCGTAATTATAAATTTTATTAAGTGAAGTAAATAGTCGTGATTAGGAAGTAATAACTAGAATAAAAGAGATGTTAAAACTTTCTCTGTCCGTGAAAATATACAATAGGTATACAATCGTAATGATCATACATGATTCATGGGTCAGGGAAATGGGTAAAACCATACTTGGTCCGACCTTTGTCATAGATACTAAAAGCTGACTGGTTAAGACAAAACTTTTTAAAAGTTACAGTGAAAGTTATAACGTCATGTGGATTGTGTACCCGTTTATTATGCTAATTCTATAAATAAAAAATATTTCTAGAATTAGGATGACAAACGAGTACACAATCCACATAACGGTAAGTGGATGTCATGTCGCATAGATATCTACATTAGTTCTCAAGAATGAAAATGCAGATGCGTTGTCACCCCTGAGGACTAAAATATAATGCCTCGTTTCCAGTAAAAAGGATTTCCGATTCTCTACGTTCACCATAAAAAAACACAGCAGCATTAAGCTGCTATTTTACTCTGGTATTCTATCAGAGCGTGGTCCTATTCTGGTCGATGCGACCCATTTGTGCCACAAATATATAGCTGTAGCATTGCTCTTCTATGTATAAATATAGTTAAATGGAAACTGAAGTGTTGGACATCCTGTTTTAATAGGTAAGTATAAATTTCTGTTCTGATCTATTCAAAAAGGGTTTACTTTATTTTAAAGTTTTACCAATGGCATGCTTGTTTTTGGATTTGATTTTACTAATCACTGGATCTCGATCACCCAGCCATATTCTTTGAATATGTTTGGTGGCAGATCCACCTTTTTCGACTTCTACGTGCTAAAAAAGAGAGAGAGTATAGGAATCATTAGAACTTTTTACACTAAAATGGACTCAATCTTCTTGACCTAAAGTAAAATATAAAATGTGATTTTTACCTGGATTTTTTATAGGATAAGAGTGACAAACGAGCACACAGTCTACCTGATGGTAAGTGGTTGCTGCGGCCCATAGACATCTACATCTATTCTCGATTACGAATCAAAATGCAGATGCGTCGTCACCTATGAGGACTAAGATGTAATGCCTCGTTTCCAGTAAAAAGGATCTCCGGTTCTCTAAATGCATAAGCATATTACACGAGAATAGATGTAGATGTCTATGGGCCACAGCTTTTACTTACCATCAGGTAGACTGTGTGCTCGGTGACACCTTTTTTCTTTAAAAAATCTTTTGGCTAAAATAATATTTAATCTACTTCATAACTGAAGTTAAAAGCATATTCTTGCTCATTTTATGAATAAATGAAATATTGACTTGCATATTTCAAAACCATATTCTAGCTCCTGACTAGGCAAACAAATCAAGTTTTGCAGTTTTCTTTAGAAATTAGCAAGATATATTAATAATAGTAAGGCGATCATGTGGTCACAGGTTCGAATCTCAGTTCAGGCCAAAGTCTGATGGGAAATAATTCGACCGGAGATAGCTTAGGCACAGGACCAACGGCTTTAGGTGCTTTCCGAGGTACGGGACTAAAATACCGCCTACTTCTTGACTCCGGGATGCTACTGAGAATTTCTTAACAGAAAAACTCAATTACTGATTTTGGGCTAGCCCGGTATTCGAAAGCGGGACAACATAAAAGCGGGGCAAATGTGTTCAAGAACACTAGACTAACGAGGAAGTCAAAAGAGAACGAAATTATTTGTTGGAGTTATAATTGGTTGTCGTAGAAAACTGTAATTTCGTAACTCTCGATTTTAATTTAACTTTGAACATCAAATCATTCCTTTACTGCCTACACTTTTAAGAGAAATTTCGCTTGTTTCATCGTACAAACAAATAACACGAGTTTCGAACCCGAATTATTAAAGTAAGACAAGGGAACCAGGCGTCGCTTTAGGATATTTATTTGAGCCTTATAGGAATTAATTTACAAAAATAGCGCGTTTTATTATTTAACTTCAAAAAGGAAGTGGGTTTTAATTCAACAGTATTTTGTTTATGTTACGCAGTATCTTTTCCAATTCAAATAATATTATATCATGTCATATGTTGGTTTTTGTGTACATACATTAAATTTTAGTAAATATATTGAAACGCTAAAGTTATTATATTTATTTATTTAAATTTTTCTATAAGGGATTTAAAGAACAATTTGTAACCGAGGTTCGACATAGTTTATAAATTGCTCTTTTGGCTCTCTTCTGCAAAACAAGATAGTTTCAATATCAGTCTCAGTACTCCATAGCAAGTTTCCATTTGACATTATTCTATGGAAATAAATAAAATAAACTAATCTAGCTGTTTCAACGCATGGCCTTTAATTTTTTTACAGCATATGCTGCAGAAATAAGTTGACTAGCTAGTTTAGGGTATATGAGGACCCCATTCAAGCTTCGCGTCAACTTTAATTTCGAGAAAAACAGTGAATTCAACTAGGTAATAACTAATTAATTATTACCCTCACGTATTATATTTAACTTTTATAATTATGTAAAATCATGTTCCGGTTGCCTAACAAAGATTTGATTACATACATAGTTGATTAGTTAACTATTTATATATATATATATATATATATATATATATATATATATATATATATATATATATATATATATATATAATGCATAAATATATGTTTCGTTTCAACAACATAATATAATTTTCGTATGATATATTGTTGGTAATAAATTTTTTAATCAATACATTTTTTATTTTATCCAAGCGATCCAAACAAATTAATTCGATTCAAAACCCAAATCTAAATTCTTAGATTTTGTTAATCGTAAATATTGTTATTCATATTAGTTGCGTATTGTGTTAAAGTAATATAATATATAGATAGATTGTTTTACAAAAAAAAATGGGAAAATTATGATTCACATGACAACGCTTTATTGCAAACAAACATAATTGCAGTGCCGTCATTGCAGTGCATCAGTCCTATCATAACAAAATTCAGTCTGCCTTTTTTTATACATACATGAATACAAATTTAAACTAATCGTGTTTTCCATATTAAAGCAAAGTTGAAACTGACATAGAAAAAATAAATCCATTTCGTAGCATTCCTTATCGAATCAATGCGGTGTAATAGGATTGATGAGATTGCGGCTACGGCGCCGATTTATGTACGAGAGTTAGCGACTCTTTACCCATTTTCTAGTGCGAGTATTTATTGCTAGAAGTGTTCATATTGAAATTTCTCGAATTAATTCACACGGTCAGTAGCTTCGTGACTGAATGAAAAAGATTTTGTCTGAATGTCTGTGAAAACTACTTTTCTACCGACTTCATAAAGGAACCGGTACTCAATTCGATTTTATGTACTCGTATTTTTATGTGTGTTACGTCAGAATTTCTTACTGGGTGAACCGATTTAGATGATTCTTTTTTCATTTGAAAGCTGGTGCTTCACATGTGGTCTCATATAATTTTCTAATATTATCAAGGTTTAACCAATAGTTTTTGAGTTATTCTTAATAATTTATATTGAAGTCGGTTGTACAAAATTTTTAATTTTAAATTATTACCTAGGAGTCTGTATCACTGAGTATCATTGTGTAACATATTTCTACCGCCAAACAGCAGAGCTTGCACTGCTGCGTTCCGGTCGGAAAATTATGAGACTGTGAGGCATTTTATCTTAGTCCTCAGTACGTGGTATTTATTTAATACCATGCTTCAGTTATTGTAGTTGTAGCATGAAAGGGTCGGCTTCACTGGGTAAGGAGCATACTCTTAAAGAATACATGCGTAAAATAGAAGCTTAAAGCTGATTGGTTTCGTATAGTGAGTTTAAAGAACCGGAGACCCTTTTTACTGGAAATGAAGCATTCCATCTTAGTCCTCAGGTGTGAAAACACCTCTGCATTTTGTTATTTAACCAAAGATAGTTCTAGATGTTTATGTGCCACATTATTCACTTAAAATCCGTTGGTGTGTGTATCTTCGTTTGTAACCATTATTTTATAAAAAAGCCACCTACCCTAATATGGACTGTAAGTTCGTATGTCAGTTCAGTTTTATAAAAAAAAAACATACTTTGTTGATATGTGGATTAAAATCAATGATCTTAAGACTTTAAAAATCAACCTACAATATATATTAATGCATTCAACATTTTATTTTGCTATTGAGTATGTAGATATGGTCATAAAAACACATTTTAGATAATGGGAAATGCGGTTAACTTGAGATATGTGTTATAGAGCTCACTTTTCATTGAAAGCGAGGTATTTCATCTCAGCCTCAGGGGTGACACCGCATTCTGAATTTTGATCCTTAATCGAGAATAGATGTAGATGTTTACGAGCCACCGCATCAATATACCATCAGGTGTACTGTATGCTCGTATGTCCCCTTACTCTATAACAAAGAAACTTAACACCTACCCAACTGAAGCATACGAAAACTCCTTTTGTTAAACGATAACGTTGATCGATAACGCTAGGGGGTTTCTTCCTTAGAATGATATTAGTATTCCCATTTTTATTTATTAGTTGTTTGAAAGTACCTTTATTTATTATATTGAAGCTGTACGTCAGGATTAATCATCTGAATGACAGGGTGAGGGGTGAGAAATAGTGTCATAAGAGACCTACTTTTATGTATGGTAGTGAAAGTTGGGTGTGGCAGAAGAAGTACGAGAGTAGAATAAATGCTGTAGAAATGCGGTCATTATGGAATATGTTAGGGATAAATCTGAATGTCAGAGTGTGGTTTGCAAGATAACGTTGTGACAAGGATTAAGAAAGGAATGCTTCGGTGGTTTGGTCATGTAGAAAGAAAGAACGAGTAAAGAGTGACAAAGCAAATTTATGTTTCAGAAGTGAACGGCAAATTCGGGAAGGGACGCCCTAGACGAAGATTTATCGACCAAATCGGCGATACATTAAAATGGGTCATATTAGGAGTACCCTTAACCGACGAGCGTGTATGCGTAAATATATGGATGTAAAGAAGGCGAGAGAGTGTCAGGATCGCGCCAAATGGAAGTCCGTAGTCTCTGCCTACCCCTCTGGGTGACAGGCGTGAGTGTTTGTATTGTTGTATTATAATAGTCATCATCAACCCGTCGCAAGTATTCCGCTGCACATAGGTGACTTCCAAAGAATGCAACCGAATACGGTCCTAAGCCACCTGCATCCATTGAATTCTAGTATTTCTTACCACGTCTTTCTCCATTTGGTGGGTAGCCGCTCTACACTTCACTTACTGGCACGAGGTTTCCACTCAAGAACCTTTCTTCCCATCGGTTGTCGATTCTTAGAGCTGTATGGCCGGCCCGTTGCCACTTCAGCTTACTATCCGTTGGGCCATGTCACTAATTCTAGTTTTACTGTGAATATACTCATTTCGATGTGTATTACGTAGAGAAACTTCGAAAATAGCCTATTCCACAGCTCTCGAAGCAACCTTGAGCTTCCTGTACGGCCAGTAGTAAAAAAACTCGCAAAATATTATAGGAGTCAACATCATTATACTATGAATAGTTAGACAAGAAAATATACGGTATTTGTAACAGATTTTTCTTAATCTACGAGAAGAAAAAGTGAAAGTAATTATTACTTTTTCTTTTCCGTGCAGAGCAGATTAACTAATTGTCGCATTTGACTTTTTAAAAGCGACAATAAGTTTGCTTTTAAAAAGTTGGTGCGTATTCATCTACTAAATACAACGCTTCTTACATAAATCATCCATGTCATTTATATATTGTTAACTATGTCTTGCGAAGGTAACAATATTATTAGATTTTCTATATTTTTACTAACTTAGTTTATGTTAATTACTAACAAATGTCTATGGATGTGTATATATGAAATGAACTTTATTATTATTATATTTATATTGTTAGATGTATATATTCACAGTTATTTATATGTACTATTTACATATGTATGTTGATATGTATTTATGTATAAATAGGAGATATTTCTATAGTTTATTTATTGTATATGCCGGAAATTACAGCACGAGATCCCACCTCAGATGTCGGAGAATTTCAAGAGAGAATTCCACTTCTGATCTCAGAAATACATCAGGACAGCATTAATTGTTAAAAATAATATAAGTGTGAGAGCAGATGTTCAACTTGCTCTCTCAGTAGTAAGACAGCGTAAACGCACTATATATTAAGTATATAGCAATTACAGTTCGACCACATCGTAGCACGTCTCCGCCACAATCACACACCATTTTAACGTGAGGTACGTAATTACATAACACCAAATTATATAAACCAACAGCAGCACTACTTATCTAAATGTAACACAGGGCAGCCTCTCAGCAACAGCAATTCTCCTTGATTGCACTATAAGAATTACAACAACGAACCGAACCACGACACTATTTTAGCACTTGTAGAATGACCATACTGGTTGAATGACTTAAGCGGACTCTCTCGCGTAATGCACCTACAGTGAACTTTATACTGCACCTTCAAATGAGGGTTTCTCGATATACCCTCAATTCCACCTCGATCCAACCGGGTATTTTATAGACGCTCCGACATATATGTATATATAACGTAATTAATTATTTCGTTTTTATTCTATATTGCTACACCTACTTCAAATTATCATCACTCTATAGGTTGATTGGTAGAGAAAGCTTCAAGGCATTAAGTACACCAATTCTTTTAGATTAATGAATGCATTAAAGAATAAATAAATAAAGTAACTCCACAGGTGTTGTCTTTATCGTCATTAAAAATATCTCGCAGAATACCAGCGTAAAATAGCAGCTTAATGCTGCTGTGCTTAGTATGGTAATTGTAGAGACTAGAGTAGTAGTAGAGTGTCTGTTCAGGCTATTCGTCAAAATGGTTGAATCGATTGTGATGAAACATTACGAAAAGATATAGATCTTGGCAAAATGTTATCCATTATTAATAGAATCAGGGGTTACTTTGCGGAAATTCATGATATTAAAGTAGGTAAAAAGTTGCAGGTATTTTGCAGCGGATTACTATAAATTTTACAAGCGGCTGCGTACGTCAGGTGATGATTGCTCGCATGTTTTATATTGCAGTCGCTCACTACTTAAGTGAGGAGCGGTAGCGTCAGTGAGCTGTATAAATATCAGCTGTTTAGGCTCGCCACTCACTTAACAGTCAGCCATCGCATAATTTACTTCACCCGGGGATGCCTCATGTAGAGGCGAAACACGTGTAATGTTGTCATCGGTGGAGTGTCTTCCTAGTGTAGTGGTGCTGGGATAAGGGGTGACGGGGATAGTGCACGCAATTGAGGGAGGGCGGGAGGTGTTTTTCAAAGTAGGTAAGACAAATCATCATTTCATGGAGCGAATGTAGGCAAACCAAGTTTTACCAACTTTGAAATTGAGTCTGAAAATGTTGGATATTATTTTAGAGAAAACGAAAAAATGATAAAATAAATATTCTTTGATTATTATTTATCTTATAGGTCCTATCCTATCGCGTCGCGTGTCGCTTATTAATACAAAACATTATCACTTAAATTATTTTAGCAAATTATAATAACACGTATGTCTGACATGCTACATAGTCGCAGCCGATTTTAATGCCGCAGAAATTCAATGCTAATATCGAATTTTGAGCTTCCATGAATATTGCAAATACGTTTGAACTCAGAATCAAATGCCATCTCAAATCAACGTTACCAATATTTGCGGTTTAATTATGAAATCTGCTTTAATATGGAACAACATATTATAAAACAGTATTCATAAACATAGAACATGCTGTATATTGTCATGTTTTAAGACCGTGAATGTTCACGGTCTTAAAGCATTGTGAGATTGTTTAATATAAAGAACGTAATAAGCATAAAATTAAAGAAATAAACATGTGTGCAGTTTAAATACGGTACAATTGAAATTTTCAAATGAAATTAATTAAAAAACAAATATATTTTAATATTGAAATATGATTATATTATTATTTAATTATATATTATACGATATATTATTAATCATTTACTTTCAGACTCAGGTCCATATGTGTTAGTAATGATACAATTGTTCTTACATGCTAGGTTAGTAAAAACTGAACGAAATCTATACAAAACTTATTACAGAGTCTATACTTCTATCTTGTCTGCTTATGGAACTCATAAAACATGTAGTTCAATAAACCTTGCAAGCAGGTTAGAATCCACTCTGTTATTATATAGGTGATTTATTTAGTTTGATAATTTTAGAAACACTTTATACTGAACAAGCTGTGTTGTGTGTTAAAATCACGACGAAAATCAACTTTTTTTTATAGAATAAGGGTGACAAACGAGCACACAGTCCACCTGATGGTAAGTGGTTGCTGTCGCCCATAGACATCTACATCTATCTTCTTTTGCAAATTAAAACGCAGATACGATGTCAACCGTGAGGACTAAGATGGAATGCCTCTTTTCTAGTAAAAAGGGTCTCCGGTTCTCTACACTTACCAAACGAATCACAGCAACATTAAGCTATTCTTTTACTCTGGTATTCTGTGAAAGCGTGGTCATTCCCCGGCCGAGCCGACCCATTCGTGCTACAACTATACTATAACTATAGATGCAGCAGGACTCTACCACGTATCTATACTATTACTATAGATGCAGCATGACTCTACCACGCAACTATGGCTAATGCATACATAGAGTGACATAGTCAACGTTCTTCTATGTAAAATAAGACGAATACTTCATGTTGAGAACCGTAGTAGCCAACATAGCTAAAATAATGTTTAAAGACAACTAATTTGCCACTTCAGTAATATTGTGTAACTTTGGTTTAATCATTTAGCATTGGAAATCAATCCGCAACTGCGTTAAGACATTATGATAATATAAAATTAAATATTATTTGTAGCTTGAACAGCAGTGAATTCATAGGCTGATAGCCTATGAGTGAGACTGAACATAGGCTTCCCTCTTTATAAAAGGGATATTTTCCATATTTGTTATGCTTGGTAAGCAAGTGGCAACCGCAGCTTTTATTTTCTTGTTGTTATTAGGACGACGATGCTTCCCATCTCCTGGTTTGTTTTCTTTTCTCACCTTGTACTAAACTCACGGGAAGATACGGGTTAGTGCATTCTTATTTCGCCGCAACAAGGTCCTCGTTACATGTTCAATGTTACGTGTCTACACAGTTTTAACCTAAAATAAGAAATTATTATAAGGAGACATAGTTTCCCAGTGCAGTTACATAATTCGCTGGAAGTGGGTTGCTTGGTTGGAAAAGAGAATGTAGCTCTTAAAACTGACTATTGTTTGGGAGAAATGGTTCGCAAATAGCAAAATCGTATCAGCAAGTGCAGTGTAGAGCGACTCCTCGCCAAACGATCACTTGATGTAGCATGAAAGAAGAAAATGAATGCAAGATGATCAGGATGGTGTTGTGTGGCAGTTTTTAGGGTAGCCTATGTTCAATGATGGACTGGTGATATGTTATAATGAAGACGATAAAAAAAATTAATGTATCAAAGCCATACTTATATCTTGATATAAGGTTTCAGAAATATTAAGAAAATATGCACCAAAGGGTTGGTTACATAGAATCGCATCCAAGGATTATCAAATTGATGCAAACCTTACCATACCTGCGGGAACCCCAATATATGTCAACGGTATTGGTATGCAGGCCGGGACAGTTTTGAGCAGCCTTGTAATAATTTATTTTACTAAATACACTTTGCTCTACCTTACTCCGCGCTTGGCCGTCATCATGAGTGAATTACTGTATCATTTGCGTATAGCAGGGTTAAAGGGAGCAAAAATATCGATCGCTGTAGAAATACAAAATATTCCAAAAACCAAATGTGATACATACTTGACCAAGGTTATTATTTTTATAATCACAGATTTTTATTGATTCATCATCATCATCATTACAGCCCTTCACAAGTCCACTGCTGAACATAGGCCTCCCCCAAAGAATGCCACAAAGCACGGTCCTGAGCCACCTGCATCCAACGACTTCCTGCATGTCTTACCAGGTCGTCACTCCATCTCGTGGGGGGACGCCCTACACTTCGCCTACCGGTACGAGGCTGCCACTCGAGAACCTTTCTTCCCCATCGGTTGTCGGTTCTTCGAGCTATATGGCCGGCCCACTGCCACTTCAGCTTACTAATCCGTTGGGCTATGTCGGTCACTCTGGTTCTACTGCGGATATCCTCATTCCTAAGTTTATCACGCAGAGAAACTCCGAGCATAGCCCTCTCCATAGCTCGCTGAGCGACCTTGAGCTTCCTCATACGGCCAGCAGTGAAGGACCACGTCTCAGTTCCGTAAGTCATCACTGGCAACACGCACTGGTTGTACAATTTCGTTTTAAGGTTTTGAGGTATGTCTGACGAGAAGATGTGTCGTAGCTTCCCGAACGCTGCCCAGCCGAGTTGAATCCGTCGATTGACCTCTCGGTCGAAGTTGGACTTACCTAGTCGGACTATTTGTCCCAGGTAAACATACTCGTCAACAACTTCGAGCTTAGTGCTCCCAACAACTACTGGCATAGGTGTGACATGGACATTAAACATAATCTTTGTTTTGTCCATGTTCATCTTAAGACCTATCCGTTGGGAAACACTATTGAGGTCATTGAGCATAGTGCTTAGGTCCTCCAGCGATTCTGCCATAAGGACTATATCGTCGGCTAATCGAAGGTGAGTGATGTACTCGCCATTGATGTTGAGTCCAGTCCAGAAGCTTGAAAACGTCTTCCAATGCAGCGGTGAAGAGTTTCGGGGATATGACGTCACCCTGTCTTACACCTCTCTGCAATTGGATAGGTTTCGTATTCTGGTTCTGTACTCGGATAGCCATCGTAGCCCTACTGTACAAACACTTCGATATACCGACAGTCAACTTGGCACCGCTGAAGGGACTGCAGCACCGCCCAAATTTCGACGGAATCAAAGGCTTTCTCATAGTCCACATACGCCAGACATAGTGGCAAATTGTACTCTTCGGACTTCTGTACAACTTGCCGAAGGGTATGTATGTGGTCTATAGTGCTAAAGCCCTTTCGGAAACCGGCTTGTTCGGGAGGCTGGAAGTCGTCAAGTCTGCGCGCGAGACGATTCGTAATGACTCTCGAAAACAGCACGTAGACGCGGCTCAGAAGGGAAATCGGTCTGTAGTTCTTCAAGAGAGCGTTGTCACCTCTCTTGAAGAACAAGACCACCGCACTTCTGCTCCACGCCTCCGGTGTAATGCCACCATGGAGGACAGAATTAAAGAGCTTCTGAAGGACTTCAAGTAGCGGTCTTCCACCCGCTTTCAGAAGCTCCGCTGTAATTCCATCCTCGCCTGGGGCCTTACCGTTTTTAAGGTGCTGGAGAGCCATCCTAATCTCGCTCAGACTGACATCCGGGATATCTTCGGAATAGTGTCGGATGAGACTCGCTCTTGGATTGTTACTCACACTTGCGTGTGGCTCCAACGATGACGTGTACAGCTGCCCATAGAACCTCTCAATCTCACTCAAAATCTCAGGTGTCCCGGAAACGATGCTGCCACATTCTGTCTTCAGCTTTGACAGTTGGCTCTTTCTGGCAGACAGATCTCTGGCAAAGACTTTGGAGCCTTGGTTCCGCTCGATCGCTTCTTCAATACGAGCTGTATTGAAGTTGCGTAAGTCCCGCCGCATGCATTTGGAGATCTGTCTGTTCAGATGCCTGTATGCTGTCAAGTCTGTTGAAGAATGTAGCTTCATCTCCCGTCTAACAGCCATGAGATTAAGAGTGTGATCGGAGAGTTTTTGTGTTCTTCTGCGGCGGGTCTTGCAGAACTTAGCTCCGACCGCATGGACAGTTTCCACGAGCTTGTCATTCATATCGTCCACTTCATTGCAGTTTTCCAGGCACTGAAAACGGTTTTGTAACTCGAGCTGAAAGGTTTCGGGACTTTGGAACAGAGCACGAGGGGGACAGAGCGTTGACTTCATTAGACGAGACCTCTCCAACTTAACGTTTAGGTTCAGTGTGCCTCTAACCATTCGGTGATCGCTACCAGTTTTCACCCTCGCGATCACGGAGACATCACTGAACAGTTGTCGTCTGGTCGTCATAATGAAGTCAATCTCATTTTTTGTGGAACCGTCGGGGCTCGACCAGGTCCACTTCCTGTGTTTTATTGATTACCTGTAATTATTGTTAAAAACTATAATAAAAGAAAAACTAAAACTAGTAACTTAATTAAGATACAGTCCTACTCACCGCGCTATCGTGCCAAGAACGCTGGCTACGTTTCCACGCTGAAAGGCTATACTTAGCCTTTGAGCGAGAAACCAGCCCTCTTATCACCAGCAGCAAAGAACAGTTGCGGATGGAGTGCCTTTAGGAACTTCGCCGCACGTGGACACCACAGACCGATAGTCTCTACAGCAAATTGCACAAATATGTAGTCATCTCTCAGAGAATCATATTTTCGCCTTTAACTCAGTCCAACTGCCTCTGATGCCGGCCCGGCTCTAAAGGGTACCCCTGAAATGAAAGGTACTCTACGCAAGTAGCATCCCACACTAGGGCTTTATTTCTCTCCCAGGGGACTAATGTCATACTGTCGGGATGTTATTGCAATATTTTGTTTCCTTAAAAGTACGTAGGATTTGTATATAAATATATTTATATATTAATATATATATATATATATATATATATATATATAAATATATTTATATATAAATATTTTCTATGGGCAGTCATAGTTGGAGCCGCACGCAAGTGTGAGTAACGATCCAAGAGCGAGTCTTATCCGACATTATTCCGATGATATCCCGGACGTCAGTCTGAGCGAGATTAGAATGGATCTCCAGCACCTTAAAAACGGCAAGGCCCCAGGCGAGGATGGAATTACAGCGGAGCTTCTTAAAGCGGGTGGAAAACCGGTACTTGAAGTCCTTCAGAAGCTCTTTAATTCCGTCATCCATGGTGGCATTACACCGGAGGCGTGGAGCAGAAGTGCGGTGAATTGCGGCGGATTCTTCAAGAAAGGCGACAACGCTCTCTTAAAGAACTACAGACCGATTTCCCTTCTGAGCCGCGTCTACGTGCTGTTTTCGAGAGTCATTACGAATCATCTCGCGCACAGACTTGACGACTTCCAGCCTCCCGAACAAGCCGGTTTCCGAAAAGGCTTTAGCACCATACACCACATACATACCCTTCGGCAAATTGTACAGAAGTCCGAGGAGTACAATTTGCCACTATGTCTGGCGTATGTGGACTATGAGAAAGCCTTTGATTCCGTCGAAATTTGGGTGGTGCTGCAGTCCCTTCAGCGATGCCAAGTTGACTGTTGGTGTATCGAAGTGTTGAAGTGCTTGTACAGTTGGGCTACGATGGCTATCCGAGTACAGAACCAGAGTACGAAACCTATCCAATTGCAGGGAGGTGTAAGACAGGGTGACGTCATATCCCCGAAACTCTTTACCGCTGCATTGGAAGATGTTTTCAAGCTTCTGGACTGGAAAGGATACGGTATCAACATCAATGGCGAGTACATCACTCACCTTCGATTTGCCGACGATATAGTCCTTATGGCAGAATCGCTGGAGGACCTAAGCGCTATGCTCAATGACCTCAATAGAGTTTCCCAACGGATAGGTCTTAAGATGAACATGGACAAAACCAAGATCATGTTTAATGTCCATGTCACACCTATGCCGGTAGTTGTTGGGAACACTAAGCTCGAAGTTGTTGACGAGTATGTTTACCTGGGACAAATAGTCCGACTAGGTAAGTCCAACTTTGACCGAGAGGTCAATTGACGGATTCAACTCGGTTGGGCAGCGTTCGGGAAATTACGGCACATCTTCTCGTCAGGTATACCTCAAAACTTGAAAAAGAGACTGTACGCCCAGTGCGTGTTGCCAGTGATGACATACGGAACTGAGACGTGGTCCTTCACTGCTGGCCGGATGAGGAAGCTCAAGGTCGCTCAGCGAGCTATGGAGAGGGCTATGCTCGGAGTTTCTCTGCGTGATAAACTCAGAAATGAGGATATCCACAGTAGAACCAGAGTGACCGACATAGCCCAACGGATTAGTAAGCTGAAGTGGCAATGGGCCGGCCATATAGCTCGAAGAAACGACAACCGATGGGGAAGAAAGGTTCTCGAGTGGCAGCCTCGTACCGGCAGGCGAAGTGTTGGGCGTCCCCCCACTAGATGGAGTGACGACCTGGTAAGATATGCAGGAAGTCGATGGATGCAGGTGGCTCAGGACCGTACTTTGTGGCATTCTTTGGGGGAGGCCTATGTTCAGCAGTGGACTTGTGAAGGGCTGTAATGATGATGATGATGATATTTATACGTACCGGCAGGCGAAGTGTACGGGAAGTGGGGGGACGTCCCACTAGACTGAGTGACGACCTGATAAGACATGCAGGAAGTCAATGGATGCCGGTATCTCTTGACCGTGCTTTGTGGCATTCCTTGGCCACCCTTTGTTCAGTAGTGGAATTGTGAAGGGCTGTAATGATGATGATGATGATGATAAGTCTTGAACGTGATCTGAACGTGTACTTCGGTGAATAGAACAGAATATAACAGAACAGAACAGCAACTGTTTTATTCAATGTAGATTATAAATAATACTTAATGAAATTCACTCTTTTGTTTAAGTTTCACTGGTTCGAAAAAGAACTCTGTCCAGGGAAAAACCAGCAAGAAACGCAGAGGGACCTTTTTAAATAACAGCTTACAATTATGTATGTTACACATATAACCATACAAATTAAATTAGAAATAGCTTGGTAGCGATCACCGAATTCCCAAGGGTTATTATCATTCATAAATTTCTTAATATTTTAATAACCCTTTTCAAACAAACTTTGTTTAATAAAGTTTTTTAACTTTGAGCAGGTCACATTTTGTATATATTTCTAGGATTTTGTTGTAACAGCGTATACGTCGCCCCAAGTATGAATTACTCACTCGGTGGAGTCGAGTAACAGATACTACTAGCTTGTGTCTGTTCCTAGTATTTACAGAATGAATATCACTTATTTTTGCATAACTACTTTTATTTTTGTATTTATTACATTACATTTTCATAAATGTATTGAGAGGCCAACGTTAATATATTCATTTCCTTAAATTTTTGTCAGAGCGACTCTTTAGGATTTGAATTATAGATTGCTCTTATGGTACTCTTCTGTACAACATATATAATTTCAGTATCAGTTGCATGTCCCTGTAGCAAAATACCATACGACATCATGCTATGGAAATAGCCAAATTAAACAATTCTAGCTGTTTCCACTCTGGTAAGATTTCTAATTCTTTTAAGAATTAAATCTGCATGATAATTTAGATAATTGGGGCTCCATTGAAGCTTCGAGTCTAGTGTGATTCCAAGACGAATGGTGGTGTAGACAAGACTCATTTCCTCCCCATTTCAAATTACATTACAAAGTACATTATAATAATTGTCGTTTTATTTTGAAAACTAATGAAGTGTCATCAGCAAATAATTCTATATTATGGTTATGAAACAGAAAGCGGCCGAGAATTGAGCCGTGAGGTACGCCCATTGGTACTATCGACCAGGAAGAGTTCATACTATTAATGACAAATTTTTGCGTTCTGTTACTTAAATATGAAACAATGAATTTAAGAGTATTAAGTAACATATTATGTAACTTGCGTTTTATTACACGTCCACACGTACCTACTCCGGACCTGATATAATGACTAGAAGGTGTACTTCGGTGAATGCTACTGTAACTCCTCGAAGAGTAGGACTAGGCATGTCGAGTTTGGCCTCGTTTTGTTAGTTATGAATAGACTTTAGGTCCGGAGTTGATGGAGTGAATTGAAGATGTACTTAGGTGACTGCTACTGGAACTCATTGACGAGTAAAACTACAATTGACATTTTTTTGTGCATTATGACTCGTGCACTTTTGAATTTTCCAAGCTTTTTTTAATTAAAATTTGACATAAAATTATCGGAAAATTGGAAGTATAGTATAATTATAAGATTTTTAGTGAAAACTTGTGTGTAATTGACCTTCTTTAAAAATTTACATATAATCTTGTTATACGTAATTTCTTTAATGCGCTTAAGGCATGCACAATTGGATTTACCAATAGCTTTTTCGTTACTAATTCTATATTATAATACATCTCAAACTACGGGTTAATGCTGAGGACAGTAACAAATTAGATGAAATGCGTGTACGTGATCCGAATTATTTACACAACGGTTAATTCCATATTAGTTTCGTATACTGTATTGTAGACCTAATTCTAAATTTACGTGAGGCGTACCTGCGATTCGCGTACTAAGGACCAAAGGCCGTAGGCTTGATTACAACTTTTTTTGTTTTTGTCGCATGTTCCAGTCAGTGATGAAACAAACAAGTTTTAATCGTCTACTGGTATTGTGGAAAGGTTTTAAATTAAGTATGAGGTTATCTGATTTTTGAATAGATGTACATTAAACAGATAATTAAAGATTAAATTTTACTGAATTATTTAACGTTAGGCTTAAACATATCGTATTTAAGGAGGACTTCGATGCAATGCCTTGTCTCAGGTCTCCGATTCTTCAAACTCACTATACGAAACAGGAGTATTAAGCTACTATTTAACGCTGCCATTCTGTGTGAGCGTGGTCCTTCCCGGGTCGTGCCGACCCATTTGTGCCACAACCATAATATAGCTGCATCGTGGCTCCACCGTGTATATTTATTGGATTTTAACATTTTTAAAAACGCCAAGTCCGACTACATTTAAATTTTATTATAAGTACTATCTTTATTACGGATATAACCATTCAAATCATTGCTGCCGCATTCAGCTCGTAGTAATAACCGTTCGAGAAATTTGAACTGCATTCACTAACTGGCGTCGTTGTTATTATATCTATTTATATTTAATTCCTTCATAATTTTTATAGATTGATTTGATAATACAACACTTTTATTATTTAATCGACTACGATAGTTAGTATAATGGTAGTAGATAATATAGTAATAGTTTTAAACGTGATATAGCTAAGTTGCAGTAATATAGTTGTAGCATGAATGGGTCGGCTCGACTGAGGAAGAATTACGCTATCACAAAATACCAGCGTAAAATAGCAGCTCAATGCTGCTGTGTTTCGTATGGTGAGTGCAGAGAACCAGAGACAATTACTAGAAACGAAGCATTCATTCTTTGTCCTTAGGGGTGACAACGCATCTGTATTTTGATTCTTAATCGAGGATTGATGTAGGTATCTATAGGCCTAAGCATATACTTACCATCTTGTGGACTGTGCCTATTTGTCACGCTTATTCTATAAAAATTTAGACAGGTAATAGAGAATATAAGTAATCTTACTCATAAAAATCAAAGTCAATTTAAAATTGGGGAAAGGCTGTGTCGTGGACACGGCCGTGTTTTTTGGGTGAATACGTATACGTAATGGGTAATTTGGTGATGATGATACCGTCGCCGATGATGTAGTTACATTTTGTTGGCGCTTAGCGGTGTTACGATATGATCTCAGATCAATGCCAGCACTGGCTTGAAATCTTCCATCCACATCACGTTAATTGTCAAGTAATCTGATCAGTTGATGATCGAATCGGTGTAGATGTCTTCCGAGTGCGCAACCAAGTTTTGTGCTTTAATGGCGGTGATAAGTATAAAAAATGCTGGTCAGGAACATAACTACAAGACTTTTCCTACATTCCGACTCCGCAAATAGATCGTCTTCACTGAGCAACTCTACTTAATTTAACACACCAATCGCGCCGTTTACTTTGCCATCCTCAACATCAATGTTAGTCGTAATAATGTAAGGGTAGGCCACTGCAAGCAGAATCTTATAAGACAGTCTACCAAACTCGACGACACTCATTTTGTGAAGCTTTTCCGGAGTTTAGCAGCTCCAATGTGATTCTTGTAGCCGATTAAAGCGTCGTCGGCGAAGCTGCATATCTCTGTCACGATAGCACTGCTGTTGTATGAGTCCACGCTGTGATTGATGTTAACAGTGAACGCCCAATCATCGTCCAATTGACGCGGTAGCTGATGCACTATAGTGTCCACCTCTATGGGTACACTAATTACTTGTTCGATGATTGCGTAGCTGCCACCGTAACGCAACCAACGTATCTCCATGAATAGCAGACGCAGTGGTACTAGACTGGCACTGATTGGATAAAATGTAGGCAACCCATGTTGCTTAGGTGGGCACACAAATCCGTTTGAACCTGACAACGTGGAGACTATGTAAAAGTCCAGTGATTTCTTGCACGTACCGCACAGTTTAAAGTCAGCCACTGCCTCTTCTAGGAAGGAATTACTAAGCAGCGGTAAGTGTTTTTTCTTTAGTGGCTTCAATGAGCGCGGAAACCATAAATTGTCACACACATCACACTTATATCCGAGTAGATTGTTGACATAGTTAGTAGTAAAATTTACACTAGCTGCTGCCCAATGTGTCTTCATAATCGGCAATCGCACACAATCGATGTCTATACAGTCCGGCGTTGATATAGAAGTTGATATAGAAGACATCATCCACTTGCAAAAGCTCGGCTGCCACAGATGCAGTTGTACTGGCGGTGCCATTGAACCGCTCGGAAGCCTTCATTATTTAACGTTTCCTACACTGCTTTACTTTATCATATGGTGTTTAATGTGTATCACTGGATTGGTCTTGAGAAGCCCTTTTCAACCATATACGATTTATATATTTTCATTTGGCTTTTTGACGAGTATAGACCGATATTGCATTATTTATTTAAATTTCTTACTTCAATATCAAATATATTCACTATACCTATTGTATACAAATGATTTTTATTTGCAATCGATAGATCTTGACGATACATGACGACTGGAACTCAAACTAACGTCGTAGCTTCTCCAAGTCAAAATTTATATCAAACGGTAATTATGTGACGCTACGAAACGACCTCATAACGACGGCGCTCCCCCCTCCGCTGCACGCGATGGCTCACAGTCCTTACTTAACGTAACTAATTCTTTGGTCCTTTAGCTAGAAATGGTGTCATTATGTTTTGGATGTAGATGATAGACATGTAGCTGCTACACCAAAATGTATCCCCCGATTTTGTTATCATCAATTTTTTTTACAGGATAAGGGTGACAAACGAGCACACAGTCCACCTGATGGTAAGTGGTTGCTGTGGCCCATAGACATCTACATTTATCCTCGATTACGAATCAAAATGCAGATGCGTTGTCACCCATGAGGACTAAGATGGAATGCTTCGTTTCCAGTAAAAAGGGTCTCCGGTTCTCTACACTCACCATACGAAACACAGCAACATTAAGCTGCTATTTTACGCTGGTATTCTGTGAGCGTGGCCCTCCCCCGGTCGAGCCGACCCATTCGTGTTACAACTATACCAAAATATAGTTGCAGCATGGCTCTACCACGTATAAAATTTGAATTGCCTTCCAGTATGGAAGCAAATTTAAAGACGTAGTC
Organism: Parnassius mnemosyne; assembly: GCA_963668995.1. Taxonomy (NCBI): domain Eukaryota; kingdom Metazoa; phylum Arthropoda; class Insecta; order Lepidoptera; family Papilionidae; genus Parnassius; species Parnassius mnemosyne. Next base: position 411,871 of record CAVLGL010000076.1, on the reverse strand, counting down.
ACGTGAAAAATGCTTACAGTTGCACTCTTTCTGTCTCTCTCCTTTCACTGAATGACAATAGAAAGAGATTGGTATATACATGATCAACGATTATAAGTAAAGCCGTTACATCAGCTACCGTTTTCGAGTTTAAGTCAGATTGTTTGAAATCGTAATAAATTTGATGTTGTTACGCAAATAGAATCCATTTCACAAAAAGTCACTTTTGAGATACGGTCGTTTGATGTTTGGGACGAATCAGTTTAATTATAATTGTCTTTTACTGTGGTTTTGACCGAATTTATTAAACATTGTAAGCCCTAAATCTGGATTAATACTGGAGAAACGTTATTCTTTTATTTCGTATGTTAAGTAATTTGAAGTTCTTCTTTGCCGCATTTCACTATGGCGTTAAGAATATAATAAATAATTATTTAAAAAATTAAATTTCACTACGGAATTAAGAATATAGAGAATTTACGCTTTTAATTAATGAACCTATTGTTTCCAATTGATGCAGCTGTTCAGTTGATTGGTACCGCAGTCAGTAGACTCATACAATCAAGTGGACTGTAAGACGGTTTTCCAATTTATTTTTATGAAAAAATAACAAATTATGAAATGTGCTTGTATTTTAGTTCTTTTTTCTTGTTCTTTCATTCAAGCAATAAAAAAATAAATAACAGGCTAATATTCGAAAATTACATTTTTCTCTAAAAAAATATGAGATCTGGTCGGTTGCCTCTTATCGAGAAATATCACAAATATCACACATATGAGGCAATCAGTGGACGAGACCTACAGCACGCTCATGCAGTGGACTTTTGACGGATTTTAAGGAATGAATGAATGATGAAACACGTAATACAAGTTACTTTTACTGATCATTTGTCTTCTTCCAGCTCATACATAAACTTACACGTCCGGTGAATTCCTTGACTGTATCATTATTAAATAAAATTCAGGAAAAATAAGAACCGATTTTAACAACAAGAAAGATTATAATATTGTCCACATAAAAGCTTCTGAAATCAGGACTGTCATTCTTCGATTTACAAATGTTCTCCAACCGTTCTCTTAGATAACAGTAAGGAATGATTTCAGTTTGTTGTGGCACACACTGAGATTTGCTTTAAGTACAGTTTTATTAAAAGTTTAATTGAAATCGCACACAACCTTGATTTAAATCCTTTTTAGTCGAGATATGTTAACGAAGTTTTAAGAGATAAATATTAAAGATAAAGAGAAATAAGTAAATTGTACATAATATAATATCGAGACTGTTTATTTTTATTTAATTTAATAAACAATAAAAACAATTGTTCTTCAAAAACTAATAACAAAAACACGTTATAGCTTCTGAAGTCGGTGCTAAGACAAAAGGGTATCGAAGAATTAAACGGGGTTTTAACTTTAGTAGCTGTTATTTGGACGTATATTTTGAAGTCGGTTTTTACATTAATGAAAAGTTTAGCTACCTATTTTACCCTATTACGTAGACTTAAGAATATCATAAGTTCGAAGTAAGTACTAGATTGTAAAATAATCTTAATAGTTAGATTACAAACTTAATCCTGTTTTGTCACTCTTAGAGGTAGAGTTTTTTTTTGGTTAAGAATATCCACTACCCCATATCTTCCCGTGGGTGTCGTAAAAGGCACCGAAGGGAAACAGGCAGGAGATGGGCAGCAACAAGTTCCTGATAACCTACCCGCTTGACAAGCGTGGCAAATATGGCAAATACCCCCCAATGATCAGAGCAACAAAGAGACGGCCCCCAGTCCCTGGCGGCCCCGCTATTCCTGGTTACGGTGGCGATCATGGTAACGGCGGGGCAGGGGGTACTAAAAATCTCCGGTGGAGGTTTGGTTGCCACCTAAGACGACTCGACCTGGCAACATACAACGCACGCACCCTGAGAATTGACGAGAAGATCGTGGAGCTGGAAAAAGAGATAGATAAGTTACGCTGGCATATTGTAGGATTATCCGAGGTCCGAGGAGAGGGGGAGGACACGGTAATCCTCGAATCCGGTAACTTGCTCTATCACCGGGAGGGCGACCATCTGTCCCAAGGAGGTGTCGGATTTATCGTCCACAAGTCTCTCGTTAACAACGTTGTAAAGATTGAGAGTGAGTCGACGAGTGTTGCGTATCTTATACTCAGAATCACCAAACGGTATTCGCTGAAGGTCATACAGGTTTACCCTCCAACCTCGGCACATCCCGATGAGGAGGTGAAGGAAATGTATGAGGATATCTCTAGAGTCATGCATTCCTCCAAAACCTACTATACGGTGTTACTGGGAGACTTTAATGCAAAACTAGGCACAGGAGAGAACGGTGAGCTGAAAGTAGGGAAATTTGGAATAGGGCAACGGAACCCAAGGAGCCAGCAGCTGGCCGACTTCATGGAGAAAGTGGGACTCTTCACGATGAACTATTTCTTCCAGAAGCGGCCCCACAGGAAGTGGACCTGGTCGAGCCCTGACGGTTTGACAAAAAATGAGATTGACTTCATTATGACGACCAGACGACAACTTTTCAGTGATGTCTCCGTGATCGCGAGGGTGAAAATTGGTAGCGATCACCGAATGGTTAGAGGCATACCAAACCTTAACGTTAAGTTGGAGAGGTCTCGTCTAATGAAGTCAACACTCCGTCCCCCTTGTGTTCTATACCAAAGTCTGAAACCTTTCAGCTTGAATCACAAAACCGTTTTCAGTGCCTAGAAGACTGCAATGTAGTGGACGATATGAATGACAAGCTCTTGGAAACTGTCCATGCGGTCGGCGCTAAGTTCTGCAAGACCCGCCGCAGAAGAACACAAAAACTCACCGATAACACTCTTAATCTCATGGCTGTTAGACTGGAGATGAAGCTACATTCTTCAACAGTTTTGACAGCATACAGGCAACTGAACAGACAGATCTCCAAATGCATGCAGCGGGACTTGCGCAACTTCAATACAGCTTGTATTGAAGAAACCATCGAGCGGAACCAAGGCTACAAAACTTGGCCAGAAATCTGTCTGCCAAAAACAGCTAACTGTCAAAGCTGAAGACCGAGTGTGGCAGCATCGTTTCTGGGACACCTGAGATTTTGAGTGAGATTGAGATGTTCTATGGGCAGCTGTACACGTCATCGTTGAAGCCACACGCAAGTATGAATAACGATCCAAGAACGAGTCTTACCCAACACTATTCCGAAGATATCCCGGACGTCAGTCTGAGCGAGATTAAAATGGCTCTCCAGCACCTTAAAACGGCAAGTCCCCGGGCGAGGATGGAATAACAGCGGAGCTTTTGAAAGCGGGTGGAAAACCGGTACTTGAAGTCCTTCAGAAGCTTTTTAATTCCGTCCTCCATGGTGGCACTACTCTGAAGCCGTGGAGCAGAAGTGCGGTGGTCTTGTTCTTCAAGAAAGGCGGCAACGCTCTCTTGAAGAACTACAGACAGATTTCCCTTCTGAGCCGCGTCTACGTGCTGTTTTCGAGAGTCATTACGAATCATCTCGCACGCAGACTAGACGACGTTCAGCCTTCCGAACAAGCCGGTTTCCGAAAAGGCTTTAGCATCATGGACCACATACATACCCCGCGGCAGATTGTACAGATGACAGAGGAGTATAATCTGCCACTTTGCCTTGCGTATGTGGATTATGAGAAAGCCTTTAATTCCGTCGAAATTTGGGCGGTGCTGCAGTTCCTTTAGCGTTGCCAAGTTGACTGTCGGCATATCGAAGTGCTGAAGTGTTTGTACAGTAGAGCTACGATGGCTATCCGAGTACAGAATTAGAGTACGAAACCTATCCAACTGCAGAGAGGTGTAAGACAGGGTGACGTTATATCCCCGAAACTCTTCACCGCTGCATTGGAAGACGTTTTCAAGCTACTGGACTGGAAAGGATACGGTATTAACATCAATGGTGAGTACATCACTCACTTTCGATTTGCCGACGATATAGTCCTTATGGCAAAATCGGTGGAGGACCTAAGCACTATGCTCAATGACCTCAATAGTGTCTCCCAACGGATAGGTCTTAAGGTGAACATGGAGAAAAAAAATCATGTTTAACGTCCATGTCACACCTATGCCGGTAGTTGTTATGAGCATTAAGGTCGAAGTTGTTGAGGAGTATGTTTACCTGGGGCAAATAGTCAGACTAGGTAAGTCCAACTTCGACCGAGAGGTCAATCGACGGATTCAACTCGGCTGGGCAAGCTACGGGACACATCATCATCACTATTACAGCCGTTCACAAGTCCACTGCTGAACAAAGACCTTCCCTAAGAAATGCCACAAAGCACGGTACTGAGCCACCTGCATCTGTCGACTTCCTGCATGTATTACCAGGTCGTCACTTCATCTAGTATGGGGTCGCCCTACACTTCGGTACGAGGCTGCCACTCGAGAATCTTTCTTCCCCATAGGTTGTTGTATCTTGGAGCTATATATGGCCAGACCATTCCAACTTCAGCTTACTAATCCGTAAGGCTATGACAGACACTGTGGTTCTACTGCGGATATCCTCATTTCTAAGTTCGAGTAACCCCAAGCATAGTCCTCTCCATAACTCGCTGAGTTGTCTTGAGCTTCCTCATACGGCCAGCAGTGAAGGACCAAGTCTCAGATCCATAGGTCATCACTGGCAACACGCACTGGTTGTATAATCTCATTTTCAAGTTTTGAGGTATATCAGTAGAGAAGATGTTGAACTCTCGTTCGAAGTTGGACTTACCTAGTCGAAATGTTTGTCGTGTTATGTGAGAAAGTAAACATACTTGTCAACAACTTCGAGCTTATTGCTCCCAACAACTACCGGCATCGGTGTGACATGGACGTTACACTGCACACACACCAGACTGAGAGTGTGATCGGAGAGTTTTTGTTTTCTTCTGTGGCGGGTCTTGCAAAACTTAACTCCGACCGCATGGATAGTTTCCAAGAGCTTCTTATTCATATTGTCCACTGTAATCCAACCTTCTAGACAATGAAACGATTATGTAACTCGATCTGTAAGTTATTAGGGCTTTGGATTAGAGCATGAGGGGGACGACCTAGCTTGACTTCTTAGACATGACCTCTCGAACTTAACGTTTAGGTTCAGTGTGCCTCTCACCATTCAGTGATCGCTGCTGGTATCACCCTTGCGGTTACTGAGACGTTACTGAACCGTTATCGTCTGATCGTTGTAAAGGAGTAAATCTTATTTTTTGTCTAAACTTTGGGGATCGACCAACTTTCTTCTGGAAGAAAGAGTTCATCATAAAGAGTTCTTATATCTCCGTAAAGTCGGCCAGCTGATGACCCTTTGGGTTTCGTTGCCCTGTTTCAAAGTTACCTACCTTCATTTCACCGTTCTCTATTGTACCCACCTTTGCGGTGAAGTCTCCTATTATCACCGAATAGTGGGTGTCGTAGGAATGCATGACTCTAGATATATCCTCATACATTTCCTCCTCCTGCTCATTGGAATATGCGGAAGTTATTGCGTAAACCTGTGTAACCTTCAGCGAATACCATTTGGTGATTTTGAGTATAAGGTACGCAACCCTCATCGACACACCCCCAATCTTTACAAAGTTGTTAACGTGAGACTTGTGAACGGTAACTGCGACACCTCCTTGGGACAGATGGAATATACGAAAATTTAACAAAATGATCTTTGGTTATCTCAAATTAGTGCCACATTAATAGATCATATGCAGGTGAAGTTGGGTCAAATCGCTAGTCTATATCTATACAAATAAATAAAATTGAAGTGTCTGCTGGTAATGTCAAAATTACAGCTTTTTACTAAATGTATATGAAAGTATATACGGTACTTACAACAAAATACAATTTTTAAAATTTTTGTCTGTCTTTCTGTTTGTCGATATATTGAAAATGGGCCAAATCAAGAGTATCTTTAACCGACGAGCGTGTATGCGTAGGTATATGGATGTGGAGGAAGCAAGAGAGGTGTTTCGGGATCGTGCCAAATGGAAGTCCATAGTCTCTGCCTACCCCTCTGGGTGACAAGCGTGAGTTTTTATGTGTCTTTTTGTTCTGGCTAATCTCCGAAAAAGCCGGACTGATTTTGACGGGACTTTCACTGGCAGATAACTGATGTGATAAGGAGTAACTTAGGCTACTTTTATTTTAGAAAAAGTATTAGAGTTCCGCGCAAAATAATTAAAACCCTACATTACACGCGAGCGAAGTCGCGGGGAACAGCTAGTTAATAATCAAAAATTATTTACATACATAAGTACTTAGTTAGACAATTCATTGTAGAAAATTAGCTTAAATCGGTCTGAATTATAGAATCAACCACAAAAAATGTCGTGGTTTAGTTATTATTAAACGTTTTTTTTACTTTAATCTCAATAAAGTCTAAATAGTCACATTAAGAACGTGGAAGTGAAGTTTTCCTCTAAATTTATACAGAAGCATCTTACTGTATGTATTTTACGAAAAAAAAGAATCATCAAAAATAAAGATTTAAAGTGAACATTTCCGGCTAAAGTTTGAAAACATTTCTATACCGCTTCACTTTCGCATCCGACTTGAACTCATCCCGTTCGCTGGAACTTCACGTAAAAACTTTATTTCCCTGTTCAAATCACCTGTTTGAGCAGACTAATGAACTACTTGTACAACTTATTATATGAAAAATAAAACTTATTTCTTGGAGTTATATTCGTTACGACTGAAGTTGGAGTACCGTCTATCGCATAAACGAAAAACAAACAGAATTCTTATGTTTTATAAAATGAGTGTGACAAACGAGCACACAGTCTACCTAATTGTAAGTGGATACTGTGGCACAAATATATCCACATCTAACCTCGATATGAAAGAATGCCTTGTTACTAGTAAAATGGTTCTCCCTATTCTTACGCTGGTATTATGTGAGAGCACTGTACTGTTCCGGTCGAGCTGACCATTACGTGCTTCAACCATAAAAGAGCTGCAGTGTGGCTCTGCCCCGTATGTAAAATTCTTTCTTATTTTTCTTCTAACAAAACACTTTGCCTCGAGCTTTTCGTCGCAAACTGATGATTGCAATGCTAGATATCTCCAACTGTTAGTGTTTTATATATCAGGTATTTTAAATTCAGAATTAATATCTAGTAGAGAGCAGTAACTATTTAGACAGAACCCTAGGCAGACTATGAGTGTCTACCACAAAGTAATCTTAGATACTTCTAGTTTCGAATTTACTAAAAGATATAGGTACTTTTAGTATATCTATAATTAGCGGTCAGTCCCAGATTAGCAGGGGTAATTTCTAAATCTCGAAAACAGCGTCACCTACCGGGTTGAATTGTGAATCTAAACCATCCAAGAATCTAAGAAGTGAAAAACTAAAATTTCTTAAAATAAATTTAAACTGCGTTTACAATATTGTTGTTTCAATATAAATTATTACATAATACTTATTAAAAGTATTTTTTTATTTATCACTGGCGGTATATATGTATCTTCCAACATATATCCCGTGAAGAACCAGCAAGAGTTCAAAGGAGGGGTGGCAAAACACCACCTTGTGGACAGCCTCTTGTAGATGTAAGCTCAATCAAAGTTTGAAACAGCTCTATTTAGCCTTTCTGTTTGAGAGCATCGACTTCACTCACATGATGGTTGTGGGGTCAACATTTTTAGATGTCAGGCCCACCAGCATTGATGTAGGGCTACTTTCGAAAGCGCCCTCAATGTCTAGAAAGGCACAATTATCTGTTTCATTATACGCTAGCGCTTTTTCCACCCTGTCAATAACACTGATCAGTGCTGTTTCCGTAGATTTTCCTCTGCGGTAAGCATGCTGGTTGTAGTGTATAGGTCTCATAGCTAGAGCTACATCTCTAATATATCTACCTTTAACATATTTCAATGTCGTAAGAAGAAAGGAAGAAAGGCTTACAGGTCGAAAGGATTTTCGTAAAGCGTAGTCCTTTCTACCAGTCTCAGGTATAAATAGAACTTTGACAATTATCCATCGTTCTGGAATATATCCCTATGCAAAATTTGCTCTGAAGATTTTCACCAGATAAGGAAGATATCGATAGCCCTCTGTAAATGGATGGGCATTATTCCATCATCCCCACTTGTCTTATATGGTTTAAACATATAAGACAAGTGGAGATTATGGTTGCACCAGGTTTGGCCTTATTATCTTTGTAGTCCTGCACAAATTCTCATTACAAGGCCTTCACATATGCCGCCCGCCGCCCGGAGAGCCTCCGCCGATGGGTTGTCCAGAGATAAGGTTACTAGTAACTTATTCTCCTCGTCCCTACGGTGGAGGATTTTCCAGAGCTTTGTATGGAGCCCTTTATTTTGTGCCCTCAACAGCACAGTCGCCTCCTCTGGAGAGTCAGTTTAACTGTGGGGCAAATAGGTAATGCCCAGTTGAGGTTTAGGAAGTTTTTCGCGGGTATTATTGTGAGCTCTACCTCCGGCTAGGGTTTCATTTCTCTAAAATCACCCACAATCCAGTGCTGGCTTGTTTTATTGAGGCACGTTACCAGAATCTAACCTGGCTGCGCTCCACGGCCGTTTTAGAAATAGCCTGTGTTAGTGCCCGGTGGACCAGCCGCATCTGCTCTACGATCATAGGATTCGTATTGCGAATTCCTACACGCGCGGATACAGCTACGGCACTGAAGCTGAGCTTCTTCTCCCATTTCCTGCCAGCTTCACATATTTCCTGGGCTGGTCTTTGGGCGACTCCTCTTCATAACGACTGCATTCGGAACTGGGGGAGGTTTGGCCAGAAGACTTTCTTCCCAGGGATTCTGGCAGAGAAAGATGGCCTCTTCAGCTCCTATTTAGCTGCTATTAGCTTTCAGCACCTCTTCCGTACTGTCTCACTGAGCTTATAAGGCCTATTTTACTTTTTATTTTCCTCTCCCTGGTTCGTTTCCAACTGTAGTTCGGCTGCAGACATGCCCTCCACTACTCGGCTCGTTCCAGATTGGGACGTAGGGTTACAGGGTGTTGGTGAGGCTAAAAGAGTCACTCCCAGGCCTACAGTCAGTTCCATTAAAGGAGAATTTATTTTTCCAAATGTCGATCTTCGTCCATTTTAGTCCCACGATTAGCTAGGGAAAAATTCGGTCACTCCCCGGCAGAGCCACGCATGCTGGGAGAAGGGCTAAAATACTACCCTAATCGTCCTGGTCTCGGATAGGCACCGTTTGCGACTGGACTCCCCCCCCCCCTAGCCACGCATCCATCGGCACGGTACGCTTAACACCTTGGATTGAGTTAGGATAGGAAAAAAGGGAGGTGGGATAAAATGAAAAGAAAATCAGGATCGTCGAAGTGTTTCTGTTCTGTCTGTTTCCTATTTAACCAGACAAAACAACAGGCGGCAACCACGTGAAGGAAGAACTCCTCAGACTTGCCCTGGGGATCAACACGTCCTGCGCTCTCCCTCAAAGCCATTCTTCAAACTGCTCGCTGGACAGGAGACCACAATAGGTGTTAATCTAGTCCTATTGATAATGTCAAAATGCGAGAATTAGGAGTAGACTAACCTCCGCTCGTGCAAGAGGTTAACATATATATTATCCTATTTTTGTGTTCTAATTAGAAGACGGTTTTCTGCCAACTTCCAAAAAGGAGACGGTACTCAATTCGACTGTATGTTTTTTATGTGTGTTACCTCATAACTTTTTACTGGGTGAACCGATTTCGAAGATTCTCTTTTTTATATGAAAGCTGATACTTGTCGTATGGTCCCATATGAATTTGATCAAGGTCAGACCAATCGTTTTTGAGTTATTCTTAATAACTTATATTGAAGTCGGCTGTACAAAATTTAAAATTTTTAATTATCATAAGTAATTTCGAAGCGCCTTTAAGACTTTTCAGATACATAAAAACGTCAAGAATCCCTTACATATTCACGTTAATGATTGATAAAAGCTTAGACTTTTATATTCTCTTTTCAAGTACTGAGATATAAAAGTCTTAGAAACAGTCGCATTTTACCTTTATTTAAAATTGTTTAACTCTCAGAATACAGAAAAACTGATATATCTGTTCCGCCAGCATGACTTCAATTTTTAATTGAATTTAATACAGTCAACCTAAAAAAATAAAAGTTATAAAAGAATACACAAGTAACATAAAAAATAAAAAATACCGTCAAAAACATAACTTGTAAAAAAAACCAAGTCTCGCAACTCAGTTATTCTACCGTAAAAAGTTGGCCAAGTCAATCTATTTATTTAAAATATAAAAGGTTCTTAATATTGATGTGGTCACTATAAGATGTTGTAAGGTTAGCTAATTACGTAATAACTTAATACAGAAAGACCCTTAAGTAGGGACTGAATAAATTAACCGACTTGGTATTACATGGATCTCACAACTTTTTACGGTAGAAGAACTGAGTTGCGAGACTTGGTTTTTTTTACAGGTTATGTTTTTGATGGCTCACTATTTCCAGCAAAACTTGGGGGAGGCCTATGTTCAACAGTGGGCTTGTGAAGGGCTCTAGTGATGATGATGATGATTGTGTGAGAGTCTGGTATCCCCGGTCAATGCAACCCACTCGTAGTAGCAAAATATAGGTAGTAACTAGCATTTATTCGTTGTAGAGCTATGCTGAATCTATATTACTGGCATAGTTCTAGCATGAATGGCTCGGCTCAACTGGGGAAGGACCTTGCTCTCACAGAATACCAGCGTAAAATAGCAGCTTAACGCTGCTGTGTATCGTATGGTGAGTGTAGAGAACCGGATACCCTTTTTACTGAAACCGAGGCATTAAATCTTAGTGATTACGGGTGACAACGCATCTTCATTTTGATTCGTAATCGAGGATAGATGTAGATGTCTATGGACTTCGGTGGTTTGGCCATGTAGAAAGAATGAATGAGGAAAGAGTGACAAAGCAAATTTATGTTGCAGAGGTGAACGGCATAGTCAGGAAGGGTCGCCCTAGGCGAAAGTTTATCGACCAAATTGGCGATATATTAAAAATGGGCCAAATCAAGAGTACCTTTAACCGACGAGCGTGTATGCGTAGGTATATGGATATGGAGGAAGCGAGAGAGGTGTGTCAGGATCGTGCCAAATGGAAGTCCATAATCTCTGCCTACCCCCCTGGGTGACAGACTTGAGTGTTTATGTATATGTATTTATGTAAATCCATACCAGACGTTATTGATTTACATAAATACATATACGTATTTGTGTAAACCAGTAACGTCTGGTACTGCTATAGTCCATCCACGTGTCAAGCATTATTTCATGGCGATAGAGGAGAGAAAACAAGTCCTTCTTTCTAGTTCATACTTGCCACCTGCTCTTGCTTCACCGGGGTAGAATCTTTTAGTTTGGTGTAATATTTAATAATATTCTATGCATTTGCTTTTTAAATATTTTTTTTTGATTTCAGATATCATCAAACGCCATTGATTTCATAATAGTAACGATTTCATTAAAAAAAAATCGCCAAAATTTTTAGATGAAATATATTTATTTCTTGCTGTCTATCTCTCCGTGAAGATTCATCACAATCGGTCCAGCCGTTCCAAATATTGGCGCGTACAGACAGAAAAACAAAAAATTTAAAATAGTTATTTATGTCTTACGGTGCGTACACATTATACAACATAACATATATATTATAAAACGTTGTTACATAACATGTTTCAGTAATGTGGAGGCTGAATGTTATAAAACGAATGTTATATAACTCGAGATACGACGGAGGCGTCGCGCGGGGCAACGACAAACGAAAATGTCATATAACATTGTTATATTGTATTGTTATTCTAATGTGTACAGTATTGTTATATGTTGCTATGTTGAAAAACAATGCTACATAATGTGGACGTGTTATCAAACAAATGTTACACAACATGTTACTTAATCTGTACGCATCCTAAATGACATGCGAATAAACCACTGAACCCAATAATAAACGGCCAAGTGCGAGTGGAACTCGCGCATGAAGGGTTTCGTACCATCGTTAATCACGTTTCCAGTAGGGGAGCCCCCCTTTAATTTTCAATTATTTTTATTTTCATTATTTGATGTTATAGAGGCAAAAGAAAAACAAATTTTGTGAAACTTTTAACTGTTTCAACCTGTTACGGACATACAGCCCTCTGACTAGGTAGACGGACGGACGGACGGACTGCGGAGGCATAGTAATAGGATCCAGTTGGTTACCCTTGGGGTACGGAACTATAAAAAGCAGTTTTTTCGATATAATAACAACAATTTTATTTATATATTTAAATTTAATAAACGCATTGAATAAAGATTATGTTGAAATTTAGTCTTTCAATATCGGACCCCTCAAATAGTGTTGCGATGAGCTCATCTGTATTTCCCATTATCGCTGATAGTTTCATGGAGGATCTTGACGAGAACGCCCTGATTACTACACCTTTATCTCTAAGGTTCCACAAGCGGAGTAGACGATATTTTCACAATTTTACCATCAGACAAATTAACTGCTTTTTTAGAATATCTTAATTCCATAAACTCTAAAATTAAATTTTCTATGGAGCAATAAGCAAATAATATTTTAGCTTTCCTAGATGTGTTAGTCATTCGAAATTCTAATAACACCATAGGTCACACTGTGTATTGAAAAAGACTCATACGAACTGATGTTTAAACGGCGAATCCCACCATCATCCTTCACAGTTAGCTACCGTGGGCAAATCTTGGTTACAGAGAGCACGAGGGATCTGTGACAGCGAACACCTCGCCGCCGAGCTTCAGCACGTCAAGTAGGTTCTGCACGATAACAAGCTTCAGGTACCGCGCCTACGTCACAGTGACCGAGTGAAGTCGGGTCACAGTCGAGCGTGTGCCTGCTGCACTACAATATGTCAGAGGTGTCACAGACAAGATTGGCTACATCTTAAAGCGAGCTACTATTAGAACGTTCTTCAAATCTCTGAAGAAGATTATTCACTTCTTACCATCCGTCAAGTCCAATATTCCTCTACAAGATGCAGGAGTGTACAAGCTTGATTGTGAACGTGGTCTCTCATATACAGGGCTAACAAAGCGATCTATCAAAACCCGCGTAAAAGAACACATAGCTGACGTGAAATACCAACGTTCCGAGAAGTCTGATGTTTGTGATCGTATCCTAGACAACCCCCGCCATTACATTAGATTTGATAAGCCACAAATTCTCGCAAAAAAATTAAAAAACTTCCTAATTTCCAAAGTGAGTGAGGATGTGTACTACCACCTGCTTGAGATCCTGTAATTAATAAAGTTAAAACTAAACGCAAGCAAACCACTGTAAGACTTCAAGACACAGTAAGTTCATTCTGCGTAGATCGGACCAAAATTAGTAATTAAAGAAACTGAAGGTACTCCGGGTTAACACGTCAATCACCTCAGTCATCCGTGACCATGGGTGCTGTAAAGCACCCGAAGTGTCGAGAATTAATGAAAAAAAAATAAGTTAATTAAAGGCGATAGAATCCGTAAAAGTAGTCTTATTAAATGTGTAGTGCTTGCGTTAATATAAGAAACCATCAAGTAGACAGTTTCAAACCGAAATTCAATACTCAAAACGGTAAAGGTAAAGTTTTTAAATGGACGTAAATATGGAAATCGAAGTACATTTAACAAAGTTCAAAGGCTCACTGAGCCATTCAAAAAGGAAGTAACAAGTCCAGTTAAATTGCACCACTCCATGCTACATTGGAAAGACCGAGCGGTTATACGGAATGCAAATAGACATATAAAATAGACCGACACACGTTTGTTTTTATTTATTTATACTTCAGCTTTTTACGCTCGAGATAAATGTGTAACTTTATCGAGTTATTTAGTTTTAAAAACTAACAAAATAAACTTAGTACAAAATAAACACAATTTCATGGTACTCCTCTTCAATATCAATTATCACCGGACATTGTGTCCTAGTAATTTAGCGAATGTGATGCGTCCTTCGCGATTACAATAAGTCGAGAATTTAGGAGTGTGTGAAATCCTAGAACTAATCTTAGAGTGCGTGCGCCGACCCACGTGGCGGACCTGCTGTGTTAGCTGATACTCCGGGAGGAAGGCGAGGCATTCCCTCACAAGGTTAGTGCGTGCATTCCATTCTTCATCCACTTTTCTTGCTCCGCTTTTTGCATGTACCAATACAGTCCACAAATCTTTATCGAAGAACTCATGTTACTGGCGCGACCACATTGGTTGTCTTGAAGAAATTGCTGTCAGCAATAAGGCCCATTTCATACTTCTTTTATATATATATATATTCAGTAATTTATTGATGGGGTACAATAAAAAATATTAAAAAATATTAAATAAATAAATAATATTGCAATTAGAATTTATATGTACCGGCGGGGATTGAGCCCGTGGCACATTACTCATGTGCCCGTGTTGTCCGCGTATATAGAAATTCTAAATTTTCTATTTGATTCTTGTTTTTTTTTTATTGAAGCAGCATCTGAAACGCGTAATTACGCTTTTAATAATGGTTAATATCTTATCAAGTAATATTTATTACCCACTAAATTAGAAAATTTTGTCTGAGCAGATTACCTTCACCTTCTATTGTCCTTTATTTGGCTACTTAATATTGTACTAAGAGCCGAGATTAATACAATGACATACAACATAAACAAATTATACATTTAGATTTGTATGAATATAATAGTTCAATTGCTTTACTTTTGTATACAGTTAGGTTATAATAATATTTGATGGATAACTTTTATCTGACGATAGAAAAACCAACATTTTCAAAAACTGAACTTCTGTCTGGACCTTGAAACCTAATTATCATCTAACGGGATTTTAAAGTAGAAGTTAGCAAATTACGTTTGCAAATACATTAAATATTACATCGAAATCTTACAAAAGTACCACAACATCAGTTCCAATTGAGAATAAAATATTTGTATGACGCTGTTCCGGTTTACACTTGAGTAACTTTAACTCTAAGTAGATATCAACAATATTAGCGCTTAACAACTTGAACTCTATTAAATTATTTCATATCAACGAGCACTGTCAATTCTTTTAGTATAACAGGAGTTTTAAGGACAGACAGTATGATAATTTCCCTATTTCAAGCTATATGATCCTACTAGTATTATACTTGGTAGAGCCACGCTGCAGATATATTATGGTTGTAGTACAAATGGGTTGGCTTGACCGGCGAAGGACGGACTCTCAGATTACCAGCGTGAAAAAACAGCTTAATGGTGCTTTGTTTCAAATATAGTACCGTAGACTCTTTTTACTGGAAACGGGGCATTCCATTTTAGTCCTCAAGGATAATAACGCATCTGTATTTCGATTCTTAATCAAGGTTGGATGTAGATGAATATGGATCGCAGCATCTACTTACCATCTTAAGGACTGTATGCTTGTTTATCATCCAATTCTTTAAAATAAAATAAATAAAAATTAACTCACATCTTTTCATTTTAGCCGACTTCAAAAAAAGAGGATATTTACAACTTGCCTATATTTTTTTCTTGTATGTATGTTACGCTCTGACCTCCATATTTGTTGTATATATAGCGGTCAGGAATGTAACGGGATATATTTACTCATTGTGAACCGATTTTGATAACTCTTCTTTATTAAATGTATTATACTTGTATGTATTATATTTCAAAAGCATTACTGCTAGGGGCAAACTGAGCAAGAACACCAAGGCGACCCCTGCCACGCTATCCGTGAATTTCTGCAACATCAGGGGACTTCACTCTAACCTAAACGCCGTCCACTACCATCTCGAGACGGCGAAGCCGGCCTTGCTCTTTCTGACCGAGACGCAGGTTTCCTCTCCGGCTGATATTTCGTATCTCTCCTACCCGGGGTACAAATTGGAGCATTCCTTTGTGCCTCGGGCTGGAGTTTGCGTGTATGTCAGAGAGGACATCTGTTCTCGACGCCTCGGCAGTCTTG
Organism: Parnassius mnemosyne; assembly: GCA_963668995.1. Classification (NCBI taxonomy): domain Eukaryota; kingdom Metazoa; phylum Arthropoda; class Insecta; order Lepidoptera; family Papilionidae; genus Parnassius; species Parnassius mnemosyne. The sequence goes on along the minus strand of CAVLGL010000076.1, from coordinate 395,982 downwards.
AAGGTTCGGACCTGTCCATCCTTTGGCTACGCGTAGACAGCGACGACCATCCGCGCGTCTATGGGTGCCTCTATAGGTCCCATAGCGGTAATGCCGAAACAGACCGACTCATCGACCACGTCCAAATGGCTACAGATTTCTTGCTACAACAGGTCCCATCCGCAGAGATCGTGATCCTTGGCGATTTTAACGCCCACCATGCCGAATGGCTCGGTTCACGTCTAACCGATCATGCGGGGAGATCTGTTTATGACTTTGCCTTGGCATATGGTCTGACACAACTGGTTACTTCGCCTACGCGGATTCCAGATGTGGAGGATCATACACCTTCCCTGTTGGACCTTCTGCTAACCTCTCATCCGGACGGATATCAGGTTTCCGTCGATGCCCCTCTCGGCTCTTCGGACCATTGTCTGATCCGGAGTGTGGTGCCACTCACGCTCCCTTCGCGGTTGCGTTCTGCAGGTTGCCGCCGTGTTTGGCATTACAGGTCGGCGAATTGGGACGGAATGCGGTCCTTCTTTGCATCGTACCCATGGGGGCGGGTTTGCTTCTCGCCGGATGATCCCAGCGCTGTTGCTGACTCTGTCACTGATGTGGTTATACAGGGAATGGAACTATTTATTCCATCATCTGTGGTACCCATCGGAGGCAGATCTCAGCCTTGGTTTGGTCGCTCCTGTAAGACTGCATTACGCAGTAAGCAGGAGTGTTATCAAGCCTGGGCTGCGGCTTCGGCGACTCGGGATGTAAATACCAGCACACTTAAAAAGAAGTATAACTTCGCCTCCAGGTCCTTCAAAAGAGTTATTGCCAAGGCAAAGTCAGAGCACATAGGAAGAATTGGCGAGAAACTAGTTCGGCGTCCTTCGGGAACCCGTGCATTCTGGTCTCTCGCCAAGGCTGTCCAAGGGAATTTCTGTAAGCCATCACTACCATCTCTGCACAGGGAGGATGACTCACTGGCCCATGACGCAAAAGACAAAGCCGACCTTTTAGGCTCCCTTTTTGCGTCCAACTCGACTCTTGATGACGGGGGGAAAACACCGCCGACCATCCCGCGGTGTGAGTGCTCCATGCCGGATGTGCTGTTCTCACAGCGCTCGGTTCGTAAAACACTGCTCTCCCTGGACATCCAGAAGTCGAGTGGGCCTGACGGAATCCCCCCAATTGTACTGAGGACGTGTGCTCCGGAGTTGGCACCGGTCCTAACGCGTCTTTTCCGGTACTCCTACTCCCAAGGCGTAGTCCCGAATTCATGGAAGACAGCTTTTGTCCACCCGATCCCTAAAAAAGGCGACCACTCAGACCCATCCAACTATAGGCCTATCGCGATCACCTCCTTATTCTCCAAAATAATGGAATCCATTATTAACTGCCAGCTCATCCGGCACCTTGAGGATCGCCAGCTGATTAGTGACCGCCAATACGGTTTTCGTCGGGGTCGATCAGCTGGTGATCTTCTAGTCTACCTGACCCATAGATGGGCGGAGGCAGTAGAGTCCAAGGGGGAGGCGTTGGTCGTTAGTCTGGACATTGCGAAGGCCTTCGATCGGGTTTGGCACAAAGCGCTTTTTTCGAAGCTCCCTTTCCTTGGGCTTCCCGAGAAATTGTGCAATTGGATCACCAGCTTCCTTGCAGATCGGAGCATCAAGGTCGTTGTAGACGGTGCATGCTCTGACTACAAGTCTATTAACGCTGGTGTTCCACAAGGCTGTGTGCTATCACCAACGCTGTTTCTTCTGCATATCAATGATATGTTGCTAACTGGTAACATTCATTGCTATGCGGATGACAGCACTGGTGATGCTCTATACACCGGCCGTGCCAATATTTCTCGGGAAAACGTCGCTGAGTACTGGAACAAACTTGTGTCTGAAGTCGAGTCTTTGCTGAACAAAGTCTCGGATTGGGGGCGACTAAATCTAGTCCAATTTAATCCTCAGAAAACACAAGTTTGCGCGTTTACCGCTAAAAAGAACCCCTTTGTCGTATCTCCTCAGTTTCAAGGCACTTCCCTTCTTGCCTCAGCCAGTATCGGTATCCTCGGAGACGACATATCGAGTGACGTGCAGTTTCGTGGTCACTTGGAAGGGAAGGCCAAATTGGCCTCTAAAAAGCTTGGCGTGCTCAGCAGAGCGGGACAGTATTTCATGCCGGCACACCGCCTGCTACTTTACAAGGCGCAAGTTCGGCCTCACATGGAATACTGTTCCCATCTCTGGGCAGGGGCTCCCCAGTGCCAGCTCCTTCCACTTGACCGCATCCAACGCAGAGCGGCTCGAATTGTCGACGACCGAGCCCTTTCCGATCGGCTCGATTCATTGGCACTGCGAAGAGATGTTGCATCCCTTTGCATTTTCTTTCGCATCTACCATGGGGAGTGCTCTGAGGAATTGTTCGGATTAATCCCAGCCGCCAAATTTCACGAACGCACATCGCGGCAGAACTCCCGATACCATCCACACCATCTGGATGATTGGCGGTCCACCACTGTGCGATTTAGAAGATGTTTTCTTCCTCGCACGACCTCCGTGTGGAATCGATTACCATCAGCGATTTTTCCGGACCGATACGACTTAGGGACCTTCAAGAAAAGAGCGTACTCCTTTTTAAAAGGCCGGCAACGCATCTGCGATTCCCCTGGTGTTGCAGTTGTTCATGGGCGGCGGTAGTCACTTACCATCAGGTGAGCCGCATGCTCGTTTGCCCCCTCTCCTATAAAAAAAAAAATACCTCGGGGATAGTCGCATATAAATTTGGAGAAAAAGTTGTACCTCTAAAGGCGGCAAAATAGGGGTGATATTTTGTATGTTACCATTATGACGACATGGAGATTGCGATATTCCTTTTTCTTTGGTGGCTTTGGTGGTTTTTTCAAGAAGAAAAATTAAAATATTAATTATTAAAACATTTAAAGGTTTTAAGAAGATCAAAATTAATTTTCATCCAATTTAAAAGTTTTGTATCTGTACTTAAATTATGTTTTAGGTCAAATTTAAAACTAGATCAATTTATAAAAGGATTTATTTTTTTAAATCATTAACAAAACTGACTAAGAAATAGAATAAAAATTATGAGTAATATAAAATTAAATTTTTATTTTCGGCCGTGTAGTGGCGGTTTAGAAAATGCAATACCACATGCCAACCGTGGAAACTCTAGGGCAGTCTGCGCAAAGTACTTTTGATGAGCTATAATAAATAAATTAATATATTCGTACAACATTTCTCAGAGTGAGATTGTGTTGTTTGCAACGTTGTTTTAGACAACAAAAACTGTTATTTATTAAAAGAGCTTTAAGTTTATATTCGTTAAATACAGTTATTTATAATAACAACTCTGAGCTTTTTCCTTGTTGAAGATACGAGTAGCAATTAATCTCATATCCCTTTACATTACGAGAAACCACTTAGACGCTCTTTGTATGGTCACAATTCAGTATGAAAAGATGGTGGTCACTACAAATTGAATATTTTTTTGTTTTATATAATACACTAGAGCTGTCTATTATTCTTCAATTACTATATTTAATGACGTCTGTCGAATTCAGTACGCTTAAGAAAATTGTAATTTATTTACTGATATTAACACAGATTAACGATATATATATATATATATATATCGTTTATATATATAAGTAAATTATTATATATATAAACGATACTATATATATATATATATATAAGTAAATTATTTCAATATTTAAAAAGTTTTAAATTAAATTGTCCTGATTTAAAAGTATTTAGTTATAATTAAACTGTGGTAATATAATTAGGTAAACAAATTATTAATTGTTATAAAAAATATTTACCATATGTAAAGTCAATTATCCTAAATTAAATAAAGGCCTACCTAAAATGTTATAAATAGTTTATATAGATATATAATATTTTGTCAATTATTGTAATTAATATGTACACTAAACTGTGGTAATAGTATTAAATAAATTATTAAAATTATCAATAATATCAATATTTAAAAAGTAATATATACAGGGTATTTTTGGAACGCTCCCGAAAACTAAGACAGGCGACAACACCAAGTACACCTTTGATCATGGGTCACAAATAAATGCGATCGTGATGAAAAAAAAATCATCTTTTTACGTTTTATTAGCTTTATTCACGCGCCATCATGTTAGTACAGCTAAATGAAACGATAATTTCATAAAATATATCATGAAAATACTGAAACATAAAACCAGCAGTGGAATGACTGAATTTATATCACCTGACTGAAAAGTCAATGTACGCGCGAACGCAAATTCGCGCTGCCCGCAACTAGCGGGCCATACCACAATATCTAATAATTTACAACACTTGTCTAAATACCTAACTTATCTACTTAACCTACTATTTTGCCACTGTGCTTGTCTCTCTACTTAACCTACTATTTTGCCACTGTGCTTGTCTCCACTTAGCCACTTTAATCCGAATTTACAGGTTAAATAACCCAAATAACTGGTTCGATTCCCCGCTAATGAAAAAATACTTAAATGAAATGTAACCAAGGTTGGAGTCATGAGTTTTTATTCATCGTGTAGGTATGTTTATTATTCTCATGTATTCAGTTATGTACCTATTCAGATTAGTCTAGTACTAAGTTATTTAAAAAAAATAGGTATGAAACAGCTTACCGCTCTAAATCCTCCGTGGTCTTATGAGATGCGGCTCAAATTGTGCTCCATTCATTTCAAGGTAGATTTGGGTGCAGGCGGGGCATCATCGTGTGGTCTTCAACACAGTCCGTACGTAGTTTCTCGAAAGCATCCACGATCCTTTGGCGCATTTCTTCAGCACTATCACATTCACGATTAAAAACCCTTTCTTTCACATACCCCACAAAAAGAAGTCTAACGGAGTCAGATCTGGTGAGCGAGGTGGCCAAGCGTGTGGTCCTAGTCTGCCGATCCAGCGATCATCAAATTGCTCATTGAGGCGCTCACGGACGAACCTCACGAAATGTGGAGGGGCACCATCATGTTGGAACCATGTGCGGCGATATTCAGCCAACGATAGGTCGTTTAAAATGTCAACCAACTGTTCATTTATAAAGTTTAGGTATCGCTGTCCGTTCAGTCGCTCTGGCAGAAACACTGGTCCCAGTATGCGATCCTTAAATAAACCTGCCCATACGTTAACCGACCATCGGGTTTGGTGCCCGGTTTGTCGAACAGCGTGCGGGTTAACCTCTGAATACACGTGTGTATTTCTTCGGTTCCACAGGCCGTTTCTGGTAAATGTCGACTCATCCGTCCAGATAATGTGCTCAATGGAACCAGGCACACGTTGTTGCTGGTATAATAACCAACGGTAGAAAACTCGTCGGCGGTCGTGATCGCCGGAAACTAAAGCTTGCACTTTGTGCAATTTGTATGGGCGCATTGGTTAAGCTTCAACACTTTGTGCACTGCACAGTATGACACACTTGTTCCATCCCGACGTCTTAACAATTTATTTAGCGATACTTCGTGTACCTAGGTTCGGATACCTAACATGTTGCCGTATTCATAATCACTATAAACGTACGCGTTAAGCATTATTAAAACAAAAAACGTAACAACAAGAATAATACCAACAGGTAATCACAAGTATTAACAATTTAATAAAGAAAACGATTGAGCTGTCGCTCGCGCACGCGTGTACAAAATCAACACGGAACTGTTTCAAAAACTACAATTGATAACGAACCCCGACAAAATTGAAACCTACTGCGTCACAGCGTGAGGCGACACGAGCCGGCCGGGTTACATTCTGCCGTCAAAATAAAGAAGGACGCAACTAACAAAAACGTAAAATGGAAATAAAAAATAAATTTATGAATTTTTCTTTCAGACCCCGTGTCTAAAGTATATTAAAAGGTATCTATATGAAAATTGAAATATGTACGTAGAGACATGAAGATTTTAAGGACGAACTTATGTTTTTGATAATTTGTTTATTTATTTAAATAAAACGAATTTTCCTTTTCATCTTAGATTAAAAAATACACCTGCAACACAAAAACATCGAAGGAAAGACGCATATAACTATTTGTGTCTTCCCAACCTAATAATTAAAAAATACTGCCATTCATTTAACATTTTTACATATTTTGGAAAGGTCATTTGAAGTTGAAAGGACGCTAATAGTAATTTACTACTTTTTTCTTAGTAAATATTAGATAAGCATTGGTAGTGAGACACAAAAAATAACAACCCGCAACTCTTGAGTAATGATTTTAAAGGGGATATCATACAAGACTTACTATGATAATAATTAAAAATTAAAAATTTTGTACAACCGACTTTAATATAAATAATTAAGGATGACTCAAAAACTATTGGTCTGACCTCGATCAAATTTATATGGGTCCACATGTGAAACACCAGTTCTTAGTAATAAGATATAAGCTCTTAATAATAACATATAGAATAAAAAGACAAGAATAATTGAAATTTAAGTAATCGATGCAAATATTGTTAAAGATGACGTAGCCACTGGTTAAATAATTCTTTTCTTTTATGTTGAATTTGTATAAGTCTTTTCTAATAAAAAGATGTCATCTGTGATCAACAGTTACGTCTAAAATTCTTACGATAATTTCTAAAATATTGATATTTGTGAATATTAAAAAAAATTTAGTAGATGCGCCTTCTTATCATGAGTCATGGTATATTTAACTCATTTATACAAAAATTGTTAGATGCGCCCTTTTTTATTACGACCGCAGCATTGTTTCGTACCGAGCTAGATACAGGTCGACAGCGGAGAGAGTGTGGGTACAGTCGCGTTCTAAAGTACTACATGGTATTGGACTATTGTTTTATAATATTATAGTAATTAATTGTTTAATTGTAGAATCATAATAGGTGTTTTACTATTTACTTAGAACTTTGGAAGAGGTGGGAATTAAAAATGGATAATGTTTACTTGAGCATTATTTGTTATTTCTATCGTAAAATATAAAGTAGTTTGTAACAAAAAAAACTTAAGCTAAGGGTGACACGCTGTCCATTATGACGTCTTGGGTCACATGAAAGTCAGATTTTGATGGTGTGTTGGTGTTACTGGATGCTACTTCATCATCACTTTCATCTTAGCTTGAGCTTCCGTCATCAGGTCGATCACATGGTAATTTTTTCGGTATTCTCCATCAACACTTTACTGCACAATTTTCCCCATTCACCTTCTCTTATCATATTTACCTTTTCGTTCACTAGTTTAGTCATAAAACAATAGATATAAATAATTTTTGTTTCCTTCCTTTTTAAAACATCGTCGCGAGTCGCAAAGTAAGCTGTGTATGCGACTGTATTTTTGGAGCGAACAAAGCGCGGGAACCAATAGCATGCAGGCACAGTAATACTGGCGGATTGTTCCCCCGTCGCGCCCCTTCGTACCTATATGTGATAAATCGCTCAGTGTCCAAGTTCAAGGCCAGCGTTCTTTTTTCACCGTTCGCGCGTACATTAACCTTCATTAGTCAGGTGATATCAATTCAGTTTCCACTGCTGGTTTTATGTTTCAGTATTTTCATGATTTTTTTTATGAAATTATCGATTCATTTAGCTGTACTAACATGATGGCGCGTGAATAAAGCTAATAAAACGTTGTAAAAATATGATTTTTTTTTTCATCAGGATCAAATTTTTTGTGACCCATGATCAAAGGTATACTTGGTGCTGTCGCCTGTCTTAGTTTTCGGGAGCGTTCCAAAAATACCCAGTATATATATATATATATATATATATATATATATATATATATAATTATAATATTTTGAGATTGACGTAATTCGGGAATACTTTTAACTCAGGACAATTTAATTTTAAACTTTTTAAATATTGATATTATTGATAATATTAATAATTTCTTTAATACTATTACCACAGTTTAGTGTACGTATTAGTTACGATAATCGACAAAATATTATATATCTATATAAACTATTTATGATATTTTGGGTATGCCTTATTTAACTTGGGTAATTGACTTGACATATGGTAAATATTTAGTAATTATGTATATAATTTTTTTAATTATATTACCACAGTTTAATTTATTTAATGGTAACAATATTATTCGACACATTTATATTTATATTATATACTTTAAATCGGTTATTACGGTTCAATTATTTTATTTACTATTACAATAACTACAGACAAACACAGCGGAATTTGATATATTAAAATAACGTGATGAAGGTTAATGAAAACTATTTCAAAATTCGAAAAAAATATTTTATTTTCGTTTAAACAAAAGGAAAACAATATAAACCTCATTCCTGAAAACATCGCCAACAGTCGGTCACACGCCATTTATTCGACGTTCCGTATTTATCACTTATATTCCCGCGTTACGTTTACAATGACACTTTTATTATACAAGATTAATGGTATACGCTACTCACCCGTGACTTCTTTTTAATAATGTCCCAATATATAACCGAAATAAACCTTTTATAAAGTAGCTTTGATAAGGATCGTTTAAAGTTGGCTTGAAAATGTGTCGCTGTGACACGAATGTGAATTCATTGGTATTTTCTTTCTCTACATTTAATCACATCGACGGAGATAATTAAAATGTGGATAAAAGCTTTTACAAAAATTTACTTCGCAAATATCCGCGTTATAAAATAAAATGATGTGTCTTACCTAGTATGAAGAAGCACCTCCCGCCCTCCCTCAATTGCGTGCACTAACCCCGTCACCACTAATCCCAGCACCGCTACTCCCAACACCACTACACTAGGCAAGACACACCGCTCACTTAGCGGTTAGCCACCGTAGAGTCTATATCACCTGAGGATGCCTCGTGTAGAGGCGAAACACGTGTCGTATTATCGTCAGTGGTGTGTCTTGCCTAGTGTAGTGGTGTTGGGAGTAGCGGTGCTGGGATTAGTGGTGACGGGGTTAGTGCACGCAATTGAGGGAGGGCGGGAGGTGCTTCTTCATACTAGGTAAGACACATCATTTTATTTTATAACGCGGATATTTGCGAAGTAAATTTTTGTAAAAGCTTTTATATAATGGATTTCCGCAAAGTAACGCCTGATTCTATTAATTATAAAATGTGGATTATTTGTCACCTCTGAAGACTAAGATGGATTGTCTTGTATCCCCTCGTATTTCTTCGAGTCGACCTAATCGTGAAGCAACCATAATCTATCTGCAGCATGGCTCTACCACACATAACTTTGTCGACTATGAAAAAAAACCCTTTATGAGGCAAATTATGTGAAGACATATATTCGTCTGTGGGCTTTGATAGGCATTAATGAAATGAATAAACAAAATAATTTTTACAGAATGAAATAAATAAACAAATTAATTTTATAAGCGTCAGTAGCCTAATGGCAGGGCGCGGACCGCGAACTCGAAAGGTCGTGGGTTCGAATCCGCCATTCGACTAAACTGTCGTGAACCACTTCTAACACAAGCAATTTAAGCTTACCAGAAGTGGTTTAAGGGAATATTAGTAACGTTTAATTGCATTACTAGTATTTAAAAAAATTAAACCAACATTGATTTTTAATTCCTTTTTGCCACACTGCTGCTAAAATGAATTTACTCTGAGTGACAAATAAACGTACTCGTATGACAACCGCACATTGCGCTACTCGACACATTGTTGCTCGCATTACACGTACTTGTGGTATTGTTATCAGTTCATGCACTCATATGAAATGATCATATTGTTCGTTGTTACGGACCAGTGCTGAACATAAGCATTAAATGTATATGTTGTGGACCAAGACCAAGGGCATTATTCATAATGTGCAGACAGTTTAAAAAATTCCAATATGATGAAAACTCTTAAAATATTTGAATTTATCATGCTTTATGAATAATGTCCGTTACTTATTACTTAATAGACAATGTGATAAATTAATAATTTATCACATTGTCTATATAGTTTAAATCAGTTTTGATTGCATATGCCGAATTGTCTTGTCATTACTCATATTGTCCGGGTATTATAAACGGTGCCCTGATCAATCACTTAGTTCATAACATATGCTAAACTCCTATGGATTTTTGTGTTTACTGAACAAATAAATAAATAAATATAGAAGGCATCATCATCATCATCATTACAGCCCTTCACAAGTCCACTGCTGAACATAGGCCTCCCCCAAAGAATGCCACAAAGCACGGTCCTGAGCCACCTGCATCCATCGACTTCCTGCATATCTTACCAGGTCGTCACTCCATCTAGTGGGGGGACGCCCTACACTTCGCCTGCCGGTACGAGGCTGCCACTCGAGAACCTTTCTTCCCCATCGGTTGTCGGTTCTTCGAGCTATATGGCCGGCCCATTGCCACTTCAGCTTACTAATCCGTTGGGCTATGTCGGTCACTCTAGTTCTACTGCGGATAACCTCATTTCTGAGTTTATCACGCAGAGAAACTCCGAGCATAGCCCTCTCCATAGCTCGCTGAGCGACCTTGAGCTTCCTCATCCGGCCAGCAGTGAAGGACCACGTCTCAGTTCCGTATGTCATCACTGGCAACACGCACTGGGTGTACAGTCTCGTTTTCAAGTTTTGAGGTATACCTAACGAGAAGATGTGCCGTAATTTCCCGAACGCTGCCCAACCGAGTTGAATCCGCCGATTGACCTCTCGGTCGAAGTTGGACTTACCTAGTCGGTATATTTGTCCCAGGTAAACATACTCGTCAACAACTTCGAGCTTAGTGTTCCCAACAACTACCGGCATAGGTGTGACATGGACATTAAACATGATCTTTGTTTTGTCCATGTTCATCTTAAGACCTATCCGTTGGGAAACACTATTGAGGTCATTGAGCATAGTGCTTAGGTCCTCCAGCGATTCTGCCATAAGGACTATATCGTCGGCAAATCGAAGGTGAGTGATGTACTCGCCATTGATGTTGATACCGTATCCTTTCCAGTCCAGAAGCTTGAAAACATCTTCCAATGCAGCGGTAAAGAGTTTCGGGGATATGACGTCACCCTGTCTTACACCTCTCTGCAATTGGATAGGTTTCGTACTCTGGTTCTGTACTCGGATAGCCATCGTAGCCCTACTGTACAAGCACTTCAACACTTCGATATACCGACAATCAACTTGGCATCGCTGAAGGGACTGCAGCACCGCCCAAATTTCGACGGAATCAAAGGCTTTCTCATAGTCCACATACGCCAGACATAGTGGCGAATTGTACTCCTTGGACTTCTGTACAATTTGCCGAAGGGTATGTATGTGGTCTATGGTGCTAAAGCCTTTTCGGAAATCGGCTTGTTCGGGAGGCTGGAAGTCGTCAAGTCTGCGCGCGAGACGATTCGTAATGACTCTCGATAACAGCACGTAGACGCGGCTCAGAAGGGAAATCGGTCTGTAGTTCTTCAAGAGAGCGTTGTCGCCTTTCTTGAAGAACAAGACCACCGCACTTCTGCTCCACGCCTCCGGTGTAATGCCACCATGGAGGATCTATTAAGGCATGATCTATTACAATTAAAAGAAAGGTGAGTAAACTTTTTAAATTTTTAAAAATATATATGATACAGAAACGTATTTAAGAGACTATAGAAAAACAAGAATTTTATAAATTTTGTATAGATGTAACAAAGAAATTTAATTCATAGAAGAAACCCAAGATGGCAGAGTTATCTTTGTTATTTTTTTGGCTCTATAATTTACAAATATGTGACTTTTTCTTATTTCACTGTGTTCCAAATTAAGTAATGTTTCATAGATAAAACATATAATTTATTTGGCTATGTATTATTTGGACGTTTAAGAAAAGGGCACCGTTACGGTTATTCCACTACATGACAATGCTGAGTCACATGCTGTGCGTATTGTTTTTTTAGCTTCAAATAAACATTTTCTTTCTTTTTTCTATATGTTTTGTGGTACACTAACACACGCTCAAACAATGTTTGTTTCCTTTTTTGTAAAATAAGAATATTGCCAACTTAACAAAAAAGAATATTTTGTCATATTCTGGTAATCTGGCATATTTTTAAAACTAAAAACCTTTAATGATGGGGTTTATATAATAAATATTTTTCAATATGATTATCATTTCAGCTTACATTGACGGCTCCGTGGCGCAGTGGCTTAGCAATGAGTTGTTGCGCTGGGTGCCGCGAGTTCGAATCCCGCAAGGAACAAGTATTTGTATGGCCTACAAATATTTGTTCCGGGTCTGGATGTTTGTCCTTGTGCAATTTATGTTTGTAAACTGCCTCCACGATACAGGAGAAAATCCTAGTGTGGGGTTTAAAAAAAAACGTTAAAAAAACAAAAACCATTATAAGCTTTTATTAATTGTAATAAATATATATATATATATGTGTGTGTGTGTATATAAAAATGGATTGCTAAAACTTCGTCTTCGTCGTCGTCGTAAGTATAGCTAAAACTTAAAAACGGCTCGACCGATTTTAATGAAAATTTTTGTGTGTGTTGAAAGGGTCTCTATAAGGGTTATATTCACATTTGGATCCGGAAGGTGGTGCTGTTGTTAAGATCCAGAAATCACTCGTGCGTAGCCAGGGTGAAAGCGCTTGTAGTAAATAATATTTAACATTCTTCTAAGCCAGCGCTTATCTACGATCCCATCTGATGGTAAGTGGTGATGTAGTCTAAGATGGTGAAGCGCACTGACTTAATAAAAGCCTATTCACTCTTGCCTTGATGACACCCACACTGTAATCGGATGGAAAAACAGATGCTGGCAACTTATTCCACTCCTTTGCTGTACGCCTATTGAACGACGTGGCGAACCGTTTGGTTCGAATGCGTGGTAAGTCAATAACGAAAGGATGGAGACTGGCCAAACGTCTGAATGTCCGATGGTGAAGGGAGAGGGAGGAATTTAATTATGCAATACCTGCGCACACTCTCCGAAATGCATCCTGCAGAAAACCGAAAGGCTGGCTACTTTACGTCTGTGTTCGAGGCTGGAAAGATTGGTTTTAAACAAATTCGGGTCACAAATAAGCCTCTTAGCACGCCTTTTCATTAAGTCCAACGCTGCTAGGTGGCATTTTGCAGCACCAGCCTATATATGGCAGCAATACTCCATGCACGACCGGACTTGCGCATTATATAAAGTAAGCAGCTGTCCCAGCGTGAAGTATAGCCGCACCTTTACAAGGAATCCCAGCTTCCTTGCAGTTGCTTTGGCCTTGGACTCAATGATTCGCCTGAAGTTCAAATTTGAGGATATTTCAAGCCCTAACAACTGAAGGCGGTCGGTATATTTCAGTGATACGTTTCGGAAAGAAGGAGCCAAGGTGAGCTGGCTCTTTTTTGCAGTCAAGAGACACGCTTGTGTTTTGGAGGCGGTAAACTTCACAAGATTGGCATCGCCCCGTTCGGAGACTACCTTTAGTGTGAGATTCACACGCTTTAGCCAGTCGGGCCAGTCGAGATAAAATCCAGTCCGAAAGAGAAGCTATGGTCTCTTTCGGACTGGATTTGATCTCGACTGGCCGGAGGACTTGGTATTTCTCAACAACTTTGCTATCGTCTGTCATACCCATAGATACCTGGCATAAGCAGATCATTAATATGCAGCAGGAAGAAAGTTGCGGAGAGAACGGACCCCTGAGGAACACCGGCATTAGTCGCCATAAGCTCGGATTAGCAGCCATCGACGACGACTTGGAGATACCGTTCACTCAGAAAGTCCTTTACCTATTCAATCAGACTAGGCTATAAGCCGTACGCTGAAAGCTTACCCAAGAGGCGAATTTTTTTATAGGATAAGGGTGACAAACCAGCACACAGTCCACCTGATGGTAAGTGGTTGCTGCGGCCCATAGACATCTACATCTATCCTCTATTACAAATCAAAATGCAGATGCGTTGTCACCCGTGAGGACTAAGATGGAATGCCTCATTTCCAGTAAAAAGGGCCTCCGGCCACCTGCACTCACCAAACGATTCGCAGAGGTAAACCTTTACTTCACGCTGGTATTCTGTGAATTCGTGGTAGCACCCCGGTTTGAGCCGGCCCATCCGTGCGACAGCAAAAGCTGCCGCGTGGCTCTACTACTGTTAAAACGTGTGTGTGTGCCAAACTCTGTCAAAGGCCTTCGAGACATCAAGGGAAACAGCAAGTGCTTTCCCCTGTTCTCGAGTGCCTCGCCCCATACGTGTGTGGCATAAGCTAGATGGTCCCCAACTGACCGATTTCAGCGAAACCCATATTGTATGGATGTAATTGAGATTGGACGATAATTGGCAGGGTCGGCACGGCTGCCTTTTTTTGGAACAGGCTGCACGTTGGCCAGCTTCTAGAATTTTGGCACTATTCCAGTCGTAAATGAGAGGCGAAACAAGCGTGCCAACACAGGAGACAACTCAAGTGCACAAGCCTTTAGAACTATAGCTGGTATACCGTCTGGTCTACTAGCTTTATTCACGTCTAGACACTGCAAGGTTTTAAGAACCTTCTTATTTATTATAAGAATCTCCGACATAGAGGTCCTGCAGTGAGGTTATTTGGGTGGAACGTTGTTGCCACTGTCCAGACGTGAATTGTAGGCAAAGAGAGACGTGAACAAGTCCGCTTTCTCTTTAGCCGTATGTGTCAGTGTGCGATCCGGTTTTACTAGCGGAGGCAGTGTAGGCCGACAGAAGTTTTTCTCGACCGCTTTGGCGAGAGACCAAAAAGCTCTAGTGCCAGATGGCCTGGCAGAGAGTTTTGCGGCAATATGTTTAATGCGATTGAGACTAGCTTTCCGTAATGCTTTTTTGTAGGACTTGGCGGTCTGGTTGAAAGTTCTCTTCTTGGAGCCGGATATAAAATATCCGGAGTTTTGCGGTTACGAGCGTCAACCCAAGATAAGTAAGCTAAATGCTTGCGCTTTTCAACTTGGGCGCATTTAGCGTTAAACCATGGGCGAGCTTTGCTACCGATGGGAGCGTCAGAGAAGGGGATTAAATACTCCATAGCCTGACGCAACACATCCGTTATCGCAACCAAGCAGTTTGACGGATTCGCAGAAGAGAAACAGATCTTCCGCCAAGGATAAGATGCGAAAAAGTGTCACATCTCATCCCAATCAGCTGACTTATACCGCCATATTCGTCGAACACCTTGGGACTCGTAATCAGGTGGAGAATATGACGATACAGATTTCACCAGACAGTGGTCAGTTGTACCCAAAGGAGAAGTAACCTGTACTTCATATCTGTCTGGTTTGATAGTCAGCAGAAGGTCCAAGCAATTTGCTGTGTGACCGTCTACATCGGTTACCCTAGTCGCCACCTTTACCAGCTGAGAAAGACCTAGCGTCAAAGCTAAATTCCACGCTTCTCTTCCAGCATGGTCGTTCTTTTGGTATGGGAACAGCCAGTCTTGGTGACAAGCGTTAAAGTCCTCCAGAAAGACCAACTGTGCAATAGGATACCGATTTACCGCCACGTCAGCAGCCTCATTAAGGTGATCACATAATCGTGTTGTTTCCTGGTCCCTGCTGTGCGATCGATAGACACAAGCATAAAAGACTTTATCAATACCTGTATCTACCATCACTCAGATAGTCAAAAAGTGGGGTCTTCAAGGTGACAGAGACACTGGAATCAGATGTCATTGCGGACGTACAAACATACTCTGGCACGTTGATGGAATTTGTGCTCCAGGGAGAATCCAGGATAGTCAAGGTACGCCAAACTATCCTGCGCAGATGGGTAGTTTCCGTTGAGACTGACTGCCGTGATCAAAATTCGGTCTGGAATACATTATTATTATTATATAATATGTCCTTATATACGAGTAAAAGGTTAGACCGTTTCATAAATAGACACAATAACAAGGTTTAGACGATACGTCAATATAATCAATTACATTAATATCTATTATAAATAATTGTTTATGTCCCCGCTATTATAAGAATCTATAGAAATCATATTGTTCTATCACATACGTGGATAATAATTATACTGTGTTTCCATAGTACAGATTTACGATGAGTTGCTTCTCATGTTGGTATACGTCTTATTGGACGCGTGTTTATTTGGGACATAAAACAAAAAAGAATGTGCCAACTGTGTTACTTGCCTAACGTCTCGTAAAAGGCGACTGATGGGGTATTTGGTTTATGATCGCGTAGGCAATGGGCTCTAGGTAAAGATGGAAAATTGTGGATGAAATTATTCTTCCACCATTTTCCATCTTTACCAAGTTTTTGGACCTGTTCCGAGTAGCTAGCTGCTTTGTGGTATCTGCTTAACCCCGAAAATTAGTAAAATATATACGTGGTAGAGCCACGCTTCAGCTATATTATGGCAAATGGGTCGGCTCGACCGAGGTAAGACCACGCCCTTATAAAATACCAGCATAAAATAGCTTAATGCTACTGTGTATCTTATGGTGACTTTTTACTGCAAACCAGGCATTCCATCTTAGTCTCGTGTGCTAGTATGTCACCCTCATTCTATTAAAAAAAGTTTTAACGAATAACTCGTCCTGTTTGATTTAGAGCAATAAATATTGATATCTATATTAGACCACGAAACATTTTTAAAATAACACTATGAAAGCAATTACTATTTACTATATTAGAAAAATCTAGGATTCTCGAGTTTACACTCCACATTCTGGACTAATGTTGTTTCAAATATTGAAATTAATTAGTTCTTTTATGACTAATTAAAAACCTTAAAGGTACGATTCCCTAGCCGACCGCAGGCAGCAGCAGCAGGTGACGTAACGTTTCGATATATATATATATGCACTGTTTAAATAATTATTGTGAGATGCATCGTACAGTGCCGAAAATTGGGCCACCTGGTTTATCAGTTTCTCTTCCACGGAATCGGTGAAATTAAATTTTCGAGAAAAATTCAACGTGTCGCTCGGGCGTTGGCGGCACTACTGATCTGCGGTCGGACGACAGTGTTGTCTACTGCTCGGCCCGTAACGGCAAACGACGTGTCGCTAGTTACAGAAGGTATTTCATACAACTACATATAAACCAGTAGTGTCGCGACGGCACGTCGTCTGCTGCTGCTGCCTGCAGTCAGCTACGTAATTGTACCTTAACCCTTTTGCCTTAGTCCCCTAAAACTAAATCTTTCAAAGAACCATTAAAAATGCAGCGGGCTACCTTTAAGTAATATTACTTTTGAGAGCAAATTATTCCCAGAGGTTATTATCAACCATAAATTCAAAGTTGGTGATTGCATATTTCCATATTAATAGTCTTACCAAAAACGTTGCCCATTAATTGAATTATTGACTGTGCAAACAAGTGATCGGTTTTAATTTCGCTAGCTTACGTTTTTTCTAATATTAACTGAGTACACCAGTTACTGAACAAAGCAATATATAATATCATTTTCACAAACTATTTTATTATTTTTGTCTCTTTTATTGGTTCTATAAATCAATATTTTAAATCAGGGAAGGGAATCACCCTCTCACAGAATACTAGCATAAAATAACAGTTTAATTCTGCTGTTTTCGTACGATGAGTGTCAACCCTTTTTTGTTTCTGGTTTCCTAGAACCAGAGCCCCATTCAATGTAACAAATTTTAAGGACATTATGCCGTTTAATTTTAACTTTTTTTTAATTTACGACGTTTCGGGTGAATTACAGCACCCATTGTCACAAGGGGAACTGCGGAATTTGACGTCAGTAGTTGATTCAGTTTTAACATGAACGAAAAACGTCGGGAATTAAAAGAGTTAAAATTAAACGCGGTGAAATGGGTAAAATTTGTTTCATTTAATATGTAGCGTTCTGTTATATCCCTTTTTACAGCGCAGTTAAATCTTAGTAAGCATTTATTCAATCCCACGGTACTTTTCCTATACATGACGTCAATCAGTAATTGCATTGTTCTTTTCCATATTAATTTTATTCCATTTTACAGTCAGTTAGATTCAGAGCCCCGGGTAGATCGGACATAGATTCCGATACGTATTAGAGTTTGGAAGTCAGGGTTAATATTAATTGTGTGTGTAAACTTTTTATAATATACCCTTAGGTTTACCTTGTGGCTTTTTTTTAAAAAGTCAAACGGGATCGGCCTCCTAACAAATTGTCCTAACAATCCGAATCCGAGGTCCCCGAAATCATCAAGGTCGACATTAAGCCTTAGCCGTGCCTAAGCCTGCACCTACCACAATTTTGGACGACGATCAGCCTCCGCTCTGAAGCGTGAGCCCGCTCCACTTACACCTGGTCCTGAAATCTCCCGTCTGGCCGACGATAAGTCTCCACCAGGAGCCCTCACCAACTGGATCTAACTCACCAATAAAAATTATTTCAAGAACTTTCTACGCCTTCCGGTCCTGCTATTTCCCACGACGTGACGGAGTCACCGCGTCAGCGATCTCGCCTGCCAGCCGCCACGAGTGTAACGTTTCACCTAGCTATTGTTACGACGCTTAAATGCTACGTATAGAAATTATTACCATTCTGTAAGTCATTTTGTATTCTGTTTAAATTTAAAATTTACTTTTATTTTACACTGTTTCTGTACTATTACCAACCTTGTACGTTGTTTTATTGTGATTATTTTATATAAGTTTAATATTTAAAATTTAATTCTATGTCGCTTAAAGCAGAAAAAGGTAAAGAAAATATGTCGGAAAAAATCACACTTTCGTTCTTGACGAAATTTATAAAATCCTATAATGGGGAGAAAATCTTTCTCCCCATTATAGGATTTTATAAATTTCCCCTACCCGCTTTTCTCACAAACTGCGACAATGCAATGTCGTTAGCTACACCAGAACAACAGCCTATTCTGTGCAAATTCATCATAGTTTAAAAACCTTTGAAACATAGAATAAAATAAAATCATTTCTCCGTTCTACTTTTGGGGAGAAAAAACACGCGACACATTTACTATCAGACTTGCAAAACTGTAAACAGTCATCCGAGGACGTCACTGAGTTTTCTTTAAAATTAGAACAAATTTTAAGAAAAATTCAATCAGATATACACTATAGTTGCAAAAAAGCTGATGAGCTTCCAGGTAGAATAGCCGCCATGGAGGATCTAGCATTAAATACATTTTTATTAGGGTTAAATCCTGCTATTTCTACTATTGTTAGATGTAGCACCCTCAAACTCTAAATGAAGCTGTTCAATTAGCGATAGAAGAGGAATAATTACAAAATCTCTAAACATGTTCAAAAAATTCAATAAAACAGTGTAGTATATGTAATAAAGTAGGCCATGTTGCTACTCAATGTTTTAAAAATAAAAAACATTCTAATTATAATCATAATAAAGAAATTTCGCATTTATCTAGTTATATCGCCTCAATCCGTCCCTGGCTCGATATTCCAAACCGCCACATCAGCACATGCGTGAGAACTTGAGTGATAATTCTAAAGTAATGTCAGACGATATGATAATTGTACTAGACTTATTTTATTAACATTTAATATGCATTCATTCTGTAACTAACCACCTTCAAAAGAACATTAAATCATTTTATACTTTAAATTGAGTTTTTAAAAAAGACTGTCGAGGTTCGTCGCAATTTAAGTGGCGCAGCCGGTAGGATATCCGTATATATTCTGCTGTCGTGCTAACGCCTTTCGGACCCCAAAATCGGTTTAAGCGTCAGTATAGCAGTCAGGTTCGGATATCCTCGAACCAAACAAATAACTCCCGCGACACGCGCGCTATTGTTTCCAAATCAATCGATTACGCGCATTGGACCATCGGCAGTATCAAAGTGGTCAGAATCAACTGGAGGACATGGGATTGAACATACTGTGAGTAAACCTCTTCACCTCCTGTTTACATTTATCCCATTCTTTTCCGCATTTTCCGGACTAAAATCGTCGGGCCAAATTATTTGCAATTATCTGATTTTGTTGGCACAAAATAGGTCGATAATATTCTTTTTAATAGTTTAAGTTAGATTAAGTAAGATAGTTTAAATAAAAATGGCAGTAACTGTTATTCCAGCACATATTTTAGACTTGATTCCTAGATACGATGGAGATGAAAAATTACTTAATTTATTCATCTCAAAATGTGAATATGTTTTGTTAAATTCAGGAGGCGATAATACTCCGATTCAAAATTTATATAGATTCCATTCTATAAGTAGTAAACTTAGTGGTAGAGCTGCGACTCTACTTAGTGATAACCCTAGTTTAAGTACGTGGGAGGATTTGAAAGAAATTTTGACCCAGCATTTCGGCGAACCCCGTTCAGAGGAATGTATTGCTATCGAACTAGAATCGCTAAAAATCAAACAAGGAGAGTCATTTATTCAGTTTTGTACTAGAATACAAAATGTAAAAAGTTCTTTATTCGCTAAAGTCCAAAGACATTGTGATGAAGGAATAAAGGCAGCCAAAGTGATTATATATAATAATACCGCTTTGAACGTATTTTTGTACAATTTACCCGAAGACCTTATTAGAATTGTCCGACTCAAAGGCTGTTCTACTTTGGAGATCGCTTTAAGTATAGTCACAGAGGAAATTAACTTCTTAGCTCAGTATAACGCCAAAAACAATAAAGCCAAACCAGTTCAGCAATTAGCTCTGCAAAGTTTCGTGAGACCAACTGCATTTATAAATTCGAATTTGACACCAAACAATAATAATAATAATAGTAATTTCAAGTTTGGTGTACCCAATAACCAGATAGGATATAGGCCTAATTTGATGCATACGAATAAATTCACAGCACCTCAACAAAGCTACCATTTTGCATCACCACAAAATTTAATGCCACGTAATTTCAATCATCAATTTACCCAACAACCACGAGCACCATTCCAAGTTGGTGGATTTAAATTTGGCATTCCCCAACATCAAGCTCAAAAATACGGCATGCAGAATCAACAACAGCCTAATCAGTTTAAATACGGCTTTCAACAACAGCCTAATCAATTTAAACACGGCTTTCAACAACAGCTTATCAATTCAAATACGGCATACAACAGCAACCCAACCAATTCAAATTCGGCAAACAAAATCGACCGCCCAGAAACGTTTACGACACTGACGTATCTATGCGTACCGCACCAATTAGGCAAAACATTACGACGAATGATTTGTTTTTTAGCGAGGAACCTTCAAAATTACGTCAAGATTTCTCTCACGATAATAATGACGGTTACTACTACGACCACTATGATGGTTTTGTAGAAGACCCTTCATTTGAAGGTCAATACCTAGAAAATTTTAATGAAATTAATAATGAAGATAATGCAGTACTTGAAAATTTTCCGATAGTAGCTCTCGAAAGCCCTCCGAAATGATCCATCTTAATTATTGCGAAAGCATTTTAAAATTACCTCATATAGTAATTCCCGATATAAATTCGAAATTTCTAATAGATACCGGAAGCAGTAGATCCTTTATTAGTCCCGCCAAGGCTCACCAATATTTTGGCGAATTTAAATACAATGAACCTTTCACAGTTGTAAGTACCCATGCGCAAAGCATGCACGATGAAATAATTTTTATACCGCTTTTAAAAACATTCAAAAGTACTCTTCCACAAAAATTTTACATATACGATGTGGACGGTAGATACGACGGCCTTATTGGGTCAGACTTATTAAAAAAATTGGCAGCTAATATCGATATGAACCACCAAATTTTACGAACACCCAATACTGAAATCCCAATAATTTATAATCCACCTTATGAAATTAATTTAGAACCAAGATCGGAAACGCGAGTAAAAATACCCACCAACTTACAAAACGGGGACGCAATCATTGATTTTACACAATTTAGTGAGGGAGTTCGTATGCCATGTGCCCCTATCAAGTGTGATAATTTCTTTGCCGAAACCATTATTCAAAATGTGTCGAATGAAAAAGCTAATATTAAATTTATAGAACCATTTAATGTAACTGTATTTGAAAATAATGAGTGTGCCATAAATGTGATAAATTCCGATTGCGAGATAGATGAGATTTTAAAAGAAAATTTAATTAAACTACGATTAGATCATACAAATGAAGAAGAACGTAAAGCTATAACTAAATTATGCTATGAATACCGCGACATATTTTATAGTGAGAAAATTCCGCTTTCTTTTACAAATCAGGTAAAACATAATATTAGAACAGTTAACGAAGATCCTATATATATCAGACCGTATCGCCACCCACCTTCCCAAAATGAGGAAGTACAAAGACAAGTAGACAAACTTCTTCAAGATAACGTAATCCAAAATTCTCACTCACCTTGGAGCGCACCGGTTCACTTAGTCCCCAAAAAACCAGATGCATCCGGGCAGCCTAAATTTAGAATGGTTATAGATTATCGGCGATTAAATGAGAATACAATAGACGATAAATACCCGTTACCTAATATAACTGACCTTTTTGATAAGTTAAGCTACGCCTATCGGAATTTGATTACGAAATAGTGTATAAGAACGGGAAACAAAATTGTAACGCTGATGCTTTATCTAGAATAAAGATTAACGCCTTAACCGATAACGATGATGTTTCCATGCAAGTGAATGTAGACAAAAACGAAAAAAAACTTTAACGCCATTTGAGCAATGTAGTCTCTAAAATTGTACAGCTAGGTAATTCGAATCAGGCGGGGGACGTAGTAACAGTATCATCCGATTCGGAAACGTTAAGTATTCCCTCTTTACATGGTAGACAATCTCCATATCCGATACCATCTCCAAATAGTAGCACCGCCACAGCTTCTGAAGGACACAGTAGTAACAATACAGTACATTCGGCTTAAGACATAGACACAGCAGGAATATTAATTCTCCAGGAAGCGATTGCTGCGAAACCAAATCAAATACTCGTTCATACCTGGAACAGAAATGAATGTTCGGTTAAAAACTTATTTAGGGCTAAACAGAACATATTGGAAGTTCACTTACCATTAAACAATTTGGATTTAATAAAAAAATTCCTGAAAGAGTATATCAGACCTAAAATTAAATATTTTTTTATTTCGAAGATGTCATACATCGCAAGCAGTTTTCGGAAGCCACAACGCAATTATTCAAAAAGGATAGTGTTAAATTTTATGAATGTACAAAGAGGATAGTATATGTAGAAGATGAAAATGAGCAACGCGAAGTAGTTCTTAAATATCATTTAGGTAAAAATTGCCATAGAGGTATTAGGGAAACATTAGTACATTTGAGGCGAACGTTTTATTGGAATAATATGGAACAAACGGTAGCGAGCATTATAAACTCATGTGAGGTCTGCAAGAAAATGAAGTACGACCGTAAACCCCTAAAACCTCAACTTCAATTGACTCAAACCCAGTCTAAGCCATTCCAAGAAATTTTCATTGATACCTTTTCGATAGAAGGCAAGTATTTTCTAACCCTGATAGACGCGTTCAGCAAATTGGGTCAAGCAATTGAAATTAATAGTAGGTCTACCCCGGAAGTAATAAGAGCTTTAATAAAGTATTATTCATTTTACGGAATTCCATCCAAAATCAGTTCAGATCCCGGTATGGAATTTAATAACGTACTCTTAAAGGAAATGCTAACATTATACAAAATAAATCTACACATTGGTACTGCGCACAACCCCAACTCTATGGGACTTATCGAAAGTTTTCATTCAACTATTACTGAAATTTACCGCATCGCGAAATACGAACATAAAATTACAGACGCAGCGTCAGTGATGACGTATGCTGTTATGTCATACAATCATTCAATTCACTCTTCGACAGATCTAACGCCTTTTGAAGTAGTATTCGGACACACCGAATCCAATAGTACATTTGCCATTAATTTCGATAAGCAATTCACACAGCAGTTAGTAAAGGATCACGCTAAAAGGACCAAATATTTATATGAATATCTTACGGATAAAATAATAGACAAAAAGTTGACGGTGAGAGAAAAACACGCAGGCGAATCACAGTTCGATATAGACGTAGGTGATACTGTGTTCATAAAAGGTGTTAATACTAGACGGGGCAAAGATAAACCACGTTACCAAAAGGCTCATGCCACCGGTGCTATAAAAAGAAATGTAGTTCCCGTTGAAACCAATAAACGTATTACTAATGTTCCTATTAAAGACATAAAACGTCCTTCGCAGATTATTTCTACTGGTGATCCGAACAATGGGAAGCCAGGCCCTTCATCAGCTTCGCATTGACAAGAATCCGGGATTGTTACCTGTTGACGAAGGTCAAGCATTTGTTAATTATGATAACTGGATAGTTATTAAGATATTAGATTTAAATTTAATTTACGATGAATTAGAATCAAGTATGAATAAATATGGGTTACTTAAAAAACATGTTCAAAGTTGTTTCGATACTAAATCATTTGACTCAGATTTTACTACCGTCCAATATCAAGCCGATTATACTATGAATATTACCATCGACAAATTTAAACAATTAATTACTCCATTACGAACCAAAAGAGGTCTCCTCGTTCCAGTAGGTTCTTTGATAAAAGCCATCACAGGTAACTTAGATAATAATGACGCTCTTAGATATGAAAAATTAATAAATAAGCTACATACGGAACAAAACGTGATTAAAAATAAAATGACAATAGTTTCCGAAATGGTGGGCTCATTTACAGCCATGGCAAATTCTACTAAAAGCAATTTTATACGATTAGAAGATAATATTCAAAACATTAATCAAGCTTTAAACAACTCCAATTTTCGACAGACGATTACCAAATTCATTCACCTTTATAATATCTTCCTTGATAATTTTCATAATTTATATTTCCATTTGAGTGAAATCGAAACAGCCATTGCTTTTAGTAAAATTAATGTACTACACCAGTCAATAATTGATACAGAAGAACTTGTAATATTGCTTAAGGAAATAGAAAAAACTGACAAATTAATGTTTCCTGTCACATATGAAAATATTGTAAAATTAGAAAGATGTATCGAGATAAAAGCCTATATTAAACAGAATCAGATAAAGTTTATTATAAGTATTCCACTTATTAGAAATGAAATTTTTAACTATTATAAATTAGTTCCCTTACCTGTATTACATAATGGCCAGACGACTCTCATCCTACCTAAAAATCCGTACCTACTTGTGAAAGGGTTGAAAGCAACACCGCTCTCTCAGTCATGTCGCGAGGTCGACGAACGCCGATTTCTGTAACATGAGAACGACGTACAACTCTTCACCAATGACAACTGTGTCGTAGAAATCATGCAGTTTCACACAAATATCTCAAGTTGTCACCCGATCCCTGTCACCCTAGATAATGTGAAGATCTACCTCATACAACCAAATCGCTGGATAGTTTACTCAAATACTGAAACAGCTATGACTAAATTCTGCGACAATGAAGTAAGCCAAGAGATTCTACTAGGAACCTACCTCTTAACTATGGATGATAACTGCAAGGTGAAAATCAAAGGATACGAACTGAAAAGACATCAGACTCCAGGTAAAGAAATAACCTACCTAAGACAGCCATTAATAAACTTACCGAAGATAATACTCAACCCGTCAAGCACTCTGAAGAAGCCTGTGAATCTCGATGGAATTAATATAGCAGACGTACAGTTCCTGAATCTATTACTGCAGAAAAGTATGGGAGAAATTAGTGACAGTGAGTTAAGTGAAAATGCAAAAAGTTTAATTACTAATAAAAGTGTTAGTTTAGTCAATATTGTTATTTTAGTTATTATATTAATTATTTTAAGTATTATTTTTTAACATAAATTAATTGAAATCTGTAAAATCTGTAAAATTCGTGATAATCCCGAGGATAATCCCGAACTTGTGGAGGGAGGAGTTATATCGCCTCAATCCGTCCCTGGCTCGATATTCCAAACCGCCACATCAGCACATGCGTGAGAACTTGAGTGATAATTCTAAAGTAATGTAAGACGATATGATTATTGTACTAGACTTATTTTATTAACATTTAATATGCATTCATTCTGTAACTAACCACCTTCGAAAGAACATTAAATCATTTTATACTTTAAATTGTGTTCTTAAAAAAGACTGTCGAGGTTCGTCGCAATTTAAGTATCTAGTTCTAATTCTGGTAAATTAATGTGTAATTATTGCAAAAACATAGGGCACACTATTGATCAATGTAGAAAGCGACAATATAATATGCAACAACGTCAAAATTTTAATAAAAACTTTAATCATAACTCTAATACTAATTCTATTTATATAAATCGTAGCCCAAATAATAATTCTAATTTTGTAAGTCGTAACCCTATTCCTAATTCTAGTTCCAACTCTGTGCCTATGCACATGACATGTGATAACGACGACGCTGTCGATAACTCTAACTCTTTAAACTGAATAAGATTTCGGATGCGTGTCTGCCGAAATCGTATTATCGTAACGACACGAAAACAATTAACACTACTTTTTCTACTAAATCTTATAAAAATCCTTATGCTAAATCTTATTCTAATTCTTATTCTAACTCATCTCGGCAATGCTTTAGCAAGCAACCGAGTCATTCTAGCTCATTTACATCTCAGTTACCCAAAGAGGAACTGAGTCATTATAAGTCTATTACATCTCAGCAACCCAAAGAGGTGAAGCTGAGTCTTGCTAGTTCTTATGCATCTCAGTTGGCCAAAAAAGTACAACCGAGTCCTACTAAATCGTTTACTATATCTACATCTCAGCAACCCAAAGAGGTGAAGCTGAGTCTTGCTAGTTCTTATGCATCTCAGTTGACCAAAAAGGTACAACCGAGTCCTACTAAATCGTTTACTATATCTACATCTCAGCAACCCAAGGAGGTGAAGCTGAGTCTTGCTAGTTCTTATGCATCTCAGTTGACCAAAAAGGTACAACCGAGTCCTACTAAATCGTTTACTATATCTTCATCTCAGCAACCCAAAGAGGTTAAGCCGAGTCTTAATGAATCTTATTCTAATTCTATTCCTATCTTTGAAACGAGCATAAATACATGCAAGGTTTCGTTACCATATACAAATCTATTTACAAAATATTCTCCTAAGTGTCTCAAACTTCTTATCGATACTGGCGCGAGTGTCTGTGTCATTAAACACTCATGTTTAAAAATGAAACATGAACTTCTTAAGGACAAAATAAGAATCAAAGGTATAAATGATACGGATACATATTGCGAAACGCTAGGCTCAATCTACTTACAATTTTTATTAAGTGATGAAACTTACGAGTATAAATTTTACTTTATTAACGATAATATAAATCTTAATTACGACGGTATTATTGGTACAGATTTTCTTAAATATTTTAATGCTAATATAGATTATAGCTCTAAGATAATGACATTGTGTGGTTACCAAGTTCCCATTATATTTCATCAGCCAACGTACATCGTTCCGGCACGCTCAGAAGCAGTCATTGAATGCGCTATATCAAATTACTCGGTCAAGCTTTATCACAATAATGAAGGCTTAGTTCTAGATCATACCTTAAGCGAGGGTATTTACGTCACGAATTGTATTGTACCAATAAAACCAAACAAAAAAGTCAACATCACCGTTTTAAACACGACTGACACAGACTTAGAAATTAAAGAATATTTCGTAGAATTGACACCGATCGATTATAATAATTCTATTTCCTGCGAAAATCCAATATCTATTAAATGTTTGTATTCTATTTCTACTTCTAAATCTAATCGAATAGATCGAATATTAAGTCTTTTACGCTGCTCCCATCTCAACGATGAAGAAAAGAAAGCACTTTTAAATTGCTGTTCCGATTATACGGATATCTTTCACCTCGAAGGTGAACCGCTTTCGTTTACGAATGGCATCCAACATTCCATAGATACGGGTAACGCGGCCCCAGTTCACGTAAAATCATATCGCTTCCCTGAGTGTCATAAGGAAGAAGTCGATACACAAATTCGTAGAATGCTAAATGAAAACATAATTCGTCCCTCTGTTTCGCCTCGGAGCGTCCCTGTATGGGTAGTCCCGAAAAAATTAGACGCTTCTGGCAAAAGAAAGTGGAGAATAGTCATTGACTATCGCTGTCTTAATGATTTCACAGTTTCCGAAAGTTATCCCCTGCCTCTTATCACTGATATCCTAGACCAATTAGGCCATTCCAAGTATTTCACAACCCTTGATCTTGCTAGCGGTTTCCACCAAATAAAGATGGATCCTAAAGATGCCCCAAAATTGGGATTTACTATAAGTACTAATTCGAGCATGTCTGGTCACTACGAATTCACTAGAATGCCCTTTGGCTTAAAAAACGCTCCTTCTACCTTCCAGCGCCTGATGAATACTGTCTTATCAGGTTTGCAAGGTCTACACTGTTATGTTTATCTAGATGATTGCATAATTCATAGTCATAATTTAAATGAACATATGGAAAAATTAAAACTAGTATTCAATAAGCTGCGCGAATACAATCTAAAATTGCAACCAGATAAGTGCGAATTTTTAAGACGTGAAGTAACTTATCTTGGTCATATTATCACCGATAAGGGTGTCTCTCCTAATCCAGAAAAAGTAAAAGCAGTGTCACAATTTCCAATTCCTAAGAGCCCTAAAGAAATTAAATCCTTCCTAGGCCTAATAGGCTATTATCGCCGATTTATTGATAATTTTTATAAATTAACAAAACCACTTACTTCTTTATTAAAAAGGGATACTACTTTCCACTGGTCTCAAGAACAACAAATTGCTTTCGATGTTTTAAAAGAAAAATTAATCACTGCTTCGCTGCTCCAATATCCAGACTTCTCTCAACCGTTCATAGTAACTACAGATGCAAGTAATTATGCCGTAGGTGCAATCTTATCCCAAGGTCCTGTAGGCAAAGATAAACCGATAGCTTATGCATCACGTACTCTAAACCGTCCCGAAGGCAATTATTCAACTACCGAAAAGGAACTTCTAGCCATTCTATTCGCAGTCAAAACGTTTCAGCCTTACCTCTACGGTAATAAATTCAAAATAGTTACCGATCATAGACCATTGGTATGGCTATTCAATGTCAAGGACCCAGGTAGTAGACTCATTCGTTGGCGCTTAAAACTCGAAGAATACGATTACGAAATTGTTTATAAACAAGGCCGTCTTAATTCTAACGCCGATGCGTTATCTCGCTGTCCCGTTAATGTTATAGATATTAACACTTTAAATAATTCTAGTTATGAAAAATATTTTAAGGACCAATTTACAAATAAAACTCCTATTTCAAATACAATAATCTTAGAATGTACTCAAGGATTACACCTATCCAAACTAAAAACTATTGCGTGTCCCATCTCTTTAGATTTTGACTCATCTATACCTCACTGTGAAGAAATATTAGCACAATTAGACAAGCCTGAAGACTTATTAAATTCCGAACGCGAACCATTTACAATTCAATGCGTAAAGGATAAGAATAAATCTTACTATTTTATGTACACTAAAATTCATCATTATGAAGAAACCAAATTTAAAGATATTTACAATTTAATTATAAAACTCAGAGATAAAATTTTAATCGAGAACCCTGATATTACAGATCTCGCCTTATCAGACTTTTCAGATCCATTTTCTAAGCTAGCTTATATTAAAGTATATAATATAATTGCCTATATTTTTCATAACACTAACATTAAAATTCATATATACAAAAATCAATTAATTTATCCTACTCCCGTCGAAATCCCTAAAATTTTAAAAGAGAATCACGATTCACCTATTGCGGGTCACCCAGGTTCAAGTCGTATGTATAGACGAATTAAAGCCGCTTATTATTGGAAAAGTATGCGCTCTGCCATTGTAGATTATGTAAAGAAATGCCAATTATGCCAAATTAATAAACCATTAAGAATGTCTAATAAGGCCCCAATGGAAATAACTTCTACTTCCACTAGACCGTTTGAACGATTAGCTCTCGACATCGTTGGTCCTTTACCTGACGCAGGTTTTCAAAAATTCAAATTCATCCTTTCATTACAAGATGATTTAACTAAATTTTCAAGTGCTTATCCCCTGGTCACAGCTACCAGTGAAGAAATAGCCAGAAATCTTGTACATTTTATGTCTCTTTTCGGTTTCCCTAAAACAATCTTAACGGATTTAGGTACTTGTTTTACGTCTGATTTATTTAAAGAATTAACTCAAATCTTAAAAGTCAAGGCTTTATTTACTACTCCTTACCACCCACAAACAAATGGAGCTCTAGAACGCTCACATGCTACTTTAAAAGAATACTTAAAATCTTTTGTTAATGAAAACCAGAACGACTGGCATTGTTATTTATTTACCGCAATATTAGCTTATAATACTACCTATATGGTTATAAACCTAATATCCCTAATTCTCTATATGAAACGAACAATAATACCACTTATAATGAATATATTCGAGCTTTACAATATCGAATGCGTTTTAGTAGAGAAAAGGCCATTCAAAATATAATTAATAGCAAAGAAAAATCCAAACAATATTACGATGTAAGTTCACGCGAAATTTCTTATAAAATTGGTGACTTAGTTTATGTAAAACACCATCACCGACTCCGTAAGGCCCTATCACCTATATGGAAAGGTCCATATAAAATTATAAAAGTCCATAATAAGCACAACGTTACTTTACAAGTAGGTCGTAAACATGTTAAGTATCATATAAACGAGATTAAGCCTGCTATTAACACTCCTTAAATTTAACTTATTTTATATATTTTTCAGAGCTTTATGCTATGGAAGCCAAAGCCACGCTGAGTCGAGGATCATACCTATATCACATAGTCCTGGAATTTATTTTGAACCTATTACGCATATTAACTTTTATAACGATTATTGGAAGGTTATAACACATATAGACCTTATACCTTTAGCTCCTTATCTCAATAAAATTGAAAATTTATTATATGATACCTTAAACCTTTGTTCCAAAATAAACACTGATGAATTTTCCCAATGTAAAGATTTTTCAAATCCTATAGAGATTTTAATAAAATATAATTACGTCAAATTGCAATCCCTAGCACATATAATCAATAATAATCAATCGCCAAATAGAGTTAAAAGATCTCTAGAATTTGGAGGCGAAATTCTTAAATTTTTCTTCGGTACTCTAGACGCAGATGATGCGCGAAAATATGATGCTGCGATAGAATTATGGCGGAAAAAGTGAAACAGAACTATTTAATTTATTCAGAGACAATATTGACATAATTAAATCTACCATAAATAATTTTAATGCCACTATTTATAAATTAAACCAAAATGAATTAAGATTAAACTCACAAATTAATAAAATGAATGAAATTCTTTCGCAAATCACGAAAACCGATAATTTACTTATTAACATTTCTAGAATAAATAATTTATTGAACTTAGTTGAAAGCTCCTTACTTGCTATTTCTAACTTGCTAGACACGACTATAAATGCTATCCTATTTTCCAAGGTAAACGTTTTGCATCCTAGCGTGATTAGCCCTTTAAGTCTTTATAATGAATTAACCAAGCATATCAATCAAATAAATAAACGTTTAGATTTTCCAGTGCAATTGAACATACATAATATTCATTCGTTAATTGATGTTTCGAAACTTAGTTCATATTATTATAACAAAAAGATTGTTTTCAGCTTGCAGATTCCATTAATAACACCTGATAAATTCATTGTTTATAAAAATATCCCATTACTGACTCCTCACGACGAGTCGCATATACAAACGTTTGCACTTATTCAACCCTCTAATTCTTATATTGCTTTAAGTAACGATAGAATACATTATACTATGTTTAATAACTTAGATGATTGTAAATTTATTAATAATAACTATTCTATTTGTGAACTATTTACTATAACGTCTAGCATAAATAATCCTAATTGTGAATCGAAATTATTAACAGAAGTAACTCTTTCCTTACCTTCTGAATGTAACTCCAAGTTATTATTTGGCCAAATCAATATTTGGCATAAATTAAAAAATAATAGATGGATATATGTACAATCCAATGTAAATAAATTAACTATCAAATGTAACGATGATATTACTGATCATTCTATTATTGGCACAGGTATTGTCAAATTAACCGAAAATTGTATCGGTTATTCCAAAACTATTCAATTATTGCCAACAAGTACTTATCAATTTTCGATTAAGTCTTTGACATAACAAGAGATGATTGTTGCAAAAAAGATGTATTTAATAAAAGTTTACCATATTTAACGCCAATCTCTCTAAGCAAAGTTAACTTGGATTCCTAAAAATATGCAAATCATCAGCTAGATAGTTTAGAATTTGAATTAAATAATCTTCAAAAGGAATCACATTTTATAAAATACGGTTCATACTATTCCACATTTACTTATATTTTAATTGTATTACTATTTTTGTACTTAGCCTACAAATTATTTAAATGTTCCAGAAATCGACACAATAATAGTGGACATCGTATACAAATATTTAATCAGTGTAATAATAAAAAGTCATCGAAACATAATTCAAAAATTACAAATTCAATTGAGATGATTGATATGTCAACGTCTGAGGAAGATAATAACTCACCCAAATCTTTACCAAATTGTACTAATTGTGAACCTTATAGAACTGTACACAAAGTTCACTCTTCCTCCGGAAGAAATCTTAATTTCTAATTTTATTCAATTTTAGTTTACAAAAATGTTTGTATTAAAACAATTGAATAATTTTATTATTATACAATTTCAATTTCTACTTTGTCATTTTATATTTTGTAATTGCTACATTTTACTATTTTTAATTCAATCTAATTGTAATAAGTATTTTTTTATTTTAAATGTGTATTGTTATTTAATTATCATCATTCATCATCATTACAGCCCTTCACAAGTCCACTGCTGAACATAGGCCTCCCCCAAAGAATGCCACAAAGCACGGTCCTGAGCCACCTGCATCCATCGACTTCCTGCAAATCTTACCAGGTCGTCACTCCATCTAGTGGGGGGATGCCCTACACTTCGCCTGCCGGTACGAGGCTGCCACTCGAGAACCTTTCTTCCCTATCGGTTGTCGGTTCTTCGAGCTATATGGCCGGCCCATTGCCACTTCAGCTTACTAATCCGTTGGGCTATGTCGGTCACTCTGGTTCTACTGCGGATATCCTCATTTCTGAGTTTATCACGCAGAGAAACTCCGAGCATAGCCCTCTCCATAGCTCGCTCAGCGACCTTGAGCTTCCTCATCCGGCCAGCAGTGAAGGACCATGTCTCAGTTCCGTATGTCATAACTGGCAACACGCACTGGGTGTACAGTCTCGTTTTCAAGTTTTGAGGTATACCTGACGAGAAGATGTGCCGTAATTTCCCGAACGCTGCCCAACCGAGTTGAATCCGTCGATTGACCTCTCGGTCGAAGTTGGACTTACCTATAATTATATACAATGTAAAATGAAAATTGTAATTGAAACTACCATTTTGTTTATTAAAAATCAATTTCTATTCGTAATTCTACTAATTCATTTAAAATACCTTTAATTCTAGATTTTACTATTTTACCTTTATATAAATTCATTGTTCTATTTTATATTGATTATTTGTTAAATCTTATTTTGTTTCTTTTACATAACTTAATTACAACTTACTTTATCTTTATGTAAAATCAAATAGTTCGAAGTTTTATA
This sequence comes from Parnassius mnemosyne, assembly GCA_963668995.1. Lineage (NCBI taxonomy): Eukaryota > Metazoa > Arthropoda > Insecta > Lepidoptera > Papilionidae > Parnassius > Parnassius mnemosyne. The sequence goes on along the minus strand of CAVLGL010000076.1, from coordinate 362,487 downwards.
TTGTTATAAGATAAATTTTCTATGTTTTACTATAAATATAATTTTCTATTTCTATATTTTGTAACGCCTTCCGACCTCTAACTATTTCTCTATTTCGAAATTAAATTACGAGTACGGGTCATTGTAGAAGCGTGCTCGTCGCGACCCCTGCCAGCCCTTTTCATGGCTGCAATTCTACTTAGCTGCGCACCCATGCCAACGAGGGTTAGGGCGTCCCCCCAAGGCGACGCACACCAGCTCGTCCCCGTTGGTGTGGAATGCAGCGCGCAAAGCGGCGATGGGGACCGCCACCCGTCACGCACAGCCCGACACGGCGGAAGGTGGAGGACAGAGTGCAGAGTTGGCACGTGGAATGTTAGAGGAGGCATGAGAGATAAGACGAATGAGTTGATCGAAATAATGAAAGAAAGAGAATTAGATGTCGTGTGTATGTCGGAGACCAAACGGAAGGGCAGTGGTACTGAAGAGCTCTCTGGCGAGGAGTTTGCTCTATGGTCCGGAGTCCCGGAGAGCGAGAACGCCTGCCAGGGAGTGGGGGTGCTGCTGTCTTCTCGGTTGGTCGATGTTATGACTGAATATAAGTTTGTGAACTCAAGACTTCTCTGGGTTCGCTTTAAATTGGGACTGACGAAGTTATTCCTTTTGGCTGTTTATGCGCCGGTAGCTTCGTCGTCCAGGGCTGAGCTGGAGGAGTTTTGGGAGAATGTAAGAGAAGTTCTAGATTTAGCTAGGGGAAACGAAAGAATTGTTATATGTGGTGATTTGAATGGATGGGTTGGTACCGCTCGACCAGGGTACGAGTCGGTACTTGGAAAGTTTGGCGATAAAAGGGTTAATGATGCTGGCAAGCTTATACTGGCGGTATGCAAGGAAAAGGGTCTTCTTGTGACAAACACTATATTTAATCACAGGAAAATCCATATGTATACTAGAGAAAGAAAGAATGAGAGAAGTATGATCGATTTGTTCCTGGTGGATGACCGACTGCGAAAACAGGTTATGGATACGCGAGTGTTCAGGGGTGCTGACCTGGGAACGGATCACTATCTAGTAATTACTAGATTTTGGGGTCTGTTCGCGGGTTGGCGCTACCGAACGGCAGTGACAGAACCACAGTCGGTCTGTCGCATCCGAAGCTGGAAGCTTCAGGATGCGGATACTAGGGACAAATATCATGCGAGGGTAGCCGAAAAGCTTGACACCATCGATGGCAGAAACGAATGTGTAGAAAGAACATGGCAGAACTTTAGGGATGGAATGGTAAGTGCAGCGGAAGAAGTGTGTGGAACAACAAAATGAGGCAGTAGTAAAAGAAAAGATGCATGGTGGAATGATGAAGTGAAAGGAGCTGTAAAGAAGAAGAAGAAAGCATGGTTAGACTACTTGGCCTCTAGTAATGATAAGGATATGAAAGAGAAGATGAAATAAAGATATAGGCTGCAGAAAGTTCACACGAAAGCATTGATTGAGGAAGTGCGTGAAAGGTGTAAAATGGAAGCGGACGAAAGGTTATCGCACAACTTTAAGGAGAACTCCAAACTCTTCTGGAAAGAGGTTGGAAGGACCCGAAGTGGTGCGACGGCCTTTAGAATGAACAAAGTGCTGTCGAGAACTAATGACGTCCTCTCAGAAAAATCGGACGTCATGCAGCGATGGAGCGAATTTTATAGAGAAATGTATGCGTGTGATGATCTTAGTGAGGGATCCGGGGATGACGCCGTGACTGGTACGCCAGACCCGCACCTCGATGACACTGAGGTCATCAGTATGAAAGAGATTGAACGTGTGATTCGAAGTTTGAAATGTGGTAAAGCTGCGGGACTAGACAGAGTTACTGCTGGAATGGTCAAGTATGGTGGGCCTCGCGTCTGGGACGGCTTTCATCTGCTGTGCAATTTGTGCTGGCGGACGGGGAATGTCCCGGATGATTGGCGATCCGCAGTCATTGTGCCTTTATATAAAGGTAAAGGTTCACATTTTGACTGCGGGTGCTATCGGGCGATCAGCTTGACCAGTTTAGCAAGTAAAGTTTACTCGAAGGTTTTGACACGTAGGATGCAAGAGAAATCGGAAAGATTTCTATGGGAGGCACAATGCGGATTTAGACCTGGAAGAGGATGCACGGATCAAATGTTTTCTCTCCGCATGATCACGGAGAAGCTTCTGGCTGCTAACCAGAAGATTTTCTGTGCTTTTGTGGATCTTGTGAAAGCATTTGATAAGGTTGTAAGGAAGAAAATGTGGGAACTGTTGCCGGGGTATGGTGTGGATGGTCGAATGCTAAGGGCTGTGCAGTCTCTTTACTATGACTGTAAAGCCTGTGTGCGGGTAGGGCATGACCTGTCACCCATGTTTAGCGTCCAAACGGGCGTAAAACAGGGTTGTGTCATGTCTTCCTGGCTGTTCATACTGTATCTCGACAGCTGTTTACAAAAGCTGAAAGATAGCTGTTTGGGTGTGAAATTGGGTGACATAAAAGTAAATTGTCTGCTGTATGCTGATGATGCAGTGCTTATTGCACCATCATAGGCAGAACTGCAGGCATTAGTTACGTGTATGAAAGAGGAATGTGAAATTAAAGGTCTCCGTTTGAACGCTAATAAAACTAAGGTTCTGGTATTTGAAAGGGGCGAAGAGAGAACGAAGTGTGAAATATGGGTAAATCAGGAATGTCTAGAACAAGTAAATGAAATTGTATACTTGGGGAGTGCTTTTAGCCGGGATGGAAGAAGTGACTTTGATGTGGACAGGCGTGTCGCTGCCGGGAACAAAGTCAATGGTGCCCTTACTGCGTTAGTCAAAAGGCAAGGCGTAGTGAAGAGTGCACGCCTTGCAATACATAACGCAGTGTTGGTACCGACTTTGTTATATGGCAGCGAAACCTGGGTATGCCAGAAGAAGCATAAAAGCAAGTTGAATGCAGTGGAGATGCGATCTCTTTGTAAAATGTGCGGCGTTACCATGGCCGACCGAAAGCGAAACGAAGAGATTCGCAATATGGCAGGTTTGAAAGATGATCTTATTACAAAAATTGATAAGGGCGTGCTTCGGTGGTTTGGGCACGTTGAGCGAATGAGTGAAGACCGAATGGTGAAGAAAATATATAGCGCGAAAGTTAATATTAAAAGGTGTCGAGGTAGACCGAGACTAACCTTCGAAGACCATGTGAGCAAATTGCTCGAAGAGGGTACTCGGATACCTTGACGTGCATGTATGAAGAAGATAATGAATCTGAAAGAAGCGAAAGAGCTATGTAAGGATCGTGACACTTGGCGATCTGTTCTCTCTGGCTACCCCGTCAGGGATTGTGCTTGAAGATAAGTAAGTAAGAAACTTCGCTTTATCTTTATTTTGAAAAAGCTCAGTCAAAAGGGGGGAGCTGTTATATCTCTTTTTACAACGCAGTTAAATCTTAGTAAGCATTTATTCAATCCCACGGTAATTTTCCTATATATGACGTCAATCAGTAATTGCATTGTTCTTTTCCATATTAATTTTATTCCATTTTAGAGTCAGTTAGATTCAGAGCCCCGGGTAGATCGGACATAGATTCCGATACGTATTAGAGTTCGGAAGTCAGGGTTAATATTAATTGTGTGTGTAAACTTTTTATAATAAACCCTTAGGTTTACCTTGTGTTTTTTTTTTTAAAAAGTCAAACGGGATCGGCCTCCTAACAGTTCACATAAATATAAGAAATCATTAGAATAGAACAGAATAGAATAATTTTTTATTCAATATACATTACATGTGTAATTCTTATTGAAAGTCATTTTTTACTTTACCGCTGGTTCGAAAAAAAAACCTCTGTCTTGGGAAGAACCAGCAAGAAACCCAGCGGGACTTTTTTTTTAAAATAAATTTTACAATATAAATGATTACGAACTATTTACGAAATTTATTTTAGAAACTGCTTGGAAGCGACCACCTCATTCCCAGGGGTTATTATCAACCATGTATTCATTTATACTATAATAACCCTTTTTATACAGTTTCAGTATATAAAAACATTTAAACTTGGTAATTGATAGAACCTGTACAATTTCCGGGACCTTGTTGTAATAGCGTATACATTGCCCCAAGAATGAATTACTGACTCTGTCGAGTCGACAAATTAGCATCACTAGCTTGTGTTTGTTCCTAGTGTTTACAGAATGTACATCACTTTTTTTACTAAAGCTATCTTTGTTTTTGTGAACATACATTAAATTTTCGTAAATATAGTGAGAGGCCAAAGTTAATATATTTATTTCTTAAAATTTATCTCTAAGATACTCTCTTGGTTTTAGATTGTAAATAGCTCTAATGGCCCTCTTATGTAAAACAAAAATAGTTTCTGAATCAGCCGCATTTCTCTATATCAAAATCCCATAAGACATTATGCTATGGAAATAACTAAAATAAACTAATCTAGCTGTCTCGACACTAGTGAGACCTCTAAACTTTTTTACAGCATAGGCTGCAGAACTTAGTCTGCTTGCTAATTTTGATATGTGGGGGCCCCACTGAAGCTTTGCGTCAAGAGTGATGCCAAGAAAAACAGTGGATACAACAGGGTTCAATTCCTCCCCATTTAAAAACACATTAGTATTCAGATTTTTAACATTCGTTGCTGTAAATTTAACACAATTAGTTTTAATTCCGTTCAAATGCAGATTATTAACGTTAAACCAATGCACTAATTTTGATATAGCATTATTCGCTTCGTCACATTTAAATGATTGACGTTTAAGTTTAAAAATCAAGGAAGTATCATCAGCAAATATTACTATATCATGACTATCTCCTATAAGGTGAGGTAAGTCATTAATATACACCAGAAACAGGAATAGGCCGAGAATCAAGCCCTGAGGAACACCCATTAGTACAGGTGACCCGGAAGAACTTTTACCATTGATAATAACCTTCTGCTTTCTATTATTTAAATATGAAATAATAATTTGAAGCGCTGTGTTCTTGACCATAGTACTGTAGCTTCCTGATTAATGTCTCATGATGAACACAGTCAAAGGCCTTGGAAAGTTCACAAAATATACCTAAAGCATCCTCTAAATTCTCTCCCATACACAAAAAATATGTTTAATAAGCTCAACTCCAGCGTCAGTTGTCGAGCGACCCCTTGTAAAACCGAATTGATTTTTATGTAGCAATTTATTAATATTAAAGAAACTTATCATCTGATCTAAAATAATTTTTTCAAAAAATTTACTTAATGTTGGTAGTACAGAAATTGGTCTAGAATTGGCGGGGTCTAATGTACTACCAGATTTAAATATAGGTATGACTTTACTATGTTTCATTAAATCAGGAAACACACCAGATTCGACGCTTATATTAAATATTGTGGCTAGATAAGGTGCTAATATATCTATTATACATAAAATAACTTTAATGGAAATCCCCCATAAGTCTGCCGTTTTCTTAACATCAATAGTTTTAAAATATTTAACGATATTTTTTTGTCAGTACTCTATGCAATTTAAAAGTATTTGAACAAGCCTTTACATTTTGTTTGATCAATGATTCGGCGACAGTATGAGAAGAATTTCATGATTTTGTTGTCAAAAAAGGAACATCATTAAAATGTTTCTCAAAAGCCATAGTCTTGAAGACCCTTTTATTTGAGACGAGACATTCCATCTTAGTCTTCAGGACTTGACAGCGCATCGGCATTTTGATTCTTAACCAAGGTTAAATATAGATATCTGTGGAACACAGCAACCACTCACCATGAGGTGGTACAGAGTACAATAGAGAATAAAAGAGTAATCTACTATAAACTTTTTATTCTTAATTGATTCGGTGGATTGACTCTGAACGTCTATGATTGAACCAATATATTCTGTATCTGGGACACAATTTGGCTGACCAACAGACGCATCTGTACTAGACGGATAGACAGAAGTGATTTCGTTGCATTCCATTTTGCTAGATTCCTTTTGAAATTTTTTTTTCAATCCTTATTGCATTCTCTTAGGAAAAAAAGTATGCAAAGGGTGGATTTAATGCCCAAAGGCATTCTCTAACAGTCAACCAATGGAGTGGTAAGAATTTGACGTAGGTGTACCAATTGAAAGAAAATAATAAAGGAAAGAAATTAAATACGCAACACATAACACATTATATATTATAACAAAATGACAACCCGGCGGCCAATTCTTTTATACAATAAGGGTGACAAACGAGCACACAGTCCACCTGTGGTAAGTGGACACTGTGGCCCATCGATATCTACATACTTAGTAGGCCAAAAATAAATCTAATACAGGTGTTAAGCAGGCGCTCCAGCTTGTGAAGAAGTTCCTGGGACAGGTCTGGGTAGCACACATCTGCATAATCAAAGATGGATAAAATAAGAGAAAGAAGCAATTTAAGTTGTTTAACTGTTTATAACTAGACGACATCTAGGCAGAGAAGGAGACCATCAACCTAAACTAAAAGCACGACGCCTATTTGACTACATTCAGTTGTTTAGTTAACTGTAGTCAAATTAGCGTCGTGCTTTACCATCGATGTAACATTTAATTTACTAGCGTGTAATGCCAAGTTAGTCCCTAACATATATCAGTGAAATTTATTGCGAACCGTTCGTAATATTACAAGTTGTATTCCCAGACGTTGATTAAATACGTAGAACCTAAATTAGTCAGACCTGTGTTACATGTTAAGTAGGAAGTAAGTATATTTACTCCGGGCAAAGCTAACAATTTCAATATTATAATGATTTCTTATGTTTACGCGAACACTACATATTTAAATAAAATTAGTTTTTAAGGATTTTATTACGTGTATTAACTTATTTTATATTCCCAACATATCCAGTACTTCACAGCACCCAGGACGTCCCACCGTGAACACGGGTGCTGTAAAATTAGAAAAGTCTGCGTAAAACAAGTTACATTTAATGAAACTAATTTTACAGATTTTATTGCGTTTCATTCTAACTTTTTAATTTTCGACGTTTCGGTGGTCACAGAGGACACTGAGGTGCTTGACGTCCCAATGTCATCTCATTAAAATTAGTTTCATTTAATGTGTAGTATTCGCGTGAGTATATTAGTTTCATTTAAGTTAAAATGACACTTGACATTTTGTAAGAAGTTAAAACTATAAATATAATCAAGGTGACATTGCAAAATTTTACGTTAAAACCGTGTGGACTTATTACAATGAACCGGCCTTAAGTAGTACTGGGGTGAATCATTAGATTTAGATGATCTATATAGTGTACATAACAATGAGTTGAGTTGAAAATTTGCTTAGGCTAAACTTAATTTCATTTATTTTTACAATTGCAATTATTATTTTCAATTTTTTTTTTACAAAATTGAAGTCATTATCGTACTGACAGTCCTCTTAATGGTAAGTATAGCAGCTCATTATTGACTAGCGACCCGCCGCAGCCTCGCTTGGGTAGGATCAAATAATGTTGCGTTTTTAAGATTTAAGACAATCAACGACCATTTGTTTTATCAATTTTTTTTTGTTATTTTAAGGTCTCAATTTTTAGAACAAGATACAGCCTAGATCACTCCTCACATTGCTAAATATTTGTACGTGAAATATCATTACAATAGGTTCATCAGAAGATTATCTGACAGACACAGAGGCAGAAAAAACTTTTAATAATTGGTATAACTGTCATAATGACATGCAACTAATCCCCCCCCCCCCCAGCGCAATAAAATTTTGCCGAGGACGTTACAAAATAAATGACATAATATTTATATAATTTATTTAGGTATATTGTAGAAGAATTAAATTTATGATAAAAACATTTATTTATTTATTTTATTTTCAAGAAAAACATACATAACTTTAGTCTAATACATAACACACTTAACAATAAAGTTTCCACAGATAAGTAACATGTCATATTTAAAAAAGAAACACAAATTATGTTGATATTGATGTTTATTCGTCTCAATGTTTTTTATGTATGGATAGCGACGTAGTGTAGTGGCGGGTAAGAATACTCACTACCCCATATCTTCCCGTGGGTGTCGTAAAAGGCGACAGAGGGAACCTGAGACAGAAGATGGGCAGCAGCATGTTTCTGATAACAAAAAACAAAAAAAAAAAAAAAAAAAAAAACAAAAAAAACTGCGGTTGCCAACCCGCTCGCCAAGCGTGGCAACTATGGCAATATACCCCCCATGAAAGTAACGAAGAGACGGCCCCCAGTCCCCAGCGGCCCCGCTATTTCTGGTGGCGACAATAGTAACGGCGGGGCAGGGCATGCTAAGAATCTCCGGCGGAGGTTCGGTTGCCACCTACGACGACTCGACCTGGCAACTAATAACGCACGCACCCTGAGGACTGACGAGAAGATCCTAGAGCTGGAAGAAGAGATAGACAAGTTGCGCTGGAATGTCATAGAGAGGGGGAGGCCACGACAATCCTCGAATCCGGCAATTTGTTCTAACACCGGGCGGGCGACCATCTATCCCAAGGAGGTGTCGGATTTATCGTCAATAGTCTCTCGTTAACAACGTTGTAAAGATTGGGAGTGTGTCGACGAGGATTGCGTACCTTATACTCAGAATCACCAAACGGTATTCGCTGAAGGTCATATAGGTTTACGCACCCACCTCGGTACACCCCGACGAGGAGGTGAAGGAAATGTATGAGAATATCTGTAGAGCCATGCATTCCTCCAAAACCCATTAAACGGTGTTAATGAGGGACTTCAACGCAAAACTAGGCACAAGAGAGAACGGTGAGCTGAAAGTAGGGAAATTTAGAATAGGGAAACGGAACCCAAGGGGCCAGCAGCTGGCCTACTTCATGGAGAAAGAGGGACTCTTTATGATGAACTATTTCTTCCAGAAGCGGCCCCATAGGAAGTGGACCTGGTCGAGCCACGACGGTTCGACAAAAAATTACACTGACTTCATTATGACGACCAGACGACAACTGTTTCGTGATGTCTCAGTGATCGCGAGGGTGAAAACCGGCAGATATCACCGAATGGTGAAAGGCACAATGAATCTAAACGTTAAATTGCAGAGGTCACGTCTAATGAAGTCAACGCTCCATCCCCCTCGTGCTCTAATCCAAAGTCGCGAAACCTTTCAACTCGAGCTACGAAACCGTTTTCAGTGCCTACGAGATTGCAATGCAGTGGATGATATGAATGACAAGCTCGTGGAAACTGTCCATTCGGTCCGTGTGGTCAAACATATCCCGGACGTCAGTCTGAGCGAGTATAGAATGGCTCTCCAGGACCTTAAAAACGGCAAGGCCGCAGGCGAGAATGGAATTACAGCGGAGCTTCTAAAAGCGGGTGGAAGACCGGTACTTGAAGTCCTTCAGAAGCTCTTTAATTACGTCCTACATGGTGACGTTACACCGGAGGCGTAGAGCAGAAGTGCCGTGGTCTTGTTCTTCAAGAAATGTGACAACGTTCTCTTGAAGAACTACACACCGATTTCCCTTCTGAGCCGCGTCTACGTGCTGTTTTCGAGAGTCATTACGAATCGTCTCGCGCGCAGACTTGACGACTTCCAGCCTTCTGAACAAGCCGGTTTCCGATTAGGCTTTAGCACCATAGACCACATACATACCCTACGGCAAATTGTACAGAAGTCCGAGAAGTACAATTTTCCACTATGTCTGGCGTATGTGGACTATGAGAAAGCTTTTGATTTCATCGAAATTTGGGCGGTGCTGCAGTCCCTTCAGCGGTGCCAAGTTGACTGTCGGAGTGTATATCGAAGAACTGAAGTGTATGTACAGTGGAGCAACGATGGTTACCCGAGTACAGAATCAGAGTACGAAACCTATCAAACAGCAGAGAGGTGTAAGACAGGGTGACGTTATATCCCCGAAACTCTTCACAAAGTTTTCAAGCTTCTGGACTATAAAAGATACGGTATTAACATCAATGTCGACTACATCGCTCACCTTCGATTTGCCGACGATATAGACCTTATGGCAGAATCGCTGGAGGACCTATGCACCATGCTCAATGACCTCAATGGTGTCTCCCAACGAATAGGTCTTAGGATGAACATGGACAAAGCAAAGATCATGTTTAATGTCCATGTCACACCTATGCCGGTAGTTGTTGGGAGCACTAAGCTCCAAGTTGTTGACGAATATGTTTACCTGGGACAAATAGTCCGACTAGGTAAGTCCAACTTCGACCGAGAGGTCAATCGACACATTAAACTCGGCTGCGCAGCGTTCGGGAAACTACGACACATCTTCTCGTCCTTCACTGCTGATTGGTGATTTCAATATTAGACACATACACTTAAATTTTTTTTGGAATTAGTTTGGAAAGCGATCACATTTATTTCAAGGGGTTATCAATAATTTTCTTTAAGTAGTATAATAACCCTTATTTAACACTTTTCGCTTAATAACAATTTTAATAAAGTCTGCATATTTTATAAGACATTAAGACATTATTGTAAAAGCGTATATATTTTCCCATTAAGGTATTACTGACTCTTTGTAGTCTGGTTAATGGTATTAACTAACTTTTGATTGTTCCTGTGTGTAAGTATTTACAAAATGTAAATCACTATTTTTAATAAAATTATTCTTGTTTTTGTGTACATACGGTAAATTTTTGTAAATATATTGAGATGCCAATGTTAATATATTTATTTCATTAAATTTTTCTCTAGGGGATTGCTTCGGACCTAAGTTATAAATTACTATTCTGAAAAACAAAGACAGTTTTACGTTACATTATGATATGATAATAAATAAACTAATCTAGCTGTTTCAAAACGTGTAAGGCCTATAATCAAATAAAATACATCATATGCTAGAGAACTAAGTTTGATAGCTAGTCTGCGATGGTTATTGGAGTACAGTACTAGAGTAAAAAATCTTTATATCTGTAGAAATGTGAAAAAAGGGGTGAAATTATATTCCCGAAACTCTTCACTGTTGCATTGGAACATATTTAAAGCTTCTGGACTGGAAAGGATACGAAGAACATCCTAATTTCAATAGAGAAGATGGATGGGTGCTGCCATCTGCTTGGGATCCTATAATTAATAAAATACCACCGAAAAGTAGTACCGAAAAACTTCAAGACACTATTAGCTCATTCTGCGTACATCGGACCAAAAATTAATATTCAAAAACTGAAGATAGCCGGGCTAACTATGGCATCGGGACGTCAAACACCTCAGTCCCCCCTTTGAACATGGGTGCTGTACCCGAAACAGACCGATTGATAAAACGTATAAGGATTATGTCTAGTATCACACTATTATTATTTTAAGTTATAGCTTTAAGTCATGATGTAATATGTTGTGTTGTCCAATAAATAAATAAATAAAAATAAAAGGAACTAATTATAACGAACGTTGAGATGACCTAACTATTTTCTTGAGTTAACAAAAACAATGCTTTACAAATATCATTACATTGCCTTATATACAAAAATATTACGCTCCCACTATACGCGCAATCTACACGAAGTAAGGATACAAACATTATGGCTGCCTAACGTAAACAATGAATCGTGTGAACGATGTGTAGTCGCTTGTGCTCGTCGCGCTTCGTACGAAAAAAAATAAAATCCTGTTTCACCTTAATAGCAGCCTAATGATGTTGTATTTCGTATGGTGCGTGTAGAGTACCGCAGACCTTTTTACTGCAAATGAGGCATTCCATCTTAGACCTCAGGGGTGACAAAATTTTCGATTCTTAATCGCGGATAGATGTTGATGTCTATGGACCGCAGCATCCATTTACCATCAGGTAGACTGTGTGCTCGTTTGTCACCTTATTATAGAAAAAAAAACTATCACTTGATCTAGTTGGTGGCCGCATTTAACTTCGCTTGAAATCGGTTGTCGATATTAGAAAGGATAGTTTGTGAAAATTATTGTTAATTTAATTTATTATATAAATGATTTACATAGTTACAGCTAGCTACAGCTACATATAGTATACTAGCTGTTCCCCGTGACTTCGCCCGCGTGGAGTTATTTTTTGCGGAACCCTAAAATAAAAGCAGCCCAAGTTACTCCTTATAACATCAGCTATCTGCCAGTGTGTATAAATATTGACAAATATTGACATTAATATTTATACGATACTAACGTCACTCAATTGTTTTGTCTTCCCGGATCCCCTCCACTAACACTTAAACTTTATGGTATGGTATTCAAGTTCAAATTGACTTTTAAATATTATTACGAATCTTTTGTTTGGGAATATAAAAAAGTGTTGTTTATAGACTTTTTCAGGCAATTTTTAAAAATTTTCTCTCCGTAAGAACCATCTTTGTACTTCAAGGAATATTATAAAAAAAGAATTAGCGAAATCGGTTCAGTTGCTCTAGAGATTTGCGCTTAGCAACACATTCACGATTCATGTTTATATTATAGATATACATTCCAGTGCTGGAAACTTTTCTTTCCAAAGTTAAAGAGGATTATGTTGCAATTCCGCCTCGCGGCTCCAGGGCAATTTGACAGACTTTTAATGACCTCCAAATTATTTCGCAAACATGCAGATTTCTCACGACGTTTCTTGTCAAACATGTGTCAGTCAAATCAGCAGTTAAAATGACAATTAACAACTTTCTTGGTGACAATAATTTAAACCAGATTGCTTGAGGATTATAGGATTTGTTATCTATCGAATCTGATGTTATTACTTGGATGATCCTGAACTTGTTGATATATTGCAGACATAATTTTTCTTTATAACTCATTATCTATTCCTTATAACACACAACACAATACTATTAGTATTACCTACTAATTAAATTAAAATAGCTAGATTAAAAAAACAGTTAAAACTTAGCTCTGTGAACTATATTCCAGAACCACACACTCTCAGAACTTACAAACTTAGTGTTGTTAGCAAACTCACTACATGTAAGGGGATGAAACTAGTTGCGAGCTAAGATTAGCCTGCTTATGTATTAGATCTCATTTGGGGTTGGTTTTTAAAGGATTATGATCTTAATTTACCAATAATTCAGGTTTTGAGGTATACATGACGACAAGATGTTTTGTAATCTTCCGAAAGTTGCCTAGTCTAGTCGAATCCGCTGATTCGAACGGTCGAAGTTGGGACTTACTCGAACAATAATTTGTAAACATATTCGACGACAACTTCGAGCGTAGTATTCTCAACCACCACTGGTATAGGTGTAACATGGTTTATATACCATTACAGGTGATTACATTGTTTTATCCATATTCATCTTAAGACCTCTTCGTTGGGGGATAATATTGAGGGTCATTATACATAGTGCTGACGTACTCCGGCAATTTTGGCATAAGAACCATATCGTCGACAAATCGAAGGTGAGTTATGAGCTCATCGTTGATGTTCATACCGTATTCTTTTCAGTCCAGAAGCTTTAAATATGTTCCAATGCAGCAGTGAAGAGTTTCATGAATATAATTTAACCCCTTTTTTCACATTTCTACAGATATAAAATTTTTTTACTCTAGTACTGTACTCCAATAACCATCGCAGAACTACTGTATGAACACTTTAGCACTTCGATATGCTGTCAATCAATGAGGCTCTCATACATTAAGCTAGCTATCAAACTTAGTTCTGTAGCATATGATGTATTTTATTTGATTATAGGCCTTACACGTTTTGAAACAGCTAGATAAGTTTATTTATTATTATATCATAATGTAACGTAAAACTGTCTTTGTTTTTCAGAGGAGTAATTTATAACTTAGGTCCGAAGGAATCGCCTAGAAAAAAATTAAAAGAAATAAATATATTAACATTGGCATCTTAATATATTTACAAAATTTACCGTATGCATATGTATGTACCGTACCGTATGCGTAAAGCACGGTCCTGAGCCACCTGCATCCACTCCATCTCGTGGGGGGTCGCCCTACACTTCGCCTACCGGTACGAGGCTGCCACTCAAGAACCTTTCTTCCCCATCGGTTGTCGGTTCTTCAAACTTCGAGCACTGCCACTTCAGCTTACTAATCCATTGGGCTATGTCGGTTACTCTGGTTCTACTGCGGATATACTCATTTCTAAGTTTATCACGCAGAGAAACTCCGAGCATAGCCCTCTCCATAGCTCGCTGAGCGACCTTGAGCTTCGTCATATGGCCAGCAGTGAAGGACTACGTCTTAGATCCGTAAGTAATCACTGGTAACACGCACCTGGTTGTACAATTTCGTTTTAAGGTTTTGAGGTATGTCTGACAAGAAGATGTGTCGTAGTTTCCCGAACGCTGCGCAGCCGAATTGAATCTGTCGATTGACCTCTCGGTAGAAGTTGGACTTACCTAGTCGGACTATTTGTCCCAGGTAAACATACTCGTCAACAACTTCGAGCTTAGTGCTCCCAACAGCTACTGGCTTAGGTGTGACATGGACATTAAACATGATCTTTGCTTTGTCCATGTTCATCCTAAGACCTATTCGTTGGGAGACACCATTGAGTTCATTGAGCATGGTGCTTAGGTCCTCCAGTGATTCTGCTATAAGGACTATCGAAAATCGAAGGTGAGTGATGAACTCGCCATTGATGTTAATACCGTATCCTTTCCAGTTCAGTAGCTTGACAACGTCTTATAATGCAGCGGTGAAGAGTTTCGGGGATATAACGTCACCCTGCCTTACACCTCTCTGCAATTGGATAGATATCGTACTCTGGTTCTGTACTCGGATAGCCATCGTAGCTCTACTGTACAAATACTTCAGCACTTCGATATACCGAGAGTCAACTTGGCAGTGCTGAAGGGATTGCAGCACCGCCCAAATTTTGACGGAGTCAAAGGCTTTATCATAGTCCACATACGCCAGGCATAGTGGCAAATTGTACTCCTCGGACTTCTGTACAATTTGCCGAAGGGTATGTATGAAGTCTATGGTGCTAAAGCCCTTTCGGAAACCGGCTTGTTCGGGAGGCTGGAAGTCGTCAAGTCTGCGCGCGAGACGATTCGTAATGACTCTCGAAAACAGCACGTAGACGCGGCTCAGAAGGGAAATCGGTCTGTAGTTCTTCAAGAGAGCGTTGTTACCTTTCTTGAAGAACAAGACCACCGCACATCTGCTCCACGCCTCCGGTGTAATGCCACCATGGAGGACGGAATTAAAGAGCTTCTGAAGGATTTCTTATATTTAAGCGAACACTACACATTTTTAAATAAAACTAATTTTACGGATTTTATCGCGTATATTAACTTATTTTTAACTTATTTTTATATTCCCGACGTTTCGGGTGCTTTCCAGCACCCGTGGTCACGGGGGACTGAGTTGTTTGACGTCCTGCTGTCATAGTTAGCCCGGCTACCTTCAGTTTTTTAATATTAATTTTTTTTTTTTAATTTTTGGTTCGATTTACGCAGAATGAGCTTACAGTATCTTGAAGTCTAGCAGTGGTATACTTGGGTTTGGATTTGATTTTATTAATTATGGGATCCCAAGCAGATGGCAGCACCCATCCATCTTCTCTATTGAAATTAGGATGTTTTTTAATTTCAATAGCCTCGCGAATCATCCTTGGGAGGAATCGGTGTTCTTTTGCGAGGATTTGTGGTCTATCAAATCTAATGTAATGACGGGGACGATCCTGAACATGTTCTCTGAAGGAAGTCTGCAGTTTGTGAACATGTTCAGGATCGTCCCCGTCATTACATTAGATTTGATAGACCACAAATCCTCGCAAAAGAACACCGATTCCTCCCAAGGATGATTCGCGAGGCTATTGAAATTAAAAAACATCCTAATTTCAATAGAGAAGATGGATGGGTGCTGCCATCTGCTTGGGATCCCATAATTAATAAAATCAAATCCAAACCCAAGTATACCACTGCTAGACTTCAAGATACTGTAAGCTCTTTCTGCGTAAATCGAACCAAAAATTAAAAAAAAAAAAATTAATATTAAAAAACTGAAGGTAGCCGGGCTAACTATGACAGCAGGACGTCAAACAACTCAGTCCCCCGTGACCACGGGTGCTGGAAAGCACCCGAAACGTCGGGAATATAAAAATAAGTTAAAAATAAGTTAATATACGCGATAAAATCCGTAAAATTAGTTTTATTTAAAAAAGCTTCTGAAGGACTTCAAGTACCGGTATTCCACCCGCTTTCAGAAGCTTCGCTGTAATTCCATCCTCGCCTGGAGCCTTACCGTTTTTAAGGTGCTGGAGATCCATTCTAATCTCGCTAAGACTGACGTCCGGGATATCTTCGGAATACTGTACTACTGTAGTAATGGACGCTAAAGCATGTCACATACAGGAAGGAAGGAAAACACCTTGCCCGGCGGGAGATCTCCCCTTTTCCTTCCGCCCGCCACAAACAAAAAAATAATATCATAAATAATTGTGAATGTTTGACGAGATTTTACATAAGAGTTCTATTTTCAGTTTTCATTCAAATTGATATTGATATTTTCTGTCCCCAATACCGGAAAAGCAAATATAGGCTTCCTTTTCCTCTTCCTGTGTTTTTGTTGATATATTTAAGACGGAAAACTTAATTCTTGTGAATCAAAGTAAATAAAAAATAATAAACGAACTAACACAACATAGTAAAAACAACACAATTTCATTAAATAACACATTTTTTTTATATTTATTAATTTTACGTAGCTTATAAACTAGTAACCTTAAAATTTATTTTTATTATTACTATAGAATAAAAGTGATAAACGAGCACACAATATACCTTATGGTACGTTGATGATGTGGTTCATAGACACGTACGTCTATCCTCAGTTATAAATCAAAATGTAAATGGGTTGCTTCGCTTGAGGACTACGACAAAGTGCCTCGTTTGTAGTAAAAAGGGTACGGTCTGCACTCATCATACATAGCACATCAGCATTAAGCTGGTATTTTACGCTGGCATTATTTGAGAGCGTGGTTTTCGCCGGTCAGTCTACACATTTGTGCTAAGCAACAATAAATAATAAAATTGATCACCGTGGTTCTACGATGCATATAATTATTTTATTAATTATCATCAGCATCAGCAGCATGCGGAAGTCCAGAGAAAAAAAGTATCATCAGCGAACTGTAGAATCGACCACCGTAGATTCAGTCCGATTCAAATATCCAATCTAATTCTAATTAATTTAAATATGAATTCCAATTTATTCTATTTCTAAATAAAAAAGAATATATTTATTTATATTGTTAAAACATACTACAAAATTAAATCTAACTAAAAGGTTTACACAAATTTTAAAAGGTTGCACAATTAAAAAAAGCTATAATAAAGAAAAATTAAAACTATAAATTTTAATTGTCATACAGTCCCACTGCCCCTGGTATCGTGCCAAGAACGCTGGCTGAGTTTCTTCGCTGAATGGCTATAAAAATAAAGTTTCTAATTGAAATAAATAGTCTTATTTCAAGGTCAGTTAAATAAAAAAAATAATTTAGTCCATGTCCCGTAAAACAGAACGCAATTTATTTTAAACAATAAAAATATCCGCTTACAAAATTTGCTTGAACCTGTTCACGACATTGCAAATGGTGTTTTCGTTGCTTGATATGGAAACATTGATTGAATTCTGATTGTAGCCGAACAATTTGCAGTTGGCTGTAATAAATGATATTGAAAATTTCATCGAAATTAGAGGAAATTGAATTTATATTGCTGTTGGGATTACATACACATAAGTTATTAATTTACATCGTAATTTAATGATAAAGTTGGACTTTTCTGTTTATGTAAATATTCCTGATGCTCTTGATAAAGTAAAAAAATATTTTCAATAACAATTACACATGTAATGTGTATTGAATAAAATTATTCTATTCTATTCTTGGTTTTCAATGTTTTTTTTGTAGAATAAGGTGGAGCACTTACTATCAGGTGGACTTTGTGACACAGTCCACCTGATGGTAAGTAGATGATGTGGCCCATTGACATCCACATTAATCCTCGATTATGAATCAAAATGCAGATGTGTTGTCACCTCTGAGAACTAATTTGGAATGCCTCGTTTCCAGTGAAAAGGGCCTCCGGTTCTACACACTCACCATACGATAAAGTACAAAATTACTTCCCTCAAGTTCACCATATTAACGCCAACGCATTTTCTTTTTCGTTATTTTATATACCATTAAGTGGCCAGTACATTTAGTAGGTAGTGTAATAAAATAACAATAAAAACAATAAAAAAACACATTGTAAGAACTATTTAAATAATTTATTTAAGAAACACCTTGAAAGTGTGAATCACCTCATTCCCAGAAGTAAAAAAATATTATCAATCATCTATTAATTTAAATTATTATAATCTTTTTTATACAGTTCAAGTTTAATAAAATATTTAAACTGGGTGATAAGGAGGCCTTGTATAATTTTTGAGACTTTGTTGTAGTCTATATTATATTTTATTGTAGAATACATTATACAATTTAGAATTACTCCCTCTGTAGAGTCCAGAAACTATTTGCGATTGTTCCCAGTGTTTACAGAGTGTATATTATCTCGTTTTTTAGAAAACAGACTCCTAGAGAGAAAGTAAGTCTAACAATGTAGTAAATGGTAGTAATAAACTATGTACCTTCCGGTCAAAGAAAACATCACCAATTTAAAAAAGTTCTAAAAGAATGTTCTGATAAGTTATGGTAAATATAAGTTTTGTAAACTAGCGGTACCGCAGCTTGTAGCACGGTTTTCGGAGGCACGAGAAGTCACGCAAGATACTTGTAAGTAACTACCACCTAATCTAAAGCAAATTAAGAGTGGATGGTTGAATACGTGAATAGGTTGCAAATGTAGAACAAGAAGCCAATAAAGTACGTATAAGCCTAAGCTAAGCATATAAGCATTAGCAATAAAGTGTGAAGCAAAAAAGAAGAAGTTTGTTCATAGTAAAATATTTATTACACTTATTCCTTAATTTGTTCCTTTAATGAAGAAAGGATGAATTGATGAAAGATTTAGGTGTAGAAATGTAAAAAAAAAACAAAGATGACATGATACGTGCTAAAATATAAAGTACATAATATGTAGGCTCTCACGCCTGTCACATAGGGGCATAGGCACAGACTAAGGACTTACATTTATTGGCACGGTCCTGACATACCCCTGTCACTTATTTCCCATTCTTACATAAACGCATCGTCATTTAAGGGTACTCTTAATTAGGCGCGTATTTTTTTTTTAATATAGAATAAGGGGGAAAAACAAGCACATAGTCCACCTAATGATAAGTGGACGTTATGGCCCATAGATATCTACATTTTTATCCTCGATTAAGAAACAAAATGCAGACGCGTTGTCACCCTTAAGGACTAATATGGAATGCCTCTTTTTCATTAAAATGGATCTCTGGTTCTGCGCTCTCACTTAATGAAAAACAGCAGCATTAAGCTGCTATTTTATGCTGGTATTCTATAAGAGCGTGGTGCTTTCCCAATCGACATACAATCATAATAGCTGCAGCGTGACTGTATCACGTGATAACAACTACCTTCCTTTACATAAACTATAAAAATACCAGTATCTTTTTTAGACCAAAAATCATTTCCTATACTCTGCTACGAACGACCCGTACTCTTTGCATTCTATCGAGAACTTTAATACACTGGTTTCAATGTCCGGAGCACTGCTATGAATTTCAGATTATCGTTGTTGTGGATCGTTTAGAAAAATAAATTTGGCTTACTATATCTTGTTTGTTGGAGTGAAACACAAAATAATGTAAATACATTAATAATTAATAGAATCAGGCGTTACTTTGAGGAAGTCCATTATATTAAAGTTGACAAAAAATTACTTTGCGTACATCCGCTCGATAAAATAAAATGATGTGATCTTCAAACTAGGTAAGACTCATCATTTTATTTTATCGAGCGGATATACGCAAAGTAATTTTTTGTCAACTTTAATACATTAATAATTTCAAAACCCTTGTCAGTTAACAGTGGTTGACTTTTGAATAATTGACTGCCATTTTGAATTCAAACTTTAGTCTCTGTGGCTTCCTAAAGTTTGAATACAAAATTGGTGAGGTGTAAATGAAATTGATACCTTGAATTTTAGTTTAGATTAATGCATATTGATTCAACGAATTTTAAATATTTTAATAAAACTAATTTTACGGATTTTATCGCGTATATATCGCGTTTTCCGACGTTTCATGTACTTTACAGTACTGTACTTACTGTACTTTACAATGTACTGTACTTTACAGTCATAAATAACCACGGCTATGACGGCTACTTTCAAATTAAAAATTATCAATTTTTGTTCCGATCTACGCAGTATGAACTTACAGTAACTTGTCCTACGGAGTATTAACTTACAGTATCTTGTAATATAAATAAATTAATATACGGGATAAAATCCGTAAAACTAATTTTATTTAAATGTGTTGTGTTCGCGTATATATAAGAATTTCGCTTATTTTAACACACTTTTATTAGCTCGTCCTGTATTTTTTTTTTTAAAGAATAAGTAAGAGGGTACTGTGAATCATAGACATCCAGATCTATTCTCGGTTAAGAATCAAAATGCAGATTTGTTGTCAACCCTAAGAAATAAGATATAGAGGCAATCTGCCTCATTTCTAGTAAAAGTGCACTCACCATACAGCAACATAAGTAAGGTACGTAGGTTTGCAAGCACAGTTTAGTTTTATAATTTAGTTGTTATTAAGATACGCTGCTAGCGTATCTTAATGACAATAAGCTAGCAAGCTAGTAGCAGTACACGATCCACATTATTGTAACTGGATGCTGTTGATTATAGACATCTACATATTATATCCTTTATTAGGAACAAAAATGCCACAACGGCTCCGTGGCTTAGCAATTCGCTGCGCAGAGGGCCGCGGATTCGAATGCCGCACGGAACAAGTATTTGTGTTGTCATCAAATAATTGTTCCGGGTATGGATGTTTGTCTTTGTGCGATTAATGTATGTATGTGTAAACCTACTCCATGATAGAGGTAAAAAATTAAATTCATGTAATCGTGGTGCGTCAGCTATGATAGAGATGCAGGTTGTAACATTAAATAATATTTGTATATTTTAACGATCTATTTATACGGATTTTATACGTTTAAAATATTTTTCTGAAAAAGAAATTGGTCATCAGTGACGCACCCGTGATGTAATATTAGTTTCATTCAATGTTTAGTGTTCGCGTAAACATAAGAAACATGTTCGTAAAGATCAATGCTGCAAAACGCTTGTTAAACGTCTGTCACAATGTTCCTTGTAATCACAATTATTACTGCGATGCCTAAACTATGGGAGAACTTTTTGATTCGTCCTTCGTAATGCGTACAGCACTAGAGGAATAATTTGTCGGCGTATAACTTTCCGTCCGAAGACAATGTGAGCTTTTTCTAGTCAAGAGTGAATAGGCTATAAATGGTAGAGCTATGCTGCAGCTATATTATGGTTGTGGCACGAATGGGTCGGCTCGACAGGGGAAGGACCACGCTCTCGCACAATACCAGCGTAAAATAGCATAATAACGCAGCTGTGTTTCGTATGGTGAGAGAAGAGAACCAGATACATTTTTTACTGGAAACGAGGCATTCCATCTTAGTCCTCATGGGTGACAACACATCTGCATTTTGATTCGTAATCGAAGATAAATACAGATGTCTATGGGCCACAGCAACCACTTACCATGAGGTGGACTGTGCCCCGTTTGTCACACTTATCCTATAAAAAAAGACTTTTATTACGAAAAGACAATGCGATTTACAATGGAAGTGGCTTCATCATCACTTACCACTTATATTAAGTAAAAAAACGCAGGTTTCCTCACGATGTTTTCTTTTACCCCCGAGCATGTGGTAAGCGCTTTGCCACTGGGCTACTATGTCGAGAGCCAGATATTCAAAAGAAATTTCTATTTCACTTAAAGCTGAGTCCAAAATAACAACTCTCCCTTCATCGGCATACTATTTAATACATATTCAAATTATTAGTTTTAGTGTTATGCTACTTACATATCATTTTACATTATTTTAAATTCATTTTTCCATTCTGTTTCGACTTTCTGCATTCACCTCAAAACTGGATATTTTACATCACCTTTATTTCCATAGGATCCTGTAACGATTTTAAACCATAAGAACACAATAACAAATCATTTCTACTTCGTATTTTCACATTATCAGCACTTTTAAATTGGTGTCAATGGAGTCTACCTTTTTTTTTCGATCTTTTAGCTAGTTTTCCGTAACTCTACAATCTTGGGTTTTGTGTGGGCAGCTGCGCTACCTTTTTTCCTATATCAATAATATCTCATTTTCCACTTAAATCTTACCGTTTTCTTATTATAAACCTAAAACCAAAATTTAACATGTTTTTTCATTGTTATTTATTTCGTTTCCATAGTAATTATATTCAAATTTGCTACCGATCTGTTGTTCCTATTTCGATAATTCCACATAAATACTCTTTTCTCTTGACCATTTACAAAAAATTTGCGTTTAATTTAAATAATTTTTCCGTTCTCTCTAGAAAGGTATAAAAGCCGAACAATCGGTGAAGAAAGGCAGTCTCGCTTCAGTTCGCGAATTGGAAGTATCTCCTAAAGGCCTTATCCCGGGGCCGCACTGCCCCGGGATCCTGCAAGCCTCCACCTACACGTGAAGTCTTTGGCGAAGCCTTCTTCAAACGCGGAGCCGCACCACTCCGGAATCCTACAAGCCTCCATCTACCTCGGAAGTCGCTTCGAGTCTACTACAAGCGCGGGGGCCACACTACTCCGGGCGCTACGACTGCTTACTCCAGGCGGCGAGAGCACCTACCGCCGGCGCTACCTTTGGGCGCTGCAACTGCTTACTCCAGGCGCCGAGAGCACCTACCGCCGGCGCTACCTTTGGGCGCTGCAACTGCTGGCTCTAAGCGTTGAGCGCACCTACTCCAGGCACTACGTGCGCCGGCTCCGGACGCTGCGTGTGCTGGCTCCAGGCGTTGCGTGCCGTCGCTGCTAAGAAACTTACCTCTACAAGCGCAACCGGCGTGTGCTGGCTTCAGGCGCTGCGTGTCGTCGCTGCTCAGAAACCTACCTCTACAATCGCAACGTGTGTCGCTTCGACTTTTAGGCCCCACTACATCTCTTTATTCCCCTATTCTCCTACCTTTATATTTTTTTTTTAATCTAATTGTACTCTCACTTCATTCATCATCATCCTCATTTCATTTTTTTATAAAATTGTAAATATCTTTGAATTTTGAATATATTTTTGTTTTTGTTGTATTTTTGTTGTTTTGTTGTTCTTAGGATAGATTTATTATTGTCGCTTCACGACATTTGGCGCCCAACGTGGGGCCCGAAAAAACTGGAAGAATACTGTATAGCTCGTGGCTTGTCCAAAGACTTGTTGATTTCACAAGCGTTTGAAATTTTCACTGACAATGCTCTTCATTGGTTCAGATTTAAATATAATCAGAATCCAAACTTAACGTGGAACGAACTTTCTTCGTTATTAATCAAAGACTTTGGTGGTTTTGATTATGATCACAAACTTTTAGAAGCGATTAGGAATCGAACTCAAGGTCGAGATGAACCTATTGTCATCTATATTTCCATCATGTCTGGAATGTTTTCTCGTCTTTCGAAGAAACTTTCTGAAATAGAACAATTGGAGATTATTTTAAGGAATATTCGCCCATGTTATTCAGTCTTCGTAGCTCTAAAAGACATTGACTCTATCGACTCTCTTCTGGCTACTTGCCAAAACTATGAAAAATTCCTAGACAGAGACAAACAATTTAAAGAACCAAATGTACAACAAAGTCCTCTTATTTCTGAATTCAACTACAAGCATTCCAGTTGTTCAAGTTCAGTTGACTCTCCAAATTCTTCTAATAACTCACGACCTTCTCCTCCCCTCATGAATAAGTTCACTCCATCTTACAAATACCCTTCTAGACAAGTTAATAGTCTCTCTCAAACTAAAGCTCCTCAACAAACCTCCTTTTGTGTTCGCTGTCGTAAACAAGGACATTCTTTGAACACTTGTACTCAACCACGATTCGTGATTTGTTTCAAATGTGGTCTTAAGGGTTTTAAAACTGCAGATTGCCCTACTTGTTCTCCCAAACCTAATACTAGTTCAAAAAACTAACTACTGACTTGAAAAGTAACTTAAACTTTGATAACGACGATTGGACTAATTGGATTAAAACAATTCAAAACTTCTTTTCTTGTTACAGAATCTCTTCTACACTCTACTCCAAGGAACAAGATCTTAATCGTCCATTCGTTAATGTCAAAATTTATAACTTAACTTTATCTGGTTTACTAGATTCTGGCAGTTCAGTAACTATTCTGGGTAATAATTCTCATTTGGAAATTCTTAAACTGGGCTGCAAACTTTTCAAGTCAGATCTTATTACTGTCTCTACTGATAATAATCAAAAAGTTAATTCCTTGGGTTATTTTGACTTACCTATTCATTTCAATAATCAAACTCATTTAATTAAAGCTTACGTTTTCCCTGAAATATTTCCTTCGCTAATATTAGGTATTGACTTTTGGAGAAAAATTAATCTTTTACCTTGTGTTTTATCTTCTCTTAACTTTACAGAATCTAAATGTTCTGCTATCGAAACTAAAGATACTAAAGTTTTACCTTATGAGCATTTAACTCCTAATCAAAAGAACATCGCTAATGACATCATCCAACGTTTCAAGACAATTTCCTTTGAAGAAAAAGGTATCCTGGGATGCACACACTTAATCACCCACAAGATTGACACTGATGATTCTCTTCCAATCAAACAAAGATGTTACAGACTGTCTCCTGAAAAACAAAAGGCGTTAATTAATGAAGTTGACAAGGTGCTGCGATGGAACGTCATTGAACAATGCGAAAGTCCTTGGTTATCTCCAGTTCTCATCACTCCGAAGAAGAATGGTGAATGGCGTTTCTGCGTAGACAGCAGGAAGCTTAACTCAGTTAGCTTGCTTATAGTCTATTATACGTGATGCTTATAGTCTGCCACTAATAAGCGAAATTTTGGACAACTTGAGGAATGCCAAATACTTATCAAGCATCGACATTGCGAAAGCATTTTGGGAGATTCCCTTGAATCCTGCCGATAAGGATAAAACTGCATTTTATGTACCTGGAAGAGGTATGTTTAGATTTAAGGTAATGCCTTTTGGTCTTTCTAACTCACCTGCAACTCTACAAAGATTAATGGATATGCTTTTTACCCCTGAATTTGAGAACAAGGTATTTTGCTATCTGGACGACATCGTTATCATTAGCGAGACTTTTGATGAACACATATCACTCCTCATGAAAGTTCATGAAAAACTTTCATATGCTAATCTGACTATTAACTTTGAGAAGAGTCAATTCTTCAGGAAAGAACTGAAATACCTTGGTTTTCTAGTGGACGAGTACGGTCTACGTGCTGATACAGATAAAATAAAAGCTATATTAGAATATCCTGTACCTACTTGTAGAAAAGAAGTGCGAAGATTCATAGGCACCTGCAGCTGGTTCAGAAGATTCATTCCAAACTTTAGCACTATTGCCTCTCCACTCAATCAACTAACCTGTTCCGGGAAGAACGCTCCTAAATTTCTTTGGAATTCTCAAGCTGCAGCTGCTTTCCAGAAACTTAAAGTAGCTTTGGTAACTGCTCCTGTCCTTGCTTGTCCTAACTTCGAACTACCCTTCTCTGTACATTGTGATGCATCAAACTATGGTACAGGAGTAATGCTTACTCAACATCAAGATGACAAAGAAGTCGTGATTGCTTACAAGAGTAAAGCACTAAACAAAAATCAACAGAACTACTCAACTACTGAAAGAGAAACATTGGCTGTAATAACTGCGTTAGAACATTGGCGATGTTACCTAGACAATGGTAAAGAATTTACAATATATACTGACCATGCTGCACTTAAATGGTTTCAGAACTTATCGAATCCATCAGGAAGACTTGCTCGCTGGACTTTACGCTTATCTTGCTTTAACTTTGTCCTGAAACATAAAAAAGGAAAGGATAACGTTGTTCCAGATTTATTATCAAGACATAAGAATCAAGAACGTCCTGATACACGAGAAATTTCACCTCAAGGCGTACACCCTATTACGATTGAAGAACCACCTGATCGTAAACTTGAGCACTACAACAAGATTTTTCTCGGATGCTCCAACAACCCAGACTCATATCCCAACTATACTATCAGGGATAACAAACTTTACCGCTGCATCCATTCTCCCGATCGTCTAAACGATGACTTTATTTGGAAAGAAGTTCCACTACCTCAAGATAGACATGCAATTATTGAAGTTAACCATGGTTCCCCTTCAGAACTCCATCTTGGTATCTTCAAGACATTCAAGAAAATATCTTTAAAATACTATTGGCCTGGTATGTTTAAGGATATTGCCAATTTAATCTCAACTTGTGAAACCTGCTTAACCTACAAATACCCTAATCATTCTCCCTATGGTCTTATGGGTAAACCTAAACTTTGCTCCAGACCTTTTCAAACTATATCCTTAGATCTTATGGGTCCATTGCCTATGACTCGAAGACGAAATCAGTATATTCTAGTAATTAACTGCAATTTTACTAAATTTACTATGATTTTTCCCCTTAAACGTGCTACTTCAGCTAATATTATTAATGTTTTGGAAAATTCAGTTTTTCTAGTTCATGGCATTCCCCAAACTATTATAATGGACAATGCTGTTCAATTTCAGTCGCGAGAATTCCACTCATTCTTAAATTCTTATAACGTTCCTTTTGGGATGAGTCGCTCGCGTCCGTAGGCTTCGACCACCTAATCCTAGGCCCACCCTACACGTGTCCCCCGGGTGGTGCTAAACGAGCGACAAAGCCGAAACGACAGACTCGGCTCCTCGCCGTATGGTAGCGGCGTAAAATCTACCACCCCCTTAGTTCGCACCATGAGCCTAGTAGAAAAAGAAATGGCCCCGAGTTCCCGGCGCCCCTTTAATGGGGCAGGGGTGCGAAGAATCTCCGGGAGAAAAACCGGCGACGAGGTTCGCCACCCGTCACGTCCTGTCTCCCGGAGGGGCGAAAAGTGGATTGCGGAGGCCCGTCTGGCTACGCTGAATGTATGTGGAGCAATGAATGATAAGATGGATGAAGTATGCGAAATGATGAATGATAGAGGAATAGATGTGTTATGTGTAAACGAGACGAAACGAAAGGGAAGAGATGTCACTGCACATGGCATGTATACCGCTTACTGGTCTGGAGTAGACGAGACCGAGCGGGCATGCCAGGGAGTCGGTGTCATCCTTTCAGAAAGAATAGGTCAATGTGTGAAAGAGTATGAATGTGTTAGCCCAAGGCTGCTGTGGATACGAATGAAAGTGGGCTTAAAGAAGTTGTTTGTGCTAGGGGTGTACGCCCCAGATATGTCTAAGCCCACTTATATCCGAGAGCAGTTTTGGGACATGGTAAGGCTGGTGTTGATGAAATGTAAGGAAAATGAAAATATTATTATGTTAGGAGATTTTAATGGAAGGGTGGGGGTGAAGAGGTCTGGTTATGAAAGGATATTAAGAACGTTTGGCGATGAAATAATAAATGAGAATGGTGAAGACCTCCTCACCGTATGTGTGGAAAAGAATCTTTTTGTGGCGAACACTTTCTTTCGCCATAAGAGGATTCACATGTATACATGGGAAAGAGGGGATGATAGAAGCATGATAGATTTTATAATTGTGGATGAAAGAATGAGGAGCGCAGTGGTAGATACAAGGGTTTACCGGGGGTCCAACGTAGGGACGGATCATTACTTGGTCTTATGCCGAATTAATGGTCTATTCAGACGTTGGCGGCATCGGACATCGATGTCTACCACTGCGTTACAGCGTATAAGAATAGAGAGGTTACAAGATGAAGGTGTGAAAGAGAAGTATAAATGCAGACTGAGGGAAAATATAAGTGGGTTGAATGAATTATGTATGAATGATTTAGAATTGAAGAATGTATAGAATAATATTAAGAGAGTTCTGGTGGATGCAGCCACCGAAGTATGCGGTGTAAGTAAGAGAACGAATGAAAGGAAAAGTAATACGTTGTGGTGGGATGATGAGGTACGGATGGAAGTTGAAGCAAAGAAGAGAGCATGGCTAGATTTACTAGCAACTAAAGCTGGTAATTCTGGCGGTATGAATGATGAGATTGAAAGAAAAAAGGCAGAATTTAGACGTATAAATAAGAGAGTAAAAGAAGTTGTTGAAAGGAAAAAGCAAGAAAGGATAGATAAGAATGATAGAAGGATATCTGATAACTTCCAGGCAAATATTAAAATGTTCTGGAAGCTCGTAAGAACTGCCAGGGGAAATTCAAAACAGCCTAGAATGACTGCTATACGAGACGAGAATGGCTGCATGTTGAATGATGAAGTTTCGAATTTAAAGAGATGGAAGGAATACTTTGAAAGCGTGTTTAAGAGTGAAGAGTCGTCTGGAATAAGTGAAATAGAAATTCCGGAAGAAGTGGAGAGAGGTAGGGAGATAAGTGTAGATGAAATAATGAAAGCAATGAAAAGCATGAAAGCAGGTAAGGCAGCCGGATATGATAGAGTATCACTCGAAATGCTAAGGGCTGGTGAGGGTGTGGTTGCAGGCCTGCTGCACACCTTGTTTAATTTATGTTGGGAACTGAAACGGGTACCGGAAGACTGGTGCAAAGCCGTTATAGTCCCAATATATAAGGGAAAGGGGTCGCAGCAGGACTGTAAAAACTACCGTGGTATCAGCTTGCTTAGCATTGTGGGTAAACTGTATGCTAAGGTGTTAATTGAAAGAGTTATGGAAGAAACTGATGGAAAAATTTGGGATGTGCAAGCTGGATTTAGAAAGGGGATGGGGTGTACGGATCAAGTCTTTTCCATGCGCATGATAGCGGAGAAGTTTTTGGCTAAAAACCAGAAAGTTTTTTGTGCGTTCTTGGACTTGGAAAAGGCTTATGACAGAGTGGACAGGAACGTGTTATGGCAAACACTGAACTCATTTGGGTTGAGCGCTGGCTTGATACAGGCATTAAGGTCTCTTTATAGGGACTCTAGTGCTTGTGTCAGGATCAACGGGGTCTACTCGGACTGGTTTGGCATTCATAAAGGTGTCAGACAGGGATGTGTGGCTTCCCCGTGGCTGTTTAACCTATTTATGGACAGTTGTTTGCAAACTTTGAAAGTTGAAGAATGTGGGTTGAGAATGGGTGAGTCAACCGTCAAATGCCTTTTGTACGCCGATGATCAAGTCATATTTGCATCGTCGGCGGCCGAGTTGCAAATGATGGTTACTTTAATGAATTGTTCATTGAAAGAAAGGGGTATGAAAGTGAACGCAAGTAAGACGAAAGTGATGGTTTTTGAAAGAGATGAAAGTAAAACTTTATGTAAAATAAGAATAGAATGGGAGTTGATTGAGCAAGTGGATGAGTTTGTATATTTGGGATGTTTATTTAGCAGGGATGGTAGATATGATAAGGATATAGAACGACGAGTGAACGCAGGAAATAGAGTGAATGGGGCTCTACACGCTATTGTGAGGAGTCAGAATGTGTCAACTAAGGCACGTATGGCAATTCATAATGCTGTGTTAGTACCCACTTTAATGTATGGTAGTGAAAGTTGGGTCTGGCAGAAGAAGCATGAGAGTAGAATAAATGCTGTAGAAATGCGTTCCTTAAAGAGTATGCTAGGGCTGAATCTGAATGACAGGGTGAGAAATAGTGTAATAAGAGAAAAGTGTGGTTTGCAAGATGACGTTGTGACAAGGATTAAGAAAGGAATGCTTCGGTGGTTTGGTCACGTAGAAAGAATGAACGAGGAAAGAGTGACAAAGCAAATTTATGTGGCAGAAGTGAACGGCAGGGTCGGGAAGGGACGCCCTAGACGAAGGTTTATCGACCAGATCGGCGATACATTGAAAATGGGCCAGATTAGGAGTACCCTTAACCGACGAGCGTGTATGCGTAGATATATGGATGTGAAAGAGGCGAGAGAGGTGTGTCAGGATCGCGCCAAATGGAAGTCCGTAGTCTCTGCCTACCCCTCTGGGTGACAGGCGTGAGTGTTTATGTATGTATGTATGTATGTATGTTCCTTTTATTTTTCACACAGCCTTATATTGTCCTCAGGTTAATCCTACGGAGAAGTTTAATAGTACAATTATTACAGCTCTAGCATCTCTAGTAGGAGACGATCATAGATCATGGGACAACCATCTTACTAAGATTCAGTACGCAATGAACAGCGCTACAAATGTAGCTACTGGCTTTACTCCAAACTTTTTAGTCTTTGGTAGGGAAACAATACCTTGTGGTTCCTTCTATACTCCAACTCAGAACCTCGAGGAATCAATATTTATGCCTTGTGATATTTACGCGTCTAATGCTGGTCTCCTCTCATCTATCTTTCACAAATTTCAAACTAAACTTCACATAGCGCAAGCTAAAAATAGCGCTCGCTATGATCTTCGCCGGGCTTTTAAAGAATTTAATGTGGGAGATACTGTTTGGCGTAAAAATCATGTTTTAAGCAATGCCGGCGCATACTTTAATGCTAAACTTGCCCCTAAGTTCATCAAGTGCAAAGTGATAGCTAAACTGTCACCACTAGTCTATGTACTTGAAGACCCTAATGGAGTTAGAGGCAAGTGGCACATCAAAGATGTAAAATCATAAATTTTCTTAACTTTTATTAACTATTAATTTGTATATATATGTATAAATATCACCATCATTCTCACCTTATTATTTTTATTTCTTTTAATTTGTTTGTTTGTTTGATGATCCAGTGTTCTTCAACACATCTTGCTTTAGGACCTCGAACTTTCGTTGGTTAATCGTCACTTTTATTTTTATTTCAGACACATCTCGTTGGTGATGTTGCTGTTCTCTGGCTTTGAGCCCTACCGCTCTGGCCGTTCTTAATCTTTACTTAAGTCATAGCGACTAAAGCTTACTTGAGGTATTTCTTTATCTTTATCTTCACTTGGGAGCGGCTGACTACTCCCTTAATAATTTTTTTATCTTCACGCAGGAGCGGATGACAACTCCTTAAATAAGCCTGAATGTCCTTTCGAAAACACACTTTTAAGAGTTGTGTTTCTTCGACTAATTTATTTTTTTTTCCACGCAGGAGCGGATGACTACTCCTTAAATAAGCCTTAATATCGTTTCGAAAACACACTTTTAGAGCGGTAGTCATTGACTGTGAACTCCACCCTTACCTGAATGCAGATGATGAATGTAAGAGATAGTATATCTGATTTTGCCTGGTGATGTCTGTTTCTGCAAAGCTGTGTTTTTATGGTTTATTTTAGAATGTATATATCAAAATTTTTGCTGAGTCAAAAATTTTCCAGGGTCGGGGGGAAAATGTAGTGTTATGCTACTTACATATCATTTTACATTATTTTTAATTCATTTTTCCATTCTGTTTCGATTTTCTGCATTCACCTCAAAACTGGATATTTTACATCACCTTTATTTCCATAGGATCCTGTAACGATTTTAAACCATAAGAACACAATAACAAATCATTTCTACTTCGTATTTTCACATTATCAGCACTTTTAAATTGGTGTCAATGGAGTCTACCTTTTTTTCGATCTTTTAGCTCTACAATCTTGGGTTTTGTGTGGGCAGCTGCGCTACCTTTTTTCCTATATCAATAATATCTCATTTTCCACTTAAATCTTACCGTTTTCTTATTATAAACCTAAAACCAAAATTTGACATGTTTTGTCATTGTTATTTATTTCGTTTCCATAGTAATTATATTCAAATTTGCTACCGATCTGTTGTTCCTATTTCGATAATTCCACATAAATACTCTTTTCTCTTGACCATTTACAAAAAATTTGCGTTTAATTTAAATAATTTTTCCGTTCTCTCTAGAAAGGTATAAAAGCCGAACAATCGGTGAAGAAAGGCAGTCTCGCTTCAGTTCGCGAATTGGAAGTATCTCCTAAAGGCCTTATCCCGGGGCCGCACTGCCCCGGGATCCTGCAAGCCTCCACCTACACGTGAAGTCTTCGGCGAAGCCTTCTTCAAACGCGGAGCCGCACCACTCCGGAATCCTACAAGCCTCCATCTACCTCGGAAGTCACTTCGAGTCTACTACAAGCGCGGGGGCCACACTACTCCGGGCGCTACGACTGCTTACTCCAGGCGCCGAGAGCACCTACCGCCGGCGCTACCTTTGGGCGCTGCAACTGCTTACTCCAGGCGCCGAGAGCACCTACCGCCGGCGCTACCTTTGGGCGCTGCAACTGCTGGCTCTAAGCGTTGAGCGCACCTACTCCAGGCGCTACGTGCGCCGGCTCCGGACGCTGCGTGTGCTGGCTCCAGGCGTTGCGTGCCGTCGCTGCTAAGAAACTTACCTCTACAAGCGCAACCGGCGTGTGCTGGCTTCAGGCGCTGCGTGTCGTCGCTGCTAAGAAACCTACCTCTACAATCGCAACGTGTGTCGCTTCGAATTTTAGGCCCCACTACATCTCTTTATTCCCCTATTCTCCTACCTTTATATTTTTTTTTGTAATCTAATTGTACTCTCACTTCATTCATCATCATCGTCATTTAATTTTTTTATAAAATTGTAAATATCTTTGAATTTTGAATATATTTTGGTTTTTGTTGTATTTTTGTTGTTTTGTTGTTCTTAGGTTAGATTTATTATTGTCGCTTCACGACAAAAAGACTTTTATTACGCTAAGACAATGCGATTTACAATGGAAGTGGCTTCATCATAACTTACCACTTATATTAAGTAAAAAAACTCAGGTTTCCTCACGATGTTTTCTTTTACCCCCGAGCATGTGGTAAGCACTTTGCCACTGGGCTACTATGGCGAGAGCCAGATATTCAAAAGAAATTTCTACTTAACTTAAAGCTGAGTCCAAAATAACAACTCTCCCTTCATCGGCATACTATTTAATACATATTCAAATTATTAGTGCTGA
Organism: Parnassius mnemosyne; assembly: GCA_963668995.1. NCBI lineage: Eukaryota > Metazoa > Arthropoda > Insecta > Lepidoptera > Papilionidae > Parnassius > Parnassius mnemosyne. The sequence goes on along the minus strand of CAVLGL010000076.1, from coordinate 329,601 downwards.
ATATACAAGTAGGCTGAGAGTAATAAGCCTCTTTATATTCGAGTGCTGTAAACGGCGGCTTGAAAATGAAAAGGCACAGTGAAATGAAGAAGTCTTTGCAGGTGGGTAGCAACCGTAGCTTTTTATTATCTAGTTGTTAATAAGGCGCTGCCCATCTCCTGGTTTGTTTCCCTCTGACCCGACATCCACGTGTCGGTATGGGGTAGTGGATATTATTTTTTACCACTATTTTAGCACATTGTTCAAGATTTACATGTATATTATAACAGTAAATTAAATTTACTACACAGCCGGTACCAATGACATTGTTATACTCGTATGCAATTTTAAGTACACACACAACACACACACACCACGGAGCAGTTATTAAATCAACAAGGTGCTCCACGGCATGTGAAATGTATTGTTCGCGTAAATATAAGAAATCAAATGTAATTCCTCAAAAGATTTTAAGGTATTTTAAGTCAAGGAATTATTAATATAGAATATGGGTGACAAACGAGCACACAATCTACCTGATGGTAAGTGAATGCTGTATCACCTAGACATCTACGTACATCTATCTTCGATTAATAACTAAAATGCATATGAGTTGTCACCACTGAGGACTATCATTGAATACCTTATTTTCAAAAAAAAAAATATTACTCGTTTTCTACACCCACGATACGTAACACAACAGAATTAAGCTGCTATTTTACGCTGGAACTCTGTGAGCGCGTGGTCCGATCCTCTCGTGCTACAACCGTAATATAACTGCAGTGTTGTTCCATCACATAGAATAAGATGTTTTTTTTTAAATCAATTTAATGAAATTAATATGACTCTAGTAAAATATATTATTTCATTAGTCAAACGCTTTAAAGTTTTTAGAAGTGTAATTGCAAAGTAATATTTACTATTTGCCTAATTTAGTAACTATTTATAATTTTTTTATTCTTAATTAAAACAAGAAGGTAATTCAAAGGTAAATACCTTAGGCCAAATTATAAATCAGAGATAAATTAGTTGTAATTGGATAACATATTTGAAAAGCATTGTATTAAATTAAAACGCTTAAATATATATTTTTAACCCAGCTTAGCGTTCACCATCCCTCCAAAACCATAGCTTTTAAAAAGACGTCGTTTGATTTTAAAGGATTTCAAGTACAGATAAGTTATGAGAAACGTAAATTTTCAATTTTCTCATTAAAAAAAATACGGTTGACCCTACAGGCCATCCCTAGAACTTCCCGCTGATTTGAAATACAAAGCTCTACAAATTACATTATATTATGAAAAACCACGTTTTTTATTTTTTCAAAATTGAATATTTCATGAATAAATTTTCATGAATAATTTCATAAATTTGGACGAATTTGACGGTGTTCGACGCAGTTTTTTAAGCAATAACTTTAATTTATTACATAACAAACAATCCGAGAAGAAACATCACAGTTATTTGAAATTTTTCGAAATAATTTGAAAAATACTTTTTTCGAAATTTTTCGTCAAGAATTTCTGTTCAACACATTTTGATGCGGTTTGCAACAATCGACTGCATTTTTTGAGTTTAAGAGCTGATTAGATTTTGGAATTGATCGTTACATCCATTTAAAAGTTGCTTAAATTTTTTTTAATTGTTTTTATTTCTTATGAATTTATCTCAAAATCTACCGGTCCAAATCGGTTCAAATGGTATAAAAAATCTTAACTTGGTGAAGCCCTTTCGGACGCCTCTAAATTTATTCAAATCGGTATAGCCATTCAAAATTAAGGAGAGCGTTACATACATCTATATACCTAGTCAGGTCACACAGAAAAAACTTTTCTTTTAGAATGCTGGCCACAAAGAAGTTAATTGAATTCGAATTTCGAATTGTTCATGAAAATAAAACTGTATACTTTTTAGAATTTTACTCATTTTTAAATATGGAGTGGACGCTTAAAGAAGACCGTGATGCAGTTAAAGCGTTGCATCGTTACGGTTGCGCGCCAATTCAAATTTTTGACATACTGAAAATTTTTAATATAACCAAAGGTTCATTTATCGTACCATCAGACGATACAATGAAGACTCTAGTGTAGATGACAGGTCAAGAAGTGGTCGCCCTCGGTCTGTTAGGACTCCAGCAGTGATAAAAGCTGTAAAGGCGCGAATTCAAAGAAATCCCAAAAGTAAGCAGAAAATGTTGGCCCTTCAGAAGGGGTTAAGAAGAACCACGGTGAAAAGGGTGTTAAATGAAGACTTAGAGTTTCGGGCATATCGAAGAAAAACATGACATCGTTTGAATGCTCGTCTAATGGACCTGAGACTGAAGAGGTGCCGCGCTTTATTGAAGTGGTACGCGGGAAAAAAATATCGGGAAATTCTTTTTTTGGATGAACAAATGTTTACCGTAGAAGAGAGCTTCAACAAACAAAATGATTAAGTGTACGCACACAGTAGTGAAGAAGCGAGCAACCGTATTCCGCGTGTCCAACGAGGTAATTTTCCATCCTCGCTCATGGTATGGTTGGGAGTTTCTTATTGGGGCTTAACAGAGGTACATTTTTGTGAGAAAGGTGTAAAAACGAATGCAGTTGTGTATCAAAATACAGTCCTGATGAACCTTGTGGAACCTGTTTCTCATACAATGTTCAATAACAGGCAATGGGTATTCCAACAAGATTCGGCGCCAGCTCATAGAGTGAAAAGCACACAGGACTGGCTGGCGGCGCGTGAAATCGACTTCATCCGGCACGAAGACTGGCCCTCCTCCAGTCCAGATTTGAATCCGTTAGATTACAAGATATGGCAACACTTGGAGGAAAAGCCGTGCTCAAAGCCTCATCCCAACTTGGAGTCACTCAAGACATCCTTGATTAAGGCAGCCGCCGATATTGACATGGACCTCGTTCGTGCTGCGATAGACGACTGGCCGCGCAGATTGAAGGCCTGTATTCAAAATCACGGAGGTCATTTTGAATAAACTTTAGTGGCATAAGAATCTATGTTTTGTTAAGTTCATTTTGGTATATAAATGGATACATAATGAATAAACTTGTTTCAATTATTTTTTATTAAACATGTGACAGAATTTATGACTTGACTAGGTATATATATATATACACACACACGCACACATACAGACATAGTGACATCCTCGTAAGAATAGTCAGAATAGCGTCCTAGGCCCTGAATACGTCAAATCTGATGTGAACTCGTTTTTCGAAAACTGAGGTGAAACCAATAAGTACCCGATTTTTAGAAAATCATTAATTTACAAAGCGAAAAGTTAAAAATATTTTTACACGTGCTGCAGATATATTGTAGTTTTAGCACGAATGGGTCGTATCAAACCGGAAATGACCACGCTTTCATAGAATATCAGCGTAAAACAGCAGCGTAGTGCTTATATATTTCGTATAGTGAGTGAAGAGAACTGGAGACACCTTTTACTGGAATCGAAGTATTATATCTTAGTCGTCAGGGGTCTGTACTATGATTCTTAATTGAGGATACATGTAGATGTCTATGGGGCATAGCATCTACTTAAAATCACGTTTGTCAACCTTATTCTATAAAGAAAGTGCTCGTCGTAAATTTTCCAGTATACTTACAACCTTAGGCGCGACGCTTTACTAAAAAGTAGGATGCCTTTCCGCCTATGAGTCCATCTAGGCAGGTATTCACCTATTTCTGCTTCCAAACAGAAGTTCATGCACCGCTGTATTCCGGTATGCAGCTTGTAGAAATCCAGTTTCCGAGTGTATACAGGCTGTGATGCGTTTCGTGTTAGACCGTAGAGGTTATAACGCATCTCTAGCCTTCTTTGTTTGAAGTTAGCTTCTGGTTTTCGTGAACTGCAGTAACTTCTTACCATCAGATGAACTATTAGATCTATAAAATTTCGTTCTATAAAAATAACTTGGATTCGATCCCGGCCAGCAACAACGACTTTGCAATTTTAAATGCTGAATATCACGCAAACACGCATTGGGGCAACGTGGCGGACATTTCCTTGCGCTAAAGCCCTCTCAGAAATGAGGGGAGGCCTGTGCGCAACACTAGGACGTATAAGGGCTGTAAATTAATAAAATTAATAACAACTGACAATAAAAATCAACGGTTGCTACCTGCTTGGGTAGCGTGGCTATATATTCTTTATTTCTAATACCTAATAATATTTCTTCCATTAGGCAATCTATGGTAGGGGCCTACGGTCAGCAGTGGGCTTTTGATAGGTTGTACCTGTTTACGTAAGATTCAATATTTATTGATTTCTACGTAGGCTGTGGCACGAATGGTTCGGCTCGACCGGGTAGTTAGTTGCAAACTGCTGCTGTGTTTTCTATAGTGATTGTGGAAAACCGGTAACCATTTTTTTCTGGAAGCAAAGCGTTCACTAAGGCTTAGATCAATAGAACGTACTTTGACTTTGTTCAGAATTTACTTACGAAAAACTTAGCTGAGTATATTCTTGGATTAATTTTTTTCCGAATTGATAGTTTTATCTGGCTAAGATTAAGCTAAGTTTACGCTAAGGCCCAGACAGTCAAAAAATTAATGGATGTTTCATTCCATGCAATATGTTCTTGATTTTAGTATATACCTGGTAGAGCCATGCTCCAGCTATATAATTAGTACAGTTGTAGCACGAACGGGTCGGCTCAACCGGGGAAGGACCACACTCTCACAGACAACCAGCGTAAAATAGCAGCTCGACGCTGCTGTGCTTCGTATGGTGCGTGTAGAGAAACGGAGACCCTTTTTACTGGCAAAGAGGCATTCCATCTTAATCCTCACGGGTGACAACGTATCTGCATCTTGAGTCGTTATTGAGGACAGATGTAGATGTATATGGGTAACAGTAACCACTTACCATCAGCTGGACTGTGTGCTCGTTTGTCACCCTATCCTATAAAATAATTATTTATAAAATTAAATATTTAAAAATCAATCTAATTCTAGTATAAATTGTGTTTCATAAATAAGTTATAATTACATGAAATATAAAGCAGGCATATGGAAACGATAACGGATGAGAAGAATGCAAAATCAAAAAAATAAAAAAATAAGATCTAAAAAGAATCGAAATTAGTTCCAAATTACATTAATAGAAAATGGATTAATGCTATTTGAAACTAGAAGACGGCCTAAAACTACCTATTTATGTAATAAATAACTCATCATCATCATCCTTACAGCCCTTCATAAGTCTAACGAGAAGATGTGTCGTAGTTTCTCGACCGCTGCCCGGCTGAGTTGAATCCGTCGATTGACCTCTCGGTCGAAGTTGGACATACTCGTCAACAACTTCGAGCTTAGTGCTCCCAACAGCTACCAGGATAGGTGTGACATGGACATTTAACATGATCTTTGTTTTGTCCATGTTCATCTTAAGATCTATCCGTTGGGAAACATTATTGAGGTCATTGAGCATAGTGCTTAGGACCTCCAGCGATACGCCAAAAGGATTCTATATTCAGCAAATAGAAGGTGAGTTATTTACTCGACATTGGTGTCAATACCGCATCCTTTCCACTCCATTAGCTTTCAAACGTCTTTCTATGCAGCGGTGCAGTTTTGGGGATATAACGTCACCCTGTCTTACACCTCTCTGCAGTTGGATAGGTTTCGAACTCTGATTCTGTACTCGGATAGCCATCGTAGCCCTACCGTACAAATATTTCAGCACTTCGATATACCGACGGTCAACTTGGTACCGCTTAAGGGACTGCAGCACCGCCCAAATGTCGACGGAATCAAAGGCTTCCTCATACAAATTCTGTAAAATTTGCCAAAGGGTGTGTAAGTGGTCTATGGTACTAGAACTTTTCGGAAACCTACTTGTTTGGAAGGCTGGAATTCGTTAAGTCTGCGTGCGAGAAGATTCTTATTGACTCTCTAAAACAGCACGTAGACGCGGCTTGGAAAGGAAATCGGTCTGTAGTTCTTCAATAAAGCGTTGTCGCCTTTCTTGAAGAACAAAATCACCAATCTTCTGCTCATACCACCTGTAATACCACCATGGAAGACGGAATTAAAGAGCTTTTGAAGGACTTCAAGTACCGGTTTCCCACGCGCTTTCAAAAGCTCTGGTGTGATTCCATCCTTACCTTGGGTCCTGCCGATTTTAACGTGCTGGAGAGCCATTTTAATCTCGCTCAGGCTAAAGTCCGGGATATCTTCGGAATAGTGTGGAATAAGACTCGCTTTTGGATCGTTACTCACACTTGCGTGTGGCTCCAACGATGACGTGTACAGCTGCCCATAAAACCTCTCAATCTCACTCAAAATCTCGGGTGTCCCGTAAACTATGCTGCCACACTCAGTTTTTAGCTTTTGGCTCTTTCTGGCAGCAGATATTTGGCAAAGACTTTGTAGCCTTGGTTCCACTCGATCGCTTCTTCAATACAAGCTGTATTGAAATTGCGTAAGTTCTGCCGCATGCATTTGGAGATCTGTCTGTTCAGTTGCCTGTATGCTGTCAAATCTGTTGAAGAATTTAGCTTCATCTCCCGTCTAATAGCCATGAGATTAAGAGTGTGATCGGAGAGTGTTTGTGTTCTTCTGCGGCGGGTCTTGCAGAACATAGCTCCGACCGCAAGGACAGTTTCTACGAGCTTGTCATTCATATCTTTCACTGAAAATGGTTTCGTAACTCGAGCTACAAGGTTTTGGGACTTTTGGAATAGAACACGAGGGAGACGAAGCGTTGACTTCATTAGACGAGACCACTCCATCTTAACGTTTAGGTTCAGTGTGCCTTTAACCATTCGGTAATCGCTACCAGTTTTCACTGTAGCGATCACGGAGACATCACTGAACTTTGTCGTCTGGTCATCATAATGAAGTCAATCTCATTTTTTGTCGAACCGTCGGGGCTCACTCAGGTCCACTTCCTGTGTGACCACTTCTATAAGAAAGAGTTCATCATAAAGAGTCCGTTTTTCTCCATGAAGTCGCCCAGCTGCTGGCCCCTTGGGTTCCGTTGCGCAATTCCAAATTTGCCTATTTTCAGCTTACCGTTCTCTCTTGTGCCTAGTTTTGCATTGAAGTCTCCATTACTACCGTATATTGGGTTTTGGAGGAATGCATAGCTCTAGAGATATCATCATACATTTCCTTCACTTCCTCATCGAGATGTGCCGAGATTTGTGCGTAATCCTGTTTGACCTTCAGCGAATACCGTTATGTGATTCTGAGTATAAGGTCCGCAACCCTCGTCGACACACTCTCAATCTACACAACATTGTTAACTAGAGACTTGTGAACGATAAATCCGACACCATTTTGGGACAGATGCTCGCTTTCCCGGTGATAGAACAAGTTGCCGAATTCGAGAATTACCGTGTCCTCCCCTCTCTTCGGACCTCAGATAATCCTATAATATGCCAGCGTAACTTGTCCATCTCTTCTTCCAGCTCCACGATCTTCTCGTCAGTCCTCAGGGTGCGTGCGTTTTATGTTGCCAGGTAGAGTCGTCTTAGGTGGCAACCGAACCTCCACCGGAGGTTCTTAGCACCCCTGCCCCGCCATTACCATGGTTGCCACCGTAGCCAGGAATAGCGGGGCCGCCGTGGACTGGGGGCCGTCTCTTTGTTACTCTCATCATGGGGAGGGGGGAGGGGGGTATTTGCCATAGTTGTCACGCTTGGCGAGCGGGTTGGCAACCGCTGTTTTTTTATTGTAATTTTGCTGTTATCAGGAAGATGCTGTATCCACCCCCTGCCTGTTTCACACTGTCGCCTCTTATGACACCCACGGGAAGATATGGTGTAGTGGATATTCCTAACCGCAACTACACGGCACTGCAATAAATAATTAGAATAACATAAAAGTAGCAATTTATGATTTATACATTGGTTTTGTATAACATCCTGAGTTTTACATAAGTCATCGATTTCGTTGACTAAGGCGCTGCTAAGCGCGCACTCGGCACAACTTTATAAATACCGACATTTTCTTAGCATTAAGGTAAAATCTAAGCGGTCTTTGGTCTATAGATCTCAGCCTTAGTCCTAAAGGGTTGAAACGCATCTTCATTTTAATTCTTAATCAGGGGTAAATATAAATATCTGTTGGCAATGGTATTCACTTACAATCAGTTATATTTTTATAGCATAATGGTGAAAAACGAATGATGAAAATGGATGGATATAAAAGTAAAGTAAGACCAAATATTAAGACCAAAGAGGAATAGGATAACATGTGTGAGAAAAGAGGGAAAAGTAAGGCATGCTATGCCGACCTATAATATATAAGTAATATTATTAGCATGTTAATGATAAGGGCAGGAAGAAAATAAGTTTCGTATGGTGTGGATAATGAACCGGAAGCCCTTTGTACTCGTAACAAGGCATTCTATATTAGGTTAGGGGTAACAATGCATCTTTTTAATTTTTCATCGATTATAGATGGTGTTTAGGCCATAAAATCCACTTAACGTTAGGTGGACTGTGTGCTCGTTTGTCATCTTTATCCAATAAAAAATCTTTCACTGTTCATATTCAGTTTGCAAAACCTACTTATTCATTCATAGGTTTAACCTGGTTTAAAATTATTCTTATAAATCTTAGACCCGGTTAAGCCCAAAACCGAATTTTATTAAAATTTTTAGAAATTTATAAACGTACATCATAAACTTCCTTACGCTGAAGTGTTTGTTTTGTCAGTAATCCTAATTAATTACATCTGACAAAACAAAACGAACCTTTGGAATCCTGTTACAGTTTGCAACTCCCGCAGGAGATGTCTCTTGGAATTTAGAATTAGTAGAACTGTAAAATTAGCGTAACAGAAAACTTATTTAATTTGTGTAATATATTGTGTTACGTATAAGGACTTTTTATCTCAACTTTTTTAATGTGATGCTACATATTTTACAACTTTACCAATTCTTTTAAAATTAAGCTCAACTTTTGTTTAAATGGTTTTTCAATAATAGTTAAAAAATTTGAACACTAGATTATATAACAAGTAACACGCTCACTGATATGTATATCAATAACAAGTGTACATAACATTTACCAACAAAAATACATGTAAACATTGAGAATTAACAAAAAAGGAAAAAAAAGAAAACACACATATATATATATACATACATACAGACACGTACATATACACACACATTTCTTCTTTTTCTCAATGTTAATGCGGCCTCACCGATAGATGATCGGTGAGTTTTTTTTTAAAGACATTAAGAGTTGTGTAATATGTCGATGGCAGGTATAATTTGAGATATATTTTGAGATTGAGATATTATTATATTTCTTTTTTTTTTATAGGAGAGGGGGCAAACGAGCATGCGGCTCACCTGATGGTAAGTGACTACCGCCGCCCATGAACAACTGCAACACCAGGGGAATCGCAGATGCGTGCCGGCCTTTTAAAAAGGAGTACGCTCTTTTCTTGAAGATCCCTAAGTCGTATCGGTCCGGAAAAATCGCTGATGGTAATCGATTCCACGAGGAGGTCGTGCGAGGAAGAAAACATCTTCTAAATCGCACAGTGGTGGACCGCCAATCATCCAGATGATGTGGATGGTATCGGGAGTTCTGCCGCGATGTGCGTTCGTGAAATTTGGCGGCTGGGATTAATCCGAACAATTCCTCAGAGCACTCCCCATGGTAGATGCGAAAGAAAATGCAAAGGGATGCAACATATCTTCGCAGTGCCAATGAATCGAGCCGATCGGAAAGGGCTCGGTCGTCGACAATTCGAGCCGCTCTGCGTTGTATGCGCTCAAGTGGAAGGAGCTGGCACTGGGGAGCCCCTGCCCAGAGATGGGAACAGTATTCCATGTGAGGCCGAACTTGCGCCTTGTAAAGTAGCAGGCGGTGTGCCGGCATGAAATACTGTCCCGCTCTGCTGAGCACGCCAAGCTTTTTAGAGGCCAATTTGGCCTTCCCTTCCAAGTGACCACGAAACTGCACGTCACTCGATATGTCGACTCCGAGGATACCAATACTGGCTGAGGCAAGAAGGGGAGTGCCTTGAAACTGAGGAGATACGACAAAGCGGTTCTTTTTAGCGGTAAACGCGCAAACTTGTGTCTTCTGAGGATTAAATTGGACTAGATTTAGTCGTCCCCAATCCGAGACAGCAAGTTCAGCAAAGACTCGACTTCAGACACAAGTTTGTTCCGGTACTCAGCGACGTTTTCCCGAGAAACATTGGCACGGCCGGTGTATAGAGCATCACCAGTGCTGTCATCCGCATAGCAATGAATGTTACCAGTTAGCAACATATCATTGATATGCAGAAGAAACAGCGTTGGTGATAGCACACAGCCTTGTGGAACACCAGCGTTAATAGGCTTGTAGTCAGAGCATGCACCGTCTACAACGACCTTGATGCTCCGATCTGCAAGGAAGCTGGTGATCCAATTGCACAATTTCTCGGGAAGCCCATAGAAAGGCAGCTTCGAAAGAAGCGCTTTGTGCCAAACCCGATCGAAGGCCTTCGCAATGTCCAGACTAACGGCCAACGCCTTCCCCTTGGACTCTACTGCCTCCGCCCATCTATGGGTCAGGTAGACCAGAAGATCACCAGCTGATCGACCCCGACGAAAACCGTATTGGCGATCACTAATCAGCTGGTGATCCTCAAGGTACCGGATGAGCTGGCAGTTAATAATGGATTCCATTATTTTGGAGAACAAGGAGGTGATCGCGATAGGCCTATAGTTGGATGGGTCTGAGCGGTCGCCTTTTTTAGGGATCGGGTGGACAAAAGCTGTCTTTAGCACATATGCGGACCATGGGAGCTTGGTTACCAAGATGCGTTCTAGTGAAAGGTATGTGAAATGTTTTTTGAGAAGGATTGCAACAGCGATGATATCTAATTGTTACTGGTAGAGAAACCTGTTACTGCACTTGACTTTGGAATTAATTATTTTATGCAAGAAACACAGATCAAGTATCTCACGCCTGTTTCGGGGAGACATCATTTTATATTCAACCTATCTTTAATTATAGGGCTGTCTGTGTGAGATACCGGTTTCATGGTATGCGAGGTGCCTTGTAAAAGCGCGTTGTACGTTTTCAATGTGTTAGGAATGTATGTGATAGTAAGGATTCCAAATGACACTGGAAAACTCGACACGTTGTACAAAATAATTTTATTCCTGCGGGTAAATCCTTTTGTGTTTCGTCTAGTGAATCCGAGAAACTGCGTGGCTTTTTTAATATTATTGTTTATATGTGATGTAAAAGTTAACTTCCTGTCAATAGTCACTCCTAATTCATTGACTTCTGGTAACTCTTGTAATACTATATTATCAATGTAATAACTTGAGACAAGTGGCTTTTTTTTCTGGTATATTTTACATGAAAACATTTGTTAACATTAAAAGTCATACTATTGACGCCACACCAATTTGTGATTCTATCAGGATCTTCTTGTATTAATTTTGTGTCTTCATCCGACTTTGTAATTTTATAGATTTTTAAGTCATTGGCAAAAAGGGAGCAGTTGCAATGCTTTACCTCTGTGGTAATATCATTTATGAAGGCCATAAACAACAAAGGCCCGAGGTGAGACCCCTGTGGTACTCCGGAGCGATGTTTCTCTCAGATTCAAACCCAGACTGAAGTCTCTGGCTTAGATAGGATTTGAACCATTTATTAAAAAAGGCATCGATGCTGTATTGCGAAAGATTATTTATTAGAATCTGATGGTCAACCTTATCAATAGCGCTACTAAAATCGGTATAAATAGCACCGATATGTTGTCCATTCTACCTCTGCTAACAGATCTGAGGTAAAGTTTGACAAGCCGCTTTTGAAACCGTGCTGAGCGCTCGTTAGAAAGTTGTTTAAATGTTTGGTGAGAATGGGATGCACAAGACTTTCAAACAGTTTTGAAAAACATGACAGAATTGATATTGGACGGTAATTTTTAACATCTATTCGATTACCCTTTTTGAAGATCGGTACGATACGTACTCTTTTTCACACTTCAGAAGAAAGAGACCACCAAGAGAAGAATTACACCATACAAATACAAGAATACACCATCAAGGGAACGATTGAAGATCAACGTAAGAGGGACTGCAAGACTTGTACCGCAACGTTTTACATAAATAGGCGGAAGACAATCTGGACCTGACCCCTTTTGAATGTCGAACGTTTTAATTTTCTTTAACATATCTGCCTCTAGGAATTGAAATTTGGATTGTTGTTGAGTGTTACTGTTTTGGTGTATGTTATAAATTGGAAATTGATCAGCCTCTTAGGTATAAATTGAGGAGAAATGATTCGCAAATAGATAAGCGATTTCTGTACCAGTACTAGTAACTCTGTTGTCCAGGTTCATTAATGCGGGAAAAGATGATTCATGATTTTTCCGAAATAATGGATTTTTAGCAATATTTGTCTCAGCGTAGTATTTATAATTATTGAGACAAATATCGTAGAGCTTATGACACCGGCTTCGAGTGATTTGGAATTCTAAATACTTGCGAGGGTTGTTGTACTTACGGAATTTTTTATGAAGGTTGTCTTTTTCTGTCAGTAACTTAATTAAATTGGAATTGAACCTAGCAGGTTATTTTGCTGACTTAGTCTTACGTTTAGGGACTGATTTCTCAATTATTTTTTGGAGACATTTGTAAAATACATCAACTATGACATCGAAATTTTCACACTCGGAAAATAATTGCAACCAGTCAATATTCTTAATTTCCTTTACAATATTAACATAATCTGCTTTAAAGTAATTGTAATCAATATGATTTTTAGAACTTAGGTAGGATGCGTGTAAAAAGTCAATTCTTAATAGCAAGCTGGGTGGTAAGTATCTAATTTAGTGAGTAAATCAGGAGATTTTAGTACTTTAATATCAGTTAGGTTACTTAATACTAGGTTCAAGTGTCTATCGTCACAGTTACTTATACAATTAAATTGATGCAGATTGTTGATAGACATAAAATCAATTAATGAGTGTCCGAAGGCATTATTGTGATTACACGGAGACATATATGAACAGTTATTATTAGCACAGCATTTAATAAAACCGATATTAAAATCACCTAATACTATTAAATCATCAACATGGTTAGTGACATTGTCCACATTCTCCAGAAACTTATTGAGAAAATCATGTTTGACTGGAGAAAGCATATAGACTACACAAAACCCAATTCTTTTCTTATTATTTTTATTATTAGTATCCAACACTAGCCACATGCACTCCGCGTCTTTCATCTCCCAAATAGTAACCCGAGAAGAAGGTATCTTACGTGAGATAGCAACCAGAACGCCTCCTCCATTGCGTTTAGACTGATTGGAACATATGCGATCTTTTCTATATACGATATAACGCGAATCAAATAGTTCTTTATCTAAGACACTAGAATTTAGCCAAGTCTCGGTAAAAGCAATAATTTTATAATCCGTAGTCAAGATATTCTTAAGCACATCATTGGTTTTAGTTCTCAACCTGCGCACGTTTTGATAATATATATCTATGCCCGTAAAGGTATCAAAGCCATAGCTTTAATACATTTTATTTTTTATTTTATATAAGTGAACCTGTGGCCAGTGTAATAATAATTACTAATCTTTATCGTTCCGTCAAGAGGCGACAGATGGAAGCAAACCAGGAGATGGGCAGCATCGTCTTTCTAACAACGACCAAAAAAAAAAGAATATAAAACTGCGGTTGCCAACGAGCCTGCCAAGCGTGGCAACTATGGAAAGTACCCTGTGAGGTAATCAATGGAGGAAAACTAAAGTCTGTAAAAAGTATATAAAACAAATAAATACAACAATAATATAGCCTCACCTTATTTTATGCTACCCTATGTAATTTAATTTACCGCTACCCAAGGCTGAATAAATTTTACATACCTTAATATGCAATACTAAATTGGTGTTATCTTTTAGAGTTAATACTAAATATAATATCTTTAAAGGGAGGTGAATCAGAGAATCGTACAATTATAATTTTATATTTGGTAGAGCCATACTGCATTTTGCATTGCATTGCATTATATAAGAATAATGAACTTTGAAATGTTTGTCCCGAATGAACTTATACAAGTGAAACAAGTACAAGTATTAATCCAAATCACAAAAAAAATACGTTATTATTTTTAATTACACGAAGTCAGCTTTTACTTTTTATTAAATCTATTTTTGACGCTTTTGAACTAAAGAACATAAGCTGAGACGTTTTATCAGTCTGAAGCTACAAGCTCCAATTTCGTTTGATTAGTTACATTAAAAACTTCATTCCCTATTTTTCTATATGGTTAGAATTTTGTATTTATATTTCTTTAGGACCACCCTTGAAATAAAACCAATTAATAAAAATTATTTAAACAGCTGACAAAGATGAATGAGTAACACATTAACAGAACATACAGTCGAATTTAGAACTTCTTTTAAGCCAGCTAAAAAAATTACTAAACAAACGTAAAGATTACGAAATGAAGACAAATGTGTCGCTAGCGGAGTTTCTTAATTAACCGATGCGGATTACGTGACAGCTGTAAGAAATGAACTCAATTTGGTGCGGTCTATGTGCGGTTAGCTCAGTGTAGGCTTCCATTAAAAAGTTTAATTGATGCGGCACATATCTATCGAGGGTAAACGGAGATTTTACCTGTTTAAGGTTCCATTCCTAAATTAGTATTCGTATTATGGCATCAGAATGGCATCTGGCTGCTTGTTTGAACTGTTAAACTGTCATTCGTTTTTCTTAGAAACTGCTTCTAGTCCCAACATACCAAAAACCTCCACAATATCTATTAATATCAACCACATTTTTTATTTAAAAAAAAACGTTATCATAGGATTTTCTCTTGTATCGTGGAGGCAACGCTGCAGCTATATTATGGTTATGAATACCAGTGTAAATTAGCAGCTTAGTACTGTTGTGTTTCGTATATTATTTTTTTATTTAATTATTTATTTATTTATCAACAAGTAACAAATAACATCTTAAAATAAAGCAAAAACTTAAATCTAATCACCTCTCTGTAACGTTACATATTTGAGTGAAGAGCTAATACAAATCCAAATTTAAATGAGGTAAACAAAAATACATTGCGAGTTATTATAATATTGTTACAAAAAAGTCAATGCTCTACCCTCCGTACTAGTTTGCACTGTATTACGGCAGGCGTAGTCATCTTCCTCAAGGGCAACAACAATTATCACGTCACTCGGCGTATAGTACCTATAAGCAAAAACTATACAAAGTTTCATTATATACTAATTTCCATTTTTTTGCCTTAGTAATTAGTAATAATAAAATGAATAGAAAATATAAACAATCATGTTTGTTTAAGTTCTAATATTGCTTATTGTATGCGTAGTATAATATTTATTTTACCGATAATATTGTATATTATGTAAATACCCAAAAAAATATATATACTTTTTGGTTATTTTCTCTTTCCTTTACAATTTGTAACGAACGAATTCAATCTTATTTATTTTAGGTTTGTGTGTGTGTGTGTGTGTGTGTGTGTGTGTGTGTGTGTGTGTGCGCGCGTGCGTGCGAGCGTGCGTGCGTGCGTGAGTGCGCTCGTGCGCGCGTGCGCGTGTGTGCGTGTGTATGTGTGTGTGTGTGTGTGTGTGTGTGTTTGTGTGTGTTTTGCATTGCGGAGTATCATATTAGATACCTTGGCACCTTTTATCACAGACTATTAAGTTAGGTGGTATTTTATGCTGATTAAAAATAATAGACCTAATAAAAATTAGACGAACTGTGAGTAAAGAAAGCTCTTTGTATAATTTATTTGTAGGATACCGATAGTTTTTGAATAATATTAGTTTCAGAACAGCCCTTTGCAACCTTTCAACTTTTAAGAGTATTGATTTTGAAGCACCACCCCATGAGAGTATTCCATACGATATAATTGATTGACATAAACAGAAATATACATTTTTAATAGTTTTGATATCACCTACATGTCTAATGTTTTTAAAAACGTATAATAGTTTACGCACACGCATAACAACTTCTTCAATTTGACAATCCCATTTCAGATGCTGATCTATGACTATGCCAAGATATTTTAGTTTTGAAACAGATGATAGTTCATCACAGCTGCATAAAGTAACGTTTTTAAAAGAATGAGCTTTAATTGAAAAACTGTTTTTTATTGGATGTGTACAATTTGTAACACTAAATGTCATATATTTGGTCTTGGTAAAGTTTAAGTTTAAGATATTATGCTATTCCAATATTTTGGAGAAACCTTTATTTGCAATAGACTGTACTTAATCCCAAGAATTTCCATTAAAAACAACAACAGTATCATCTGCAAAAGTGATAACTTGTGCATTCTTTAGCTCAATTTTACATAGTCCATCGATATAAATTAAAAATAATGTCGGACCAAGTACACTGCCTTGAGGAATTACATGGGTGATAATTTCTTCTTCACTTTGAATATTTCCAATTTTCACTGATTGAGTTCTATTTTGAAGGTAGTTAGTAAGCAATTTTAATGGAATCCCTCTGATACCAATATCCTCCATCTTTTTAGAAGCAATGTTATAGAGACAGTATCGAACGCTTTCATAAGGTCTAAAAATATTCCCACACATTTTTGTGATGAATCACAACAAGCAACAATATGTTGGACTAAATTTTCTACAGAGTCTGAAGTAGAGCGATTTCTTTTAAAGCCGTATTAATTTGATGATAACATTTTGCATTTTTCCAAAAAGTTTAAAAGGCGGAAATTTATTACCTTTTCAAAATATTTTGCTAAATATATATCTAAATCAGGAATAACGAAACAGGTCTGTAATTATTGATACTGTCTCTATCCCCGGTTTTGAATACTGGTACAATTAAAGACTTTTTAAGGACATTGGGAAATATTCCTGATTCCATACAAATATTACAAAGGTGAGCTATATGAGAAGATAAAATATCAACAGATTTTTTTAAGAATATTGCTGTTATACCATCCTAGCCACATGAAGAGCTATTTTTTAGATATAGAATAATATATTTAATCTCGTTTTCATTGGTTAGTGTTAATACCAAAGAGTTACTTGTAACGTTATTATTTTTATGCATATTACTTATTATGTCCTCGGTCAAATTGCATTATCAATATCAGGTTCAGTAACTTTTACATTTTTGAGAGATGACGTAACACACACCACAACTCCACTATTTTGGTTTATTTTCTTTGTTGTTGTACATTAAACTCCATCAATTGTTTTATTTATAAATATTCTGTTGTTTATGATCAATTTTACGATACTCATGGCAACAATGCAAAGTGAATTAAATTACGAAACTGCGGAAGCTGTAACGTGTAAATTGGCGCACTCACCTTTCCTAGTAGTTTCCTTCTGCGAAAGCAACGATTAATTATCGTACTACATTTTCATAGCTCTTGTAATCGCTAGAAGTATCATATTTTTTGGATACCACTAATATTGTTATAAATCCTGATCCTGAAATACTGAGATATTTGATTTATATATTTGTTATGGCCCTCAGTTGCCCCGACAGAAGTCGACTAGGCTAGGGCCAATGAGTAACCCACTCGACGGGCAACCAGAGATAATTATTATGTAATGGCTGGATAAACAAACACAAACTTAACGAGTTCCGGAGGTAGGGTCGACCACAAGGTACCGTCAGGGGCAAGTAGGTGTGGTATAAGCGGTTTGAGAAAGTGTGTACATGTAACCTGACATCACCGATGTAATCGGGCAGCAGATCCACATGCACTGCTCTGCTCCACAATGTGCAATCACTCCAGTGGGCGTTCACCTTATGTGAACTCAAGTCTTACGTCACTAAGCACAAAATTATAATCGAAGACGAACGCGATCTCCTCTCGGGTCACAAATTTTTAACGTTTTATCGACAAGGGAAAAATATTTTCGTAAGATATTAAAAATGCCACACAAACAACTTGTCGACGCAAATTAATGGCAATCGAAGTTAAGTTAATCACTCAAAACTCAAGAAAGGCCTCATCGGATGAACGCGCCGGGACGAGAGTTTTGAAGGCAAGTTTTAAATGTTAAGATTTGGCCTAAACAATATTAATTGAAAAATTTGATTTCAAAGATATATTTTTTCATTGTACCACGTAAAATTTTTGTAGAATGACAAAGTAAATTTAGGCAGCTAAAGTGAGTATCAGATTCGGCAAAGTATGATTTAGACGGACGATTATCGACCAAGTAAGCGGTTTATTTAACACGGGTTAAATTAAATATACCAGTGTACGAGCATGTAGGTTATGGACGTAAAGGAAGCGAGAGAGTTGTGTCAGTATCACGCCAAATAAAGACTCTCTCATCATCATCATTACAGCCTTTCATGAGTCCACTGCTGAACATAAGCCTCCCCCAAGGAATGCCACAAATCACCACTCCATGGGATGACTGGTAGAGAATGCCTCAATGCATTAAGTCCGCCCTTTGTATTCTTTTCTTTTAAGGAATGCAATAAAGAATAAATAAATAAAAAATAAGCACGGTCCTGAGCCACCTGCATCCATTGACTTCTTGCATGTCTTACCAGGTCGTCACTCCATCTAAAGGGGGGCCGCCCTACACTTCGCCCACCGGTACGGGGCTACCACTCGAGAACCTTTCTTTCCCATCGGTTGTCGGTTCTTCGAGCTATATGGCCGGCCCACTGCCACTTCAGCTTACAAATCCGTTGAGCTATGTCGGTTACTCTGGTTCTACTGCGGATATCCTCATTTCTAAGTTTATCACGCAGAGAAACTCCGAGCATAGCCCTCTCCATAGCTCGCTGAGCGACCTTGAACTTCCTCATACGGCCAGCAGTGAAGAACCACGTCTCAGACACGTGAGTCATCACTGGCAACACTCACTGGTTGTACAATTTCGTTTTAAGGTTTTGTAAATAGTTCGTAATCATTTATATTGCAAGATTTATTTTTTTAAAAAAGTCCCGCTGGGTTTCTTGCTGGTTCTTCCCAGGACAGAGGGATTTTTTTTCGAACCAGTGGTAAAGTAAAAAAATTACTTTCAATAAGAATTACACATGTAATGTATATTGAATAAAAAATATTCTATTCTAATCTATTAATAAAGAGTCCCTCTATCTCCATGAAGTAGGACAGCTGCTGGCCACTTGGGTTCCGTTGCCCTATTCCAAATTTCCATACTTTCAGGTCACCGTTCTCTCTTGTGCATAGCTTTGCATTGAAATCTCCCATTAACACCGTATATTGGGTTTTGGAGGAATGCGTGGCTCTAGAGATATCCTCATATATTTTCTCCACATCCTCATCGGGATGTGCCTAGTTTGGTGTGTAAACCTGTATGACCTTCAGCGAATACCGTTTTGTTATTCTAAATATAAGGTACGCAACCCTCGTCGACACACTCTCAACCTTTACAACGTTGTTAACGAGCGACTTGTGGACGATAAATCCGACACCTCCTTGGGACAGATGGTCGCCCTCCCGGTGATAGAGCAAGTGTCGGATTCGAGGATTACCGTGTCCTCCCCCTCTTTTCGGACCTCGGATAATCCTATATTATGCCAGCGTAACTTGTCTATCTCTTCTTCCAGCTCTACGATCTTCTCATCATTCCTCAGGGTGCGCGCGTTGTATGTTGCTAGGTCGAGTCGTCTTAGGTGGCAACTGAACCTCTACCGGAGATTCTTAGCACCCCATGCCCCGCCGTTACCATGGTCGCCACCGTAGCCAGGAATAGCGGGGCCGCCAAGAACTGGTGGCCGTTTCTTTGTTACTCTTATAGGGGGGTATTTTCCATAGTCGCCACGCTTGGCGAGCGGGTTGGCAACCGCAGTTTTTTTATTGTAATTTGCTGTTATCAGGCAGATGATGCTGCCAATCTCCTGCCTGTTTCCCTTTGTCGCCTTTTACAACACCCACGGGAAGATATGGGGTAGTAGATATTCTTAACTGCCACTACACGGGGACTCTCTACTTAAATATAAATATAAAGGATGAGTCTGTAGGCGCAAGGTCTGGTGAGTAGGGCGGATAACAGAGAGTTTCCAACCTCAGCTCTTGTTACTTGGAGACCATCTATTGTGCAGTATGAGATCGCGTGTTGTCGTGCGGGAACAGTGGGGACGAATGATTGAACAAAGCTGGTTGGAAGCGTGCAAGCTTCTCCATCATTGTGTTCAGTTCTTCACAGTATACATTTGCAGTAATGGTAATTCCGTTTAGTAACAATCTGTGATGGATCACACCGGCGCTAGACGAACAAACAGAGAACATCACTTTTATAGGGGTAAGTTTTTTTTTACCTTGCCAATTTGACGCAAATGGATCAATATCGTTTTGATACTAACGTCAAAAGCTGCTGCTTATTCAGCCGTAGATTGAGTGTCATCGGCTTCCGCAATCGGCTTTAATTCGTCATTGTTAAACAAAGTTTTCGGACGACCACGTGGTTCATTTTTCAGGTCTCAATTTCCAGAACGGTAGCTCGTAAACCAAAAGCAGTTGGTGCGTTCGTTTGTAGTATTTGCTCCGTAAACATCGTTGATGTTGCGTGTCGCTTGTGCCGCGTTGCTGCCTCGACGGTACTCGTATTCCAAAATTAATCGAATTTCTAATGTATCCATAATGAAGAAACATATTCAAAGGCGTTGAAAAAATAAAGCTCATCAATGAACAAATTACTAATTTTGAATAGAGAATTCAATGTTTATTAAAAAAAATATTTATAAATTAGAACTCTTAGCCAAACAAAAACTATTTTGTTTTAAAATGGCCAGTACTGCAGAACGGCAATGTAAATGTGCATAAGTAGAAATCTTTAGACACTGAGATTTACACTACAAGTATAATGATAAGTTTTAACTGTGCCGAACGGGCGTAACTCTCCGGAGTAAATGTTGTCGAAGATACTTCGCGAGCCGCTCACGTCCTACACCTATAGGTTCCGGAGGATACTTTCACTACCGCCTTTGTGTATGCTGTTGGAGAACTGTGGACTGAGTTTCAGAATTAAAAATGCACGATTTATAAATTAAAATAGCAAGGGAGTGGCCAGCGGTTCGACTGATTAATTAGTCGCTAAATTTTACAACAATTTATTTATTGAACACAGTTGTTCAACTATGGTTGTTCACTATATATTTCAAAACAGATTTAATTAAAATGCGCGGTAATATTAAAATTTCTATTGGTAATAAAATTTCTATTCGTATTTTCAAAATATCTATTAGTAATGTCAAATATCTATTGGCAGTAACAAATTTCTATTGGTATTTTCAAATATATCTATTGGTTATTTCGAATATCTATTGGAAGTAACAAATTTCTATTGGTAGTATCAAAAATATCTATTGGTAGTAGCTGGTTTTCTAACACTACTGACTAGCAGCTATTAATCAACTAAATTAGTTGAATTTAACACTTTTGTAACTGCGAATATCAGTTACCACTTTTTCCGTCTAGCTAACACTTTTCACTATATGTAACGGCGAATTTTCCGTTACCACTTTTTTCGGCTAGCTAACATTTTTTACTATATGCAACTGAGAATTTTTAGTTGCCACTTTTTTCGACTATGTGTAACTGCGATTTTCAGTTACGACCTTTTCGGCTAGCTAAACTTTTTCTATTTCACTATAACTTTTCACTGTGTTCTGCTACTAGTCACTTCAGCTACTACCGGATACTACTGCTTGTTACTGGTAGTTCTTCCTACTACAATGTTACTGTGATTTGCCCCCATAAGGTAGACTTCGGCTATACTCTATAGAGAGCCGCTTGCCATTTTCCAGTTTTGCCTCTTTATTTTTAAACATTTTCATTATGTAATTAGCACAAATCGCAATATTTTCTATATAATGCTAATTTTTACACTAACACGCTATACACTATTAAATAGGCATTTTGGTTCTTTATCATTATGTGATAAGGGTTACTTAATATATTTACATTTGAAAAGGTTATTAAACAAAATGTACTAAATTTTTATAACAAATGTGCACATTAAATCTTTAATTTTACTATATTTATCAAATGCGTTTATTTACATAAATTATCTCTTTACTATTGCAATCTATACACCATATGCTAACTAAATATCATATTTACAATTCTTTCAGAACACAATAATATTCTTATTATTTTCATATAAACTATTGCGCAGTTAATTAACTTCTAGAAAGTTCCACGATATGCTGCGCTGTGATTGGTCGAAATTTTATTAAATGATTAAAGTTGTTTATATCAACTATTATTAAAAACGACATTCTATCCAAGTATATCAAGAATTGTAAACACATTGTAAACCTATATTAATACACAATTTTCTCGATTTCGTTGCTAATTTCACTTTTTAAACAAATTAACATTCTTTCATCACTTTTCGCTTAAAGTCTTTAAACCGTCGCGAACATTAACAACATTTGTAAAAGCACAAATGCGGTTCTATTTAATTTTTATTAGTTTTCTGAAAATGAAGTAATTATATTACATACATTCTTCATGCATATTATATATTATTTTTTGGTTTTAACACTAATGATATAATATTATATTCAAATTAATGACATAGTCTACCGTGTTTGTAAACTAAAACGGCTGGCAAGTGTCCCGCAGAAATGACCGCGCTTAATGTGGGACAGCCCTTACTAGATAGAGCGAAGATATGTGCAAGGTGGCTGGTAGCAACTGGATTTGAATTCGAAGTAACGCACCTAGGGAAAGACCAAAGTCTAGCTATGGACGGTCATAGGCTGATGATGCCAATCATTTAAAAAAATCATTTCTATACTATAACTTAAGTCTACAGTACTTTACTTTCATCATAGTAACGGTGTAAATACACATACACTGGGGCACACCTGTGCCGACCTTGATGCTCCGATCAGCAAGGAAACTGGTAATCCAATTGCACTATTTCTTGGCAAGCCCATAGGAAGAAAGCTTCGAAAGAAGAACTGAAAGTAGAGTTGGATGCAAAAAAAAAGGCCGAACACAGATCGGCTTTCTCCTTTGCGGCATGGTTGTTCTCCCTGTGCAGCGATGGAGGAGAGACATCCTTGGCGAGAGACCAGAATGCATGGGTTCCCGAAGGAAGGCGAACTAATATCTCGCCAATTCTGCCGATGAACACTGACTTTGCGTTAGAAATGACTTTTTTGAATGACCTGGAAGCGGAATTACACTTCTTATATTTTATTATACTTTTTTTCTTCTTTGTGTTTGCATCCCGGGACTTTGACGCGTCAGCCCAGGCCCAGTAGCACTCCTGCTTATGGTTTGATGCAATTTCACAGGAGCGATCATACCACAGCTGGGATCTACCTACGACGGGCACTTCAGGTGGTGGACTAAAAGTTCCTTTTCCGGAAGTTTCAGATCAGCGACAAAATCAGCAACAACGTTGGGATCATGTGAAGAGAATCAACTTTAAAATAATTCAAAATAATCAAATATTTTTCTTCGAATAAGGATGTCCCTAGGTTCTTTTTTCATTATTATTTATAACTCTAGGTATCTGTTGAGAGCAGCCTAAATGGACAATTTTGAGCATTTTGCTTACAAAACGCTTAGGATCTAGTGCTCAAAAAGGAAAAAAATGGGACATAGAAGATGTGGATATTTATTTTACTGTTAAAATTCATTGATATAAGGTCATAAACCAGAAAGACAACAGGCGAGAGCATTTGTATGGAGAAAAGACCACCCGCATTTGCTCTCTAAGCTAGTTCTATTAATTTCGAAAAACGCACTTCCTTTCACAATCAAAACGTAGATAAATGTATTTAAAATACGAGTATCTCAAACAATATCGCAACAAAAAAATAGGTAACACTTAAATGAAAATAATTACCGCTGCTCTAGACCAAGCGACGAGTCATTAGGACGCGCGGTCACACTCTTGATTCAATTTTTTGTTCCTAACCACCACTGCAATATTAAATAAAAGGCTAGTTACTCAACAGTAACAGATCAACGCTAAAGGTTCAGCTGAAGTTTATTAAATAAATATTCCTGGAAGAGATATCTTAACACCAAAAAAATTAGAAAACTGCAGGTCACATTCATCTAAGCGACAAAATAACAGGTAGGAAAAATTTCAATAAACGACATCTTTTTGTTAATTAGACCTGGTAAAAAATATCTAAATGACGAATAATTAGTCATAAGGACAGGTGAAAATGTTAAAAAATTGCAAAATTATAAAATTTTTATGTAGGAAAAAAATTGCTTAATGATTTGTTAGTTTTTCATAAGTTCGGTGAAAACTAACTTGAAGCCAAAATAATTTATACCAAAAAACTGGATAAATTGACTAAGTACAAAAACGGTAGATTAAAAAATGTCCCAAACGTAATATTTTTTGAAATGACAAAAATTTTCTTCAGTTGGTCGCCAAATACTTCAAAAAATCTTCGTTTTAGTTTTACCACGATGGCAAAAAATCTCCAATTTATTGTGGGGCACAGCAGTGCCCCAGTGCGCGTGTAACTGTGCGTGTAACGAGGTCTTAATGAATAAAATACTAAGCGAGGAAAAATAGCGAAATACAAACTTATAAAATCTCAATAAGAAACAAACGGGGTAACGCTAAAGGAAATAAATAAAAGAAAGATTTACTCCGTGATCGAAATAACAACGGGTACGTACGTGTTCAGTAATACAAAGTAAGGAAAGGTAAGTTACTTGAATTAACGCTTGAAATAAGTTATATCTCCGGATGAGTTAACATGCAATATCCTTGAGTAAATTATATTAAACTTGCAGATGAAATAATGTATTATAGACCTTTTTCATCTCAAATAATATATTTGTATTCACAAATAATTTTTACAGCGAGACATGAATTACAAGTCTTATGTTGATTAGTATAGGTCCTATTTTTATGTGGCTGTGACTGCCTCGTTGGTCTAGCGATCGTAAAAGCAGTTACTGATTATGAGAACCCAGGTTGGAACAAAACCAATTAATGCGTTTCTCTGTTAAAAAAGTCTCAGTAGCAGCCCGAAGTCAGGAAGTTGGCGGTTTTTCTTCACTCACGTGTTCTTTTTATAGGATAGGGTGACAAACAAGCACACAGTCCACCTGATGGTAAGTGGTTCCTGTGACCCATAGACATCTACATCTATCCTCAATAAAGAATCAAAATGTAGATGTGTTGTCACCCGTGCGGACTACGATGGAATGCCTATTCTACAGTAAAATGGGTCTCCGGTTCAATACACTCACCATACGAAACACAGCAGCATTAAGCTATTATTTTACGCTGGTATGCTTTGAGAGTGTGGTCCTTCCCCGGTCGAGCCGACCCATTCGTGCTACAATTATACAATTAATATAGCTGCTGCATGGCTCTTCCGCGTGTATCGGAAATCACGTAACTCCGTTGGTCCTGCATTTGATTTCTCTCCGGTCGTGTCGAATAAGTATTTCTTCAAACTATGAAAGTGAGGAAATAGAGAATGTACTTGTTCTTGCGCGTATACTTAGGAACTATAATCCCCGGTCGAGCCAACCCACTCTAAAAAATTTTCTTTTCATTACAGTCCTTTCATTACAACCTTATATTACAACCTTATAAATCACTGCTGAACATAAAGATCATAAGTGATTCTGCCATAGTTACCACGCTTGGGTTGGTTGGGTTGGTGACCCCAGTTTGTTATTTTTATTCAGCTGTTATCAGAAAGATGTTGCAGGTCATCTTCTGTTTCAGTTAGTTGCCTTTTACGGCCGATATGGGGTACTTAACTTACGTTTGTCTGTTTTCCTTACTACTACTGTCGAAAAATCACATTCCAACACACACCAGCTTGTATTTAAAAAAAAATTAAGATAGTCCCAGTTTTAGTTAAATTAATTAACTAAAACCCATTTTTATTAATATAAGAGGTTAGAAGAGGAGCTTTGTAAAATATATTTGTAAAGAACAAGACCCTTTTTCCTTTGAAATTCGTTATAATTTGCTCCTTTCATCAGTAATATTATATGAATCAGCTAATCTAAAATACGTTTACAAAAGAACGAAGTAACGAACTAAAGTGCCCCTTAACTGTAGCCAGTATAAGATATATCACAAAGAAAGAATTGATAGAATAACACAAAACTTGGCTCAATGAAATAGTTACAATTCAGATAAAATATTATATTTTAAGGACGTAATAGTTTGAGGGTCGAAAGGTAAAGGTACGAATTGTGTGTCCGATCACTGTTATAATGACGATATATCAAAACCTAATTGGTTTGTTATTTGTAGAATAATTGACATTGTATAAGCAACTAACTTCTTCAGTCTTTATGTAAGACTTACGTATATGGTGAAAATAGCTCTAATAGCAATCTTACTAATACATATGACTAAGAATATAAATATTATATTTTTATTTGTAATAAAGTTCAAATGTGTGAAATGCGTTAGCATTCAGTCTAAGTTAGAATAAATGTGTTATGAGAAAAATGATTTAGTTATTACTACTTGTAAATATATAAACGAAGTATATATACATATAAAAAAGGTAAACAAAATGTAAAGTCTTAAAATGCCACCTGGATAAGATTCCACTCGAAGAGTACGATTATTTTTTATTTTAGATTTTCGTTTATTCATTCATTACAGCCCATCGCAAGCCCACTGCTCTACAAAGGGTCTGGAAGGATATTTGTCGTAGATGGCACGCTTGGAAAGCGGGGTGGCAACCGCAGTTTTTTTGTTGTTATCAGGATGTCGCTGCACACCTCCTGTTGCAGTTTCCCTCCGTCGTTTCTCACGACATCCACTGCAAAACTGGGGTTGTGCGTTCGCTTGCTCCACCACTACTTGTTTTACTAAATAAAATAAAATGAAAATTCTTTGTTTTTTTATCGTGAGAACTTTAAATTTCGTTTGCCAAACGTCAAGAAATTTTTATTCCACTACAGTTTTAAAATGAGGTTCTTCTGTCCAGAGAATAAATGTTCTAAGAAACTCGACAGGTACGACGTTTTTGTCATTTTCTAAAAGCAGCCAGTGTGATGTAATATTAGTAATTTAATTAAAAATTAAGAAAATTATAGTTAATAATATTACACAACAAAATATAAAATACAAATATAATACAAACACTCACGCCTGTCACCCAGAGGTGTAGACAGAGACTACGGACTTCCATTTGGCGCGATCCTGACACACCTCTCTCGACTCCTTTACATCCATATATTTACGCATACACGTTCGTCGGTTAAGGGTACTCCTAATCTGGACCATTTTCAATGTATCGCCGATTTGGTAGATAAATCTTCGTCTAGGGCGTCCCTTCCCGACTTTGCCGTTCACTTCTGAAACATAAATTTGCTTTGTCACTCTTTCCTCTTTCATTCTTTCTACGTGACCAAACCACCGAAGCATTCCTTTTTTAATCCTAGTCACAACGTCATCGTGCAAACCACACTTTTCTCTTATCACACTATTTCTCACCCTGTCATTCAGATTCAGCCCTAGCATACTCCTTAACGACTCCATTTCTACAGCCTTTATTCTACTCTCATGCTTCTTCTGCCACACCCAACTTTCACTACCATACATTAAAGTAGGGATTAACACAGCGTTATGAATTGCCATACGTGCCTTCTTTGACACATTCTGACTCTTCATATTTCCATTAACTCTATTTTTTTTTACTATATTTTATTTTATTATTCTAAACTTACAATACACGCACTAGAGGGAATACTCTCGTCGTGCCTCGTCACCGCACTCACGCTTTCCGAGGAAGTTTCAAATACGCCGCATCCAAGTGCTGGAACGATATACCGCCTCCTTTGCGAAATCTGAAAGCAGTATACACATTTAAAAATAAATATAGAACACAATTACTGCAAAGTCAGATTAACTTTGATCAAAGTTTATAACGCTTTGCACGATTACGTACCTCATCGTCATAGATTATTAACAACGGAGCATTAAAATCGTCCTTTTGAATGCGGCTTTTGTCTTCTTATATACTTTTATATTCTTCAATAATTACATATTTTTTTTCTTTTTTTTTACAAAATATCTGGTCATTTTATTATATAGCACTTTATAGTATTTTAATAATTTCCCTTTTGTAGTATATAGCCCTTTATAGTATTTTAATAATCTCCCCTTTTGTAGTGTTCGTATAGCCCTTCTAAGAGCGTCTGAAAGCAACATAAACGGGACGTGCTGTGTCGAAGTGGCATTCGACCTTGAACTCTACTCACTCCCTCACACTTAAGATAGTTACTGTTTCTTTCCCCCTTGTTGTGCATAATTCTGTCATGAGTATACGTATAGCACTGATTTCGGTAAGTCACTGGTTGGACACACTGAAATACAGCGCCATGGAGAGAAAAAAAAATTCATGGCATTATGCTGAGTGTGCTCCTGTTCCCAGATGACGCCTTGACACATATGAGTATTGGTATTGTATAGTTTATAATATGTAGTATATTGTAATTTGTATTGTATAGCCAATATTATTTGAAAATTATGTGTTTCTTTTTTATGTTATCTGTGATGGCGTCATTTTGGAGAATAAAACTTTCTTTCTTTCTTTCTTTCTTTCTTTCTTATTTCCTGCGTTCACTCGTCGTTCTATATCCTTATCATATCTACCATCCCTGCTTAATAAACATCCCAAATATACAAACTCATCCACTTGCTCAATTAACTCCCCTTCTATTCTTATTTCACATAACGTTTTACTTTCTTCACTTTCAAAAACCATCACTTTGGTCTTACTTGAGTTCACTTTCATACCCCTTTCTTTTAATGACCAGTTCATTAAATTAACCATCATTTGCAACTCGGCCGCCGACGATGCAAATATGACTTGATCGTCGGCGTACAAAAGGAAAGGCGTTCTTCAACTTTCAAAATTTAAAACAACAGAATAAAATAAAATAGAATAATTTTTTATTCAATATTTATTATTACATAATACTTATTGAAAGTCATTTTTTATTTCCCACTGGTTCGGAAAATACCTCAGTCCTGGGAATAACCAGCAAGAAACCCAGCGGGACTTTTTTTTTAAACATAATTTCACTTAACAATAATTTTGTTTATACCTAGTCAGGTCATAAGTATTGTCACACAGTAAAAACTTTTCTTTTCGAATGCTGGCCACAAAAAAGTTTATTGAATTCGAATTTCGAATTGTTCATGAAAACAAAACTGTATATTTTTTAGAATTTTACTCATTTTTAAATATGGAGTGGACGCTTAAAGAAGACCGTGTTGCAGTTATTGCGTTGCATCGTTGCGGTTACGCGCCAATTCAAATTTTTGACATACTGAAAAATTTGAATATAACCAAAAGATTCGTTTATCGTACCATCAAACGATACAATGAAGACTCTAGTGTAGATTACAGGTCAAGAAGTGGTCGCCCTCGGTCTGTTATGACTCCAGCAGTGATAAAAGCTGTGAAGGCGCGAATTCAAAGAAATCCCAAACGTAAGCAGATACTGTTGGCCCTTCAGATGGGGTTAAGCTAAACCACGGTGAAAAGGTTGTTAAATGAAGACTTAGGGCTTCGGGCATATCGATGAAAAACAGGACATAGTTTGAATGCTCGTCTAATGGACCTGAGACTGAAGATATGCCGCGCTTTGTTGAAGCGGTATGCGGGAAAAAAATATCGGGAAATTCTTTTTTCGGATGAAAAAATTTTTACCGTAGAAGAGAGCTACAACAAACAAAATGATAAGGTGTACGCACACAGTAGTGTAGAAGCGAGCAACCGTATTCCGCGTGTCCAACTAGGTCATTTTCCATCCTCGCTCATGGTATGGTTGGGAATTTCTTATTGGGGCTTAACAGAGGTATATTTTTGTGAGAAAGGTGTAAAAACGAATGCAGTTGTGTATCAAAATACAGTCCTGACGAACCTTGTGGAACCTGTTTCTCATACCATGTTCAATAACAGGCACTGGGTATTCCAACAAGATTCGGCGTCAGCTCATAGAGCGAAGAGCACACAAGACTGGCTGGCGGCGCGTGAAATCGACTTCATCCGGCACGAAGACTGGCTCTCCTCCAGTCCAGATTTGAATCCGTTAGATTACAAGATATGGCAACATTTGGAGGAAACGGCGTGCTCAAAGCTTCATCCCAATTTGAAGTCACTCAAGATATCGTTGATTAAGGCAGCCGCCGATATTTACATAGACCTCGTTCGTGCTGCGATAGACGACTGGCCGCACAGATTGAAGGCCTGTATTCAAAATCACGGAGTTCATTTTGAATAAACTTTAGTGTCATAAGAATCTATGTTTTGTTAAATTCATTTTGGTATATAAATGGTTACATAATGAATAAACTTGTTTCAATTATTTTATATTAAACATGTAACAGAATTTATGATCTAACTAGGTACAATTTAAATGTTTGAATTTTTAAATTTTTTTCATAGAACCAGCATGGTAGCGATCACCCTATTCCCAGGGGTTATTTTCATTCATGTATTCCTTGATATTATATTAACCCTTTTTGTACAGTTTTCCTTTAATAAAACTTTTAAACTTGTTTATTGAAAAACTTTTAATATGGTCTGACATTATGTTGTAAAAGCGTATACATTGCCCCATAAATGAATTACTGATTCTGTGGAGTCTAGTAACTGGCATTACAAGCTTATGTTTGTTCCTAGTATTTAAAGTATGCACATGCTTATTCTTATTAAAACAATTTATGAACATACATTACATTCTCATAAATATATTGCGATGCAAAAGTTAATATGTTTCTTTCTTTAAATTTTTCACCGAGGGACTCTTTAAAATTTAGGTTATAAATCGCCCGTACGGCTCTTTTTTGCAAAATAAATATAGCTTCAATATCAGCCGCATTACCCCACAGCAAAATTCCATAAGACATTACGCTATGAAAGTAACTAAAATACACTAATCTAGCTGTCTCCACATCTGTGAGACTTCTAATTTTTCTTACAGCATATGCTGCAGAACTAAATCTGCTTGCTAATTTAGATATATGGGGGCCCCATTGAAGTTTCGTGTCAATAGTAATACCAAGAAAAACAGTGGTATTCACAAGACTCAACTCCTCCCCATTTAACAGCACATTGGTATTCGAATGTTTTACATTAGGAATTGTCAATTTAATACGCTTTGTCTTATTGCCGTTTAAGAGCATATTGTTGGCGTTAAACCAATGTACCAATTTCGATAGAGCATTATTTACATCGCCATAAATAGGTTAAACAGCCATGGAGAAGCTACACAGCTCTGTCTGACACCTTTTTGTATGCCAAACCAGTCCGAGTAGGCCCCGTTGATCCTGACACAAACACTAGAGTCCCTATAAAGAGTCTTAAATGCCTGTATAAGATCAGCGCTCAACCCAAATGAGGTCGGTGTTTGCCATAACACGTTCCTGTCCACTCTGTCATAAGCCTTTTCCAAGTCCATGAACGCACAAAAATCTTTCTGGTTTTTGGCCAAAAATTTCTCCGCAATCATGCGCATGGAAAAGACTTGATCCGTACACCCCATCCCCTTTCTAAATCCAGCTTGCACATCCCAAATTTTTACATCAGTTTCTTCCATAACTCTTTCAATTAACACCTTAGCATACAGTTTACCCACAATGCTTAGCAAGCTGATACCACGATAGTTTTACAGTCCTGATGCGAGCCCTTTCCCTTATATATTGAGACTAAAACCGCTTTGCACCAGTCTTCCGGTACCCGCTTCAGTTCCTAACATAAATTAAACAAGGTGCACAGCAGGCCTGCAACCACACCCTCTCCAGCCCTTAGCATTTCGAGTGATATTCTATCATATCCGGCTGCTTTACCTGCTTTCATGCTTTTCATTGCTTTCATTATTGCATCTACACTTATCTCCCTATCTCTCTCCATTTCTTCCGGAATTTCTATTTCACTTACTTCAGACGAATCTTCACTCTTAAACAAGCTTTCAAAGTATTCCCTCCGTCTCCTTAAATTCGAAACTTCATCATTCAGCGTGCAGCCATTCTCGTCTCGTATAGCATTCATTATAGGCTGTTTTGAATTTCCCCTGGCAGTTCTTACGAGCTTCCACAACATTTTAATATTTTTAACTAAATATTATATTGTTAAAAAAGAAATTGTAGAAATGTCTGAATGAAAATAATAAAGCAATTCTTGGAGAGTTAAAATTAGATTATGTATTGGATAATATTCATTAAAAAGTCATTTAATCATTGTTAATACATTTTTAATAAAGTTATGCGACTTTTTACTAGTAATGATCATCATCATCATTACAGCCCTTCACAAGTCCAATGCTGAACATAGGCCTCCCCCAAAGAATGCCACAAAGCACGGTCCTGAGCCACCTGCATCCATCGACTTCTTGCATGTCTTACCAGGTCGTCACTCCATCTCGTGGGGTGACACCCTACACTTCGCCTACCGGTACGAGGCTGCTTCTCGAGAACCTTTCTTCCCCATCGGTTGTCGGTTCTTCGAGCTATATGGCCGGCCCACTGCCACTTCAGCTTACTAATCCGTTGGGCTATGTCGGTCACTCTGGTTCTACTGCGGATATCCTCATTCCTAAGTTTATCACGCAGAGAAACTCCGAGCATAGCCCTCTCCATATCTCGCTGAGCGACCTTGAGCTTCCTCATACGGCCAGCAGTGAAGGACCACGTCTCAGTTCCGTATGTCATCACTGGCAACACGCACTGGGTGTACAGTCCCGTTTTCAAGATTTGAGGTATACCTGACGAGAAGATGTGCCGTAATTTCCCGAACGCTGCCCAACCGAGTTGAATCCGTCGATTGACCTCTCGGTCGAAGTTGGACTTACCTAGTCGGACTATTTGTCCCAGGTAAACATACTCGTCAACAACTTCGAGCTTAGTGTTCCCAACAACTACCGGCATAGGTGTGACATGGACATTAAACATGATCTTAGTTTTGTCCATGTTCATCTTAAGACCTATCCGTTGGGAAACACTATTGAGGTCATTGAGCATAGTGCTTAGGTCCTCCAGCGATTCTGCCATAAGGACTATATCGTCGGCAAATCGAAGGTGAGTGATGTACTCGCCATTGATGTTGATACCGTATCCTTTCCAGTCCAGAAGCTTGAAAACGTCTTCCAATGCAGCGGTGAAGAGTTTCGGGGATATGACGTCACACTGTCTTACACCTCTCTGCAATTGGATAGGTTTCGTACTCTGGTTCTGTACTCGGATAGCCATCGTAGCCCTACTGTACAAGCACTTCAACACTTCGATATACCGACAGTCAACTTGGCACCGCTGAAGGGACTGCAGCACCGCCCAAATTTCGACGGAATCAAAGGCTTTCTCATAGTCCACATACGCCAGACATAGTGGCAAATTGTACTCTTCGGACTTCTGTACAATTTGCCGAAGGGTATGTATGTGGTCTATGGTGCTAAAGCCCTTTCGGAAACCGGCTTGTTCGGGAGGCTGGAAGTCGTCAAGTCTGCGTGCGAGACGATTCGTAATGACTCTCGAAAACAGCACGTAGACGCGGCTCAGTAGGGAAATCGGTCTGTAGTTCTTCAAGAGAGCGTTGTCACCTTTCTTGAAGAACAAGACCACCGCACTTCTGCTCCACGCCTCCGGTGTAATGCCACCATGGAGGACGGCATTAAAGAGCTTCTGAAGGACTTCAAGTACCGGTCTTCCACCCGCTTTCAGAAGCTCCGCTGTAATTCCATCCTCGCCTGGGGCCTTACCGTTTTTAAGGTGCTGGAGAGCCATCCTAATCTCGCTCAGACTGACATCCGGGATATCTTCGGAATAGTGTCGGATGAGACTCGCTCTTGGATCGTTACTCACACTTGCGTGTGGCTCCAACGATGATGTGTACGGCTGCCCATAGAACCTCTCAATCTCACTCAAAATCTCAGGTGTCCCGGAAACGATGCTGCCACATTCTGTCTTCAGCTTTGACAGTTGGCTCTTTCTGGCAGACAGATCTCTGGCAAAGACTTTGGAGCCTTGGTTCCGCTCGATCGCTTCTTCAATACGAGCTGTATTGAAGTTGCGTAAGTCCCGCCGCATGCATTTGGAGATCTGTCTGTTCAGATGACTGTATGCTGTCAAGTCTGTTGAAGAATGTAGCTTCATCTCCCGTCTAACAGCCATGAGATTAAAAGTGTGATCGGAGAGTTTTTGTGTTCTTCTGCGGCGGGTCTTGCAGAACTTAGCTCCAACCGCATGGACAGTTTCCACGAGCTTGTCATTGAAATCGTCCACTTCATAGCAGTCTTCTAGGCACTGAAAACGGTTTTGTAACTCGAGCTGAAAGGTTTCGGGACTTTGGATTAGAGCACGAGGGGGACGGAGCGTTGACTTCATTAGAAGAGACCTCTCCAACTTAACGTTTAGGTTCAGTGTGCCTCTAACCATTTGGTGATCGTTACCAGTTTTCACCCTCGCGATCACGGAGACATCACTGAACAGTTGTCGTCTGGTCGTCATAATGAAGTCAATCTCATTTTTTGTGGAACCGTCGGGGCTCGACCAGGTCCACTTCCTGTGCGGCCGCTTCTGGAAGAAAGAGTTCATCATAAAGAGTCCCTCTTTCTTCATGAAGTCGGCCAGGTGCTGGCCCCATGGGTTCCGTTGCCCTATTCCAAATTTCCCTACTTTCAGCTCGCCGTTCTCTCTTGTGCCTAGTTTTGCATTGAAGTTTCCCATTAACACCGTATATTGGGTTTTGGAGGAATGCATGGCTCTAGAGATATCCTCATACATTTCCTCCACCTCCTCATCGGGGTGTGCCGAGGTTGGTGCGTAAACCTGTATGACCTTCAGCGAATACCGTTTGGTGATTCTGAGTATAAGTTACGCAACCCTCGTCGACATATTCCCGATCTTTACAACGTTTTTAACGAGAGACTTGTGGACGATAAATCCGACACCTCCTTGGGACAGATGGTCGCCCTCCCGGTGATAGAGCAAGTTGCCGGATTCGAGGATTACCGTGTCCTCCCCCTCTCTTCGGACTTCGGATAATCCTATAATATGCCAGCGCAACTTGTCTATCTCTTCTTCCAGCTCCACGATCTTCTCGTCAGTCCTCAGGGTGCGTGCGTTGTACGTTGCCAGGTCGAGTCGTCTAAGGTGGCAACCGAACCTCCACCGGAGATTCTTAGCACCCCCTGCCCCGCCGTTACCATTGTCGCCACCGTAGCCAGGAATAGCGGGGCCGCCGGGGACTGGGGGCCGTTTCTTTGTTACTGTCATTCATAGGGGGGTATTTGCCATAGCGTGGCAACGCTTGGCGAGCGGGTTGGCAACCGCAGTTTTTTATTGTAATTTGGCTATTATCAGGAAGATGCTGCTGCCCATCTCCTGGCTGTTTCCCTTTGTCGCCTTTTACGACACCCACGGGAGGATATGGGGTAGTGGATATTCTTGACCGCCACTACACGGCTAGTAATGTAAATGTTTTACTAGTAAAGTAATGCTCACAATTGACATTTAACTAATTAGTAATAGTATTATTAGTTTATTTTTTTCTTTTTCTGTTTTATTAGATGTTTCTTAAGTTTGGTTTGCAACGAGTCTAAGTGGAGCTCTTCCCACAGCTCTTACCACATTACTAAGAATAGCTGGCAGAGAATAACTTTTTGGCATTAAGTTCGCTTGTGCACCATTTTTTTTATTTGAGTGCAATAAAGAATTTTTCACTCAAATTATTAACTCTTAAAGTTTTGAAAATCGATTTTCACTTAATACGTACAACTACATATATTGCGATGCAAGTTCTTTTTAAATTTCAACTTATTTACGAACTCAGATCAACAAAGAAAGATAGACAGAACACCACTACGTACATTTTAAATGACGTCTAAGACATGCACAAATGGTTGTTGGAGCACACACTCACGCACACGTATACGTCTAAAATGTGTGTCCCTCCAACAAATGGCCTTCACGATCTGATTAAAAAAGAAAGGAAAAGGAAGGGGTATGAGCGCGTGTCAAGAAATCGAGCAAGGTTTCAACAAAAATTTCAAACAATTTTTTCGCATGCTATGAAATTTATAAAGAGAGTTTATCATCTGAGCTATTACGGTTCATAATACGAGTAAATTTACATTTAATATGTTATTTTGTTTAACAACTTACTCCGCATAATCGTGGCGCATGAAAATCCATTATACTGCCATAACCAATATTTATTACCATACATATTACCGGACTTGTTTATTATGCACAATGGAGTTAAGACCTCCATTCACTATGTGTCCATTGGATAGTAAATAAGAAAATTTTCTATAAATATTTACTGAGTACAAAATACCATGAAGTATCCAAATCATTTTAAATCTTCTTGAGTGCAGGATATAGCAAACATATATCTTTCTAAGCGTCCCATAATAGCGATTTACTGTCGTACCTCGAACATTAAATTCATCGGTGAAATCGGACACAACTAGGAGTTTTATCTCTTGACTGATCATAGCTGACACTAAGTAATAAATGGCAGTAAAGGCAAAAGCTTAGATTAAATTTGAACATCATTTATATTATGTCTTTTGAGAAAGCTTACTTTTTTGACTATTAACAACCAGTGTTGGTCTACTACTCAACTTGATGGCAGGTGGGTTCTTACTCATATATCATCAGTATTAAATTGTTAGTAGATGCTGTCGCCTGTGACGTCACCCACAGGAAATACTTATGGGATAGTGGATTTTCTTTAATTGTCACTACATATCTAACCTAATATTAACACACTGAATTTAGCTTAAGGAATATGTACCACTATATTAAATAAAGTAAAATGAATCGAACCAATCAGACGGAATACTACGGCAGTAGTGCTTAAACGACTGATAATTAAAAGAAAAAAGGAAAGCAATGGTATCTATAGAGCACCGCTTTATCCATTTTAGATAAATCGTCGCCACTTGGTCTTTCACTGCTGTATATAATATGAGAAAGCCAAAAGTATATAAGTCTTATGAATATGCTAAGAGTAGGTTTTCTCTCGTGATAAAATTTATTACAAAGGTATCGATATAAGAACACGATTAGCTGACCTAACCCAACGTTGCTGAAATTTGTCAACCGTCAGATCGAACAGCTGACAATCTTTGATGAGGTATAAAGCTTATCAATTTGGAAAACGCAGTGTTAGCAACCACACTTAATGGACTAAAGAACTGATGTAATATGTAATGTCCTACAGACCGAATTTTGGGCACCGCGGTAAATCTTAGTGGACAAAAGTCATCTGTGCAGAAATATATTGCATGAGCGTGTGCGCTCCCTTACTCTTGTAGACTAATGGGACGGCAATGCGAAACAACCGAAGAGAGATCGGACGCAGGACCAACGGCTTTACGTGCATTCATTTCTTGAAGTTTTTAATTTTTACTAAAAATCGTTTGACATTAAATTCCAACAGGTCAACCTTGTTACCTTGTGATAGGCTCTAATGATAATGATGGTGAGTAAATCATTGCCTGAATGGTAAATGCCCTTTTAAATTTACAGCACACATTGGTATCTAAATCAATGAGCTATTCGAATGTAGTAAAGCGTATTTGATAGAAACAGTTGTTGTTGCGAATCTCAAATGGCGAAGTAAGTCTAATAAAGTTAGATAAAAGAAGATATTGAGGGTCGTATATATTCCAATCACCGCTCACGCATCGTTTTAGCAGGCGATCCCGCTGTTTGGTTTGAGCCTACAATGAAAACTGTACGTGTAGGCATCGTAAAGATAATGTCGTTTATATTACAGTTCATTTCTTGTCTACACAACATATGTATAAGATAAGTTTGAACCGTTTCTACGAAAAATATTTCAATTTGTTAGACGCAAGATTTTTTTTAATAATTAGGGTTGCAAACTATCGAACAGTTCATTTGATAGTAATTGAATACTGTGAACCATGGAAATCTACATCTATACTAGATAGAAGGCCTTGTATACAGTAAAAGGAGTCTCCGTTTCTCTACACACATCATACGAAACACAGCAGCATAAAGCTGTTACTTTACGCTGGAATTTTGCGAAGGCGTTATCCTTCCTCGATCGAAGGGACTTATTCGTAATACAACAATAAAACTGCAGCATCACTCTACCACGTATAGATAAGCAATAATTTAATTTCGATGAATTTTTAAGTCTTATGGTGAAGACTATTTAAAAGTAACAGTAAAGTTACAGGATTGCTCTGTATACTAGGGCCACCTCATTCAAGAGCAAGGAATGTTCGCCACACTACCCTAATGCGCGTCGGCGGACTATGCATATCTTTAAAATATTATTTTCGAGTTCTCAGACATGCAGGTGGCCTCGCGGTATTTTTCTTTATCACTGAACACGTTGTAAATCAAGACTTTAAATGCAATTCACTATTTCATTGGTGTGGGCGGAAATTGTACCCCACTGCTAACACGACTCTCTTTTAAGGTCATCATCATCATCATTATGGGCTATCAAAACTCTACTGTTAAACATAGGCTCTGTCATACATTACCTAATAGGGGGATGTTTGCTATAATTGCCAAGCTGCAAGGGATCCATAAGAAAAATTTATAAATAAAATTGAAAGAAATAAATATAAACAATATATTTTTATAGGATAAGGGTGACAAGCTGTGACAAGTTGCTATGGCCCATAAAGATGTACATACATCCTCGTTTGCGGATTAAATTGCAGATGCGTTGTCAGCCGTGAGGACTAAGATGGAATGCCTCGTTTCCAGTAAAAATGGTCTCCGGTTCTCTACATTCACCATACAAAATGCAGCAGCATTAAGCTGCTATTTTACACTGGTATTCTGTGAGAGCGTGGTCGTTCCCCTATCGAGCCGACCCATCTGTGCTACAACTATACAATTAATATAGTTCAGTATGGCTTTAACACGTTTAACACGTATAGAAAAATCAACGTATTTTCCACCACCCCATATCGTCCCGAGGTTATCGTAAGAGGCAGCAGAGGGAAAATGAAACAGGAGATGGGCAACAGCATCTTCCTGATAACATTTCATCTGCGGTTGCAAACCCGCTTGCCAAACATGGCAATTAAGCCAAAAAGACCTTATGAGGCAATTTATGGTGGAGGTCTTTGTTTAGGAATGGACTTTAATAGGCCGTAGCTATAATGGTTATGTATATTGAATAAATATTATTTATGTTCCCCCGTAGTGCAGGAAGTAGTGGTAAGGTCGCGACGCAGCAGGGTTACTGGTACAATTTCCCTACGCAACTAAGTTTTTGTATGGCCTACAAATAATTATTCCGGGTCTGGATGTGCTTCCTTTTGTAATTTATGTATGTAAACCACCTTCGCGACAGGAGATACTACATTGGGGGTAACGTTACGTAAATTAATTCTAATATATATATTGTTCGCGCAAAACGCTGTTGTCGGAATCGACGTCTAGGGGGCGCGCGGCTCTGGGCGATACCGGTTTGAAGTTCTTCCAAGCGTGGAGTGGCGCGCGGGTCGCGAGCTAAAAGTCAGTCGTCCTTAGGCAGTGCTCACGATTGGCACGCTGCCAATTAAGCGCGGGAACTCGGAATAATTAAGCGCGGACAGTAAAAATACGGTCTAGGAATTTTGTGGCGCGTATCCCTACTGGATAGCTTCCCCGGGACTTATTGGGTCCGACTCAGAATCTGTATAAGTGCATTCGACAATATTAGCTAGTGCGGCCTCTGATATTCTAGAACTAACTGTTGCAACGCGAAACGGTAGTGACCTTTGAACCTGTAAACTCCGTGTGCGTTTTGTGAGTTAACCTTATACCCAGCGATAGTTAGTGGCTTCTGTAAGTTAGTTAATCGTACGATAGAGTTAATTGACTGTCAACGTGACGAAAGAAGAAAGTGACTGTGGGCAACCTCGGAAGGCCCCCTCAAGTTGGAGCGATGTCGACGCTCGGGCTGCTGCCGACGGCCAAGGTCTAGGTTCAATCACCATCAGTCACACCCAGATACACATCACATCACTTATTTCCCTTTTACTACACAACCACATGTGACCTGACCGACTCCGGAGGGACCAGTCGCCTTGGATATAGGTAAGTAAGCTCCGCCTAATTCCTCTGCCGGTCGACTGGCCGTAGTATAGAACGCTCCCCCATATATTTTAGTGTAATTCGAGAGATTCCACGTGGCCACATTGAGGCCCGACCTACGTCTGTTCGGGAAGTCTTCAGCTCATGGGCCCCTGAGGATTGGATCCTTTAAGGGAGCAGCCGTAGGCCGTAACAAATTGGTAGCAGAGCGTGGTTCCGTGTTCGATTCCCGGTCGATCCCGACCATAGTGTTGATAAACATTAAACAATTCTGGTGGCAGGGAGCGTTGGTTTGATTGGGTTAATTTGTATCTACAATCACGCCCGTCCGTAATACGTAAAAATATTTTTTTGTACGTAATAATAGAATTATTTCCCTTTGTTGTTTGTTGCTTGCCTTTTTTTTTTGGTTAGTAGGTAGTTTGAAAAACCGCGCCCTAGGTTGCGCAAGCGGGAGTTTTTCTAGAGATATACGTCATGTAGGTAGATGGTTATTTTTACGTAATCGGTTAATTATCGTTGTCGGATAGTTGTAGTGGATTACTTATCGAAGGGTCGATTTCCGAGCTAGGCATTTTTTGTTGATCGACCGTGATGTGTATCTTCGTTTGTATTGTAATTTGTATTTAAACTAAAGAGTAGTAATTGTATTTGCGCAATTTGAATTTAACTTGATTTGATCGCACTAGTATTTGTTATTTGTTAATTTGATTTGTGTCTTTTCTTTTGTGCTAACTTGTATTTGGTTGATACGTAGTAATTCGTATTTGTGTAATTTCTATTCAACGCGATTTGATAGGAACTGCATTTATTAACTGTTAATTTTTGTTGTATTTTTTGTTTGTTATCTTTGTAATCTGTGCTCAAGCCGCGTCGTAATTTGCATTTAATAGTGATGACATCGCCCAAACTACTGATCCGTTGTTTGCGGACTGAGCTACGCTGGGCCACAAGCGCCCATGCTTTGATAGGTCGACCGGATAGGGTCCATAACTTGATGAAGCGGTTCGAGCAGGTGGATGCTCGAAGGGCCTCAGTGGAGGATGCTTACGCTGAGCTCGAGGATTCGGATGTGGAGAAGGGAGTCCTGGACTCCTGCTTCGCTGACTATGAGCAGTTCTTGTGGCTCACGGACGAGTTGATCGAGGCTGAAGGCAGGTATGCCGAGGAGGCTCGTGAAGCTCGGATGAGTGACCTGTCCGAGTCCTCTCTGAAGCAGCTTCAGCCGGAGCTGTTGGGATGACTCCCAACTCTGGACCTGCCAAAGTTCTCCGGGGTCCTTTCCGAATGGCTGACCTTCGTTGGTCTTTTCGACAGCCTAGTGGACGCCCGGAGTGACTTGACCCCGAGCCAAAAGATGGTGTACCTCCTGGCCTCACTGGAGGGGGAGGCCCTGGGCGTCGTCGGCCACTTGAGATTGTCGGACGACGCCTACCAGACTGCTCGGGACCTCCTAGCCAGAAGATACGCCAACGTCCGGCGAATTGCGGACCGGGCAAGACTGCGTCCGGACCTGTTGGATCCAGTCTTGGTGGCCTGTAATACGTTGAAGCGGCTGGAATAACCAGTGGGCGAATGGGCTTTTTTGTTGCTCCGCATCGTGCTGTCCCGTCTACCTCTCGACCTTCGAATCCATTTTGAGGAGAGGTACGGCGGGGACGAGGCCTCCTATATTCCGCCCTTCTATGACCTGCTGCGGTTTTTGGAGGAGCAGTGCCGGCAGATCGAGAACCCGGCGGGCACCGTTGACGACTTACGAGACGTGCCCAGTGAGAGGCTGAACCCGCCAGGCAAGTCGTCGTCAACCCCCCCCCCCTGCTCCTATTGTCGAGCATCTGATCACCGGGTAACGTCGTGCCCGAAATTATTAGGTAAGCCGGTTCCAGCGAGGCGAACTATCGCCAAGGAGCGCCGCTGGTGCTGCTCATGTTTGGTAGGACACCTCCAGCGAGACTGTCCGCATCGGCGGCCCTGTCTGCATTGCCAGAGCAATCATCATGCCGTTTTGTGCCTGAGTGCGAACGGCGTCTCCTCTCGGGGCTCTGCCAGGCCCTCGACCCCCACGGGCGGGGGCGCTCAGCCACGCCCTCTGCCGGGCGACTCTCGGCGCCCGCCGGCCAGCCATCAGGCCCCTAAGTTTGAATGGGGTCCCTCCCCCGACCAGTCGGGGGGTAATTCCCCCAGGGGCGGGGGTGTCATCACCCCCCCTAAGCGTGTGGACAGGAACTTCACGGCCACTTATCGGTCCGCTGGACCCTTCTCACTCCCGTTAGCTGAGTGGCCGCGACTGGTGTACCACTGTTCCCCATTTGATGGAGGCGGCCCTGGCTAGCTGCCGCCTTAGCTCCCACCACGGCCACCTCCACTGAGCCTTAAGCCGTCAACAGTCCACTTGTCAAAATGTTCTGTTACCGACGGCCTCAGTGAAGGCGTACAACCCGAGTGGCGACTGTTAGCGACCTCGGGTTCACGCCATGTGGCCTCCCCTTGGTGGTGGGAAGATTAGGGCCCCTCGGGAGCGTTTAATCACGCTGTCAAGGGGTATTAGATTTGGTTTGGTCGAGCACTTAGTCAAAAAAATACTTGAATTAAAATTAAAAATGGTTTGGGCTTTCCGCGAAATTTTCCTATTTGTAGCGGTTTACATTAAAAGAATTGA
Source organism: Parnassius mnemosyne (assembly GCA_963668995.1). NCBI lineage: Eukaryota > Metazoa > Arthropoda > Insecta > Lepidoptera > Papilionidae > Parnassius > Parnassius mnemosyne. The sequence goes on along the minus strand of CAVLGL010000076.1, from coordinate 286,983 downwards.
ATTTAATCTACTCCTTTAAATGCTACTGCATGTGTTCTGTAAATATATTTAATCACTGTATTTGATTGTTGCGTCTGTTTGCTGAAAGGAAAATTTGAATTCATCTGAAATGGAATGGCGCACTATTTGAAAAATTATGTTTATGTTTATGATAGTGTTTAATCATTTGCTTTGCGAAGAAGTAGGGCTGTCCCTTACGTTATTGTTTTGTTTAATTTGCAAGTTGACCTATGCGCATCGGTGATTAATTTGGTTGAATTAATTCTGTAGTTGCACATTGATGCTTTTGAAAAATTAGTTGAAATATGAGCATAGGACTACTTGCCTAACCGGCTAGCTAGTTTTGGAGATTATCAGATTGAAATCAGCTGCCGCACTATTTTAGTAAATGATAATATGGTGGGTGGCCTGGCTAGGCCTACTTGTTGAAAATTCATACTAGGGACTATCTGTGCGTTTCGTTTGGCTCTCCACAGACGACGTTCATGTTGAATTTGTGGGTGCGCTCTGCACTGAAGCAACTGCTGGCACAAAATTTGTCTGGGCAGCTTCGTGTAGCGTCGCTATTTGCAGAGCTGATCCGGTCGGATTGCGGAACTAATCATAGGGGCACAGATAGGTGTTTGAAAGAGGTCGTCGGACTTCTGTCCAGTACAGGACTTGTGTGCTGCGATGCCCACGAGAGGCATCCAGTGGAGGCTGACCCTCCGGCTTGCCACATTGGGGTTATCTTTTAAAGCGTTGGTTAGGGTTGCAAGATCTGATGGGTTGCCTAAGGTGGCCTAGTTTGGTTGTAGATTCAGTCTTGCAACTTGCAGTCTCGACCTTGTCCCGCTGACCGGTTTGCTCGCGGACCTAAATCCTTATGTCCGGGACGGGGGTTTGTTCGCGCAAAACGCTGTTGTCGGAATCGACGTCTAGGGGGCGCGCGGCTCTGGGCGATACCGGTTTGAAGTTCTTCCAAGCGTGGAGTGGCGCGCGGGTCGCGAGCTAAAAGTCAGTCGTCCTTAGGCAGTGCTCACGATTGGCACGCTGCCAATTAAGCGCGGTAACTCGGAATAATTAAGCGCGGACAGTAAAAATACGGTCTAGGAATTTTGTGGCGCGTATCCCTACTGGATAGCTTCCCCGGGACTTATTGGGTCCGACTCAGAATCTGTATAAGTGCATTCAACAATATTAGCTAGTGCGGCCTCTGATATTCTAGAACTAACTGTTGCAACGCGAAACGGTAGTGACCTTTGAACCTGTAAACTCCGTGTGCGTTTTGTGAGTTAACCTTATACCCAGCGATAGTTAGTGGCTTCTGTAAGTTAGTTAATCGTACGATAGAGTTAATTGACTGTCAACGTGACGAAAGAAGAAAGTGACTGTGGGCAACCTCGGAAGGCCCCCTCAAGTTGGAGCGATGTCGACGCTCGGGCTGCTGCCGACGGCCAAGGTCTAGGTTCAATCACCGTCAGTCACACCCAGATACACATCACATCACTTATTTCCCTTTCACTACACAACCACATGTGACCTGACCGACTCCGGAGGGACCAGTCGCCTTGGATATAGGTAAGTAAGCTCCACCTAATTCCTCTGCCGTTCGACTGGCCGTAGTATAGAACGCTGCCCCATATATTTTAGTGTAATTCGAGAGATTCCACGTGGCCACATTGAGGCCCGACCTACGTCTGTTCGGGAAGTCTTCAGCTCATGGGCCCCTGAGGATTGGATCCTTTAAGGGAGCAGCCGTAGGCCGTAACATATATATATATGTAAAACTTTTAATGGAAGTCCAAATTTAACGATTCTCCGCAACAGCAATTTTGCCTGCTATTAAAGATTTTGATTTGCGGTCGCTTAATTATGATCATAATAATCATAATCATAATTAAAATCATCATTGCAATGAAATGGTAACAATACATGTGATGTTTTAAAAATAGTCCGTATTTGAACCCGGTTTGGGCATAGCAATTATAAAACATTAAATTACATTATTGAATATTAGTATTAAATTACATTATTAGATTTCGTTATGAAGTCACATTATTAAATTATATTAAATTACATTTTTAAATTAGAAATACAATATGAGATAAATTATTGAATATTCTATAAATTTAATTTAATTAATAATCACAATGTCAAGGAAAAAGGAACAACAATAATACGAGTAATAATAAAAAAGAAAATTAAACAAAACCAAAATTATTGAAAAAGAATAAAATAGAATAGGCAGACCGAAGTTTTCCACACATATTAATTAACATAAGTACCAAATTATTTGATACTAATGTTATTTAATATATATATTATACAATATAATAATATTATATAAAAACAATGAAGGCATCTGATCCGTTGTCACCTCTGATAACAAAGATGAAATGCATCACGACTTGTAATCATCAGAGCAATGCACGGACTGCTGTATGATTATAGAAATAGGTAAGATGAAGAAATCAGACGGATTATTAGGCATAAAGGAGTCCCACTACCAACTATCTAAGTAATGCTGTCAAATTACGAAGTAATTACTTAAAAAGGAAGCATTTTTTAAGAGCGTTTGTACTTTTTATTTCATTAATAAAAGTTATTAAAAATTAGATAAAGATGATAACATGTTGTTAGTTTTAGCAATAATAAGGGTATTATATGCTAGATGGAGCGTAAGAAATTAAGCATGATAATTTAACCACTAAAGATAACATGCTTAGAATAATAGGGATTTTTTATTCTTCTTTCCATGGAGAGGCCATAGCTCGCTGAAAAAGGCTATGCTCGGGGTTTTCCGCGTGATAGACTTAAAAATTAGGATACCCGCAGTAGAAAAAAACTAAGCGACATTGTCCAACGGATTAGTAAGCTGATATGGCAATGGGCCGCACATATAGCTCGAAGATTTGACAACCGATTGGGAAGAAAGGTTCTCGAGTGGCAGCCTCGTATCGGTAGACGAAGTGTAGGGCATTTCCACTCTAGATGGAGGGATGACCTGGTAAGACTCATGCAGGAAGTCGATAGATGCAGTTGATTTAGGACCGCACTCAGAGGGATTCCTTGGGGGAGGCTTATGTTCAGCAGTGGACTTGTGAGGGGCTGCAATTATTATAATGTTGATTCTTCTTCATCATTATTCTCGTTGTAGTCCACTACTGAACAGCCTCTCTCTTCATAGGGAACAATCGCAGCAAAAGTCTCGTATTTTTGACGCGTGACGAAAACGAAATATCCATTACAGCTCATAAAAGTCCACTGCTGAACATAGGCCTCTCTCACACATATTCTCTCAGATATTTCCATAGATGCCACGTTTGGTAAACGAATTGGCAAACCTAGACGACGAAATGGGGTGATGAATCTTTTATGCCGCCAGTACACGGCTATAAACTATTACCATGAATGTCTTCGTACCAAATTCTAACATTCAAGTTGTGTTTACACAGTAACATACTCCATTCAAATTTTGTGCTAACTTCCTGTAGAATTTTACTTCCTAAAATTTTTCAGTGTATTCTTTTATATATAGAAGACGGATAATTATTGTAATGCAGCCAAAAATAAACGTTTAAAAGCAAAATAAACGGGCTTGTTAAGTAATCTTAAAAAATTATATATTTTGTATAAAATAAGGGATACCAATGAGCATACAGTCCACCTAATAGAAAATGGATGCGGTAGCGATTAGACACCTACATCTATCCTAGATTATGAAAAAAAAAATTAAGATGCGTTATCACCCCTGAAGACAAAGATAGAATAACTAGTAACCAGTAAAGAGGGTCTCTATTTTACTCTGATATTCTATGAGAGCATGGTCCTTCCTCGTTTGAGTTGACCCATTCGTGCTGTATTATAATATAGCTTCATCGTGGCTCTACGTGTACGTGTTTTCCACACCTCACAACGTGTGGTAGTGCTCTACTCTCAAAATGTGACCATACCTCAATTTCGCTACATAAAATCGTTCTTATACTTTTAGCTAGACATCAAATCCATATTATTATTATTAACATAATAGTAACTACAGACATTGAGTTATAGGATTAGTAATTTTCTTATTAATTCACCTTAGATAACATAACAAAAATGTAATTGAAAAAATATATGGACTGCCATCCATTGGTCTGTGTGTCGGTGAGTCTTCTCGCTTAATAGGAACTAGCTGTTCCCTGAGTCTTCGAGAGCGTTTAATTTATTACGATTGGATGTCATGGGTTTTTGTGCGGAACCCTACTTATTTTTCTTAAATAAATTTAGCCTAAGTTACTCCTTATAACATCAGCTAACTGCAGTGAAAATCTCGTCAAAGTCGGTCCAGCCATTTCGGAGATTAGCCGGAAAAAACAGACAGACAGACAAATCATCGTATATACAAATTATCGTATATTCATGATTTTAGTAAGAAGCTGTTATTTTGACATTACAAATAGACACTTCAATTTTATATATTTAATTATATAGATGTAAGCAATAGATTGAGATATACTATTAAACAAGATTTCATATATTCTAAGGAGGACCCTTTTATTTTTCTTATTGAACCCGTTTAAAAGTTATTTATTCTTTTTCATCAAAATTTCAATGAATATTTATGAAGAAAAATAAAACGCTCATGAGCCAATTTTTTTATTTATCTATTTGTGAGTGCATACGTGCGAACGTAATTGCGTAAGTCTCTCATACATTTATGAATTAAAATTGCAATCAACAATTTTATTAGTGCCGGCGGGGATCGAACCTGGGTTGCTCGCGTGCTGTGAAATTTACAGCGAGCGCTAACCACCTGAGCTACCACGGCTGATTTACCACGTGTTCGTCAAGAAAAACATCGAGAGGAAACCTGCATGTCTGACAAATGAGAAAAAAAATTTAGAAGACATGTGAAGTTCGAAACCACGCATTGGGGCAGTGCAGCGGGCATTTACTTAAACTATAATCCTCTCAGAAATGAGAGGAGGCCTGTGCCCAGCAGCGGGACGTGTATAGGCTGTAATTTTTTATCTACGACATTTATTATCATAGCACTACGTCATTGCACATTTGCTTTTGTATCGACCACATATAAACAGTACTTGTTTATGACTGCTAAGGATTTCACAATTTCCGCACACGCTACAACACGCACACACACGCACAAGCTATCAATAATTATATTACCATATTCGGACTCTCCTGTTATTAAATTAAACACTCAAAGCCTTTTATAAAATACCTGAAAAGGTATAATCATTTCTCGTTTTGCTTTAATTCTCTCGGAGCCGGGTTGATACTTCAAACAGTATTAAATCCAAGAATGAACCACCAACGTTAATGGATTCTGTTTACTTTTTAAATTCGCTGCGTTACGTTAGCGTTCTTTTTAAACAGTTCTGCAATAAGTTATTTGAACCTAAACTTTTTCAGATTTCGGCCCGCAGTTTTACTAAAATTGCAATTATATAACTGAAATTAAATGAATAAAATAAAATAAGGTTAATTTAAGCCATTAAATTTTAAAGAAAGAAATTAATATTTCGCTTTTCAAATGTTCTATTGTTTAATTTACTGTTATATAAAAATAAAGTAAAGAAAAGGCGAAAGAAAACTCTGCAAGTAGTTTCTATTGCATACCTTAAGGATAAAGCGCGTAGGTATTGTCTACTAGCGCCTAAAAATCAAGATTCCAACGATTTATCGCATGAAATCGAATCTTACAATCATATTGAACATATAAATTATATAAAATGCATATTGTCAGAAAGATATTTTTTTTATATTTATCAATTGCTATTTTTATACAAAAAAGTGGTTTTAGTGGCATAAAGTATAAGTTTATCAAGTCCGCATGGAGGCGTAAACAAGATAACTTTTGAAAATATCAATTGTTCAACTCAATCTATTTATTATACTCTTAATCTATCATGTGGGAAGCCATGGAATGCAAAAGGTAGTTTAATTTTGTTTGTTTAGTTATAATTACATTTTTTCGGCTGAGAAATAGCAAAATTTCGGTGTTTTGAGCAGCCTTGCATTAATTTATTTTACTAAATACACTTTGCCTTACTTCACACTGAGGCCAAAGATTAATTTTTTACTCCGGGCTCAGCCGCCGTCGTGAGTGGGCGATTGCTTACAGTGGTTCGTGCTGAAATATATCGATTGATTTAGAAATACAAAATAATTCCAAAAACCAAATTTGATATATACTTGACCAAGGTAAGATATACAGAATGTCGCACAATTCAACGTCAAGCTGAAACGGGGTGACAGCATTGATTGTAGCCATTATGGCAAAAATCAGAAAAAAAAATCTATCCCATGCAGTTTGGAAGTTATGAGCATTTAAGAAAAACCTAGAAATTTGGTCAAACTGTAACCATTTTTCGGTTATTGTGGTTAATTTTTATTATTTTTGTTCTTTTAAACTTAGGAACCATAACCCAAAATAACATTTCTAGAACCATAGTCAAAAATCAGTTCAAATGCTTTTTATTCAAATGTTTTTTTATTGATGTGAGAGGTGGATAGTGGACATTTTTATCATGATCGACCGAGACAGGTAGTGACGCCACTTTTACCAAAGTCAACAAAAGTAAGTAAAATTAATAAAATAATGAAAAATCTTGACCTAGTTTAGTTTAGGTTTATTGGAATAAAAGTCAGATAGGGAAATAACATTTTTTATTACAATAAATGTTCAAATTGTTTACCATCAGCCTCAATACACGCCCTACATATTATTAAAAAAGATCTAGTTATTAGTCGGGCATATCCTCGAGAGTTGATTTCCTCAGCAGCTTGAGAAATTCGTTCACGCAGCTTGGCTACAATGGCGGTCAATGGGCTTTGAATAAACTTCTTCTTTGAGAACGCCCCAATAAAAATTCCATGGGTTTCGTGCTTCTAGTAAAACTAAAAAAAAGATGATCAAGTCATATTTGCATCGTCGGCGGCCGAGTTGCAAATGATGGTTACTTTAATGAATTGGTCATTGAAAGAAAGGGGTATGAAAGTGAACGCAAGTAAGACGAAAGTGATGGTTTTTGAAAGAGAAGAAAGTAAAACTTTATGTGAAATAAGAATAAAAGGGGAGTTGATTGAGCAAGTGGATGAGTTTGTTGTATATTTGGGATGTTTATTTAGCAGGGATGGTAAATATGATAAGGATATAGAACGACGAGTGAACGCAGGAAATAGAGTGAATGGGGCTCTACACGTTATTATGAGGAGTTAGAATGTGTCAACTAAGGCACGTATGGCAATTCATAATGCTGTGTTAGTCCCTACTTTAATGTATGGTAGTGAAAGTTGGGTCTGGCAGAAGAAGCATGAGAGTAGAATAAATGCTGTAGAAATGCGTTCCTTAAGGAGTATGCTAGGGCTGAATCTGAATGACAGGGTGAGAAATTGTGTGATAAGAGAAAAGTGTGGTTTGCAAGATGACGTTGTGACAAGGATTAAGAAAGGAATGCTTCGGTGTTTTGGTCATGTAAAAAGAATGAACGAGGAAAGAGTGACAAAGCAAATTTATGTGGCATAAGTGAACGGCAGGGTCGGGAAGGGACGCCCTAGACGAAGGTTTATCGACCAAATCGGCGATACATTAAAAATGGGCCAGATTAGGAGTACCCTTAACCGACGAGCATGTATGCGTAGATATATGGATGTAAAAGAGGCGAGAGAGGTGTGTCAGGATCGCGCCAAATGGAAGTCAGTAGTCTCTGCCTACCCCTCTGGGTGACAGGCGTGAGTGTTTATAACATATAACATAAAAAAATCTTGTAATCTATATTCAATAAACATTATTCCATTCTATTCGATACTAAGAATTTTTTAAGATTACTTTTAAAATTCTAGTATCAATAATTGACTAACAATTATTATATTTCTTCCAAAAGTCAAATACACTTTTTCTTTATTACACCAAATACCGCAATCAACTTACTGTGACTTACTTTATAAGCCTCGTTAAAACAGACGTCTTGAGTCATTAAATTAACGCGTCTCTGAGTTAATATTTCACATGACATCGGTGAGAAAGATTAACCTAAGCTATTTAGTAGATCAATAAAAGAGCCGGGTAGGGGCGTTGAAGAAAATCCACTACTCCATATCATCCCATGGGGTCGTAAAAGGTGACAAGGAGAAATGCAACAGGTAGACACATCTTCCTTACAACAACTTAAAATAATAAAAGACTGCGTTTGCAACCTTTCCACCAAGCTTGGCAAAATAGCATATTCGCTCTATTAGGCAATCTATGGGGGAGACCTATGCTCAGCAGTAACTTTTGATAGGCTAAAATGACTGAATGTATAAATAAATAAAAGTAGATTTTGTCGAATATTTGTCAGTTTATTTAAAATAAAATGTGTACATAAACTGTTAAATTAATAAACAAAATACAATACTATGTACATATTCATAAAACCTTACCGTGTGATCTTGCTATAAGAGAATTGATGAATTTTCCTACCTCTGAACCCTATTTTGTCCCTAGGTGTCGTAAAAGGCGACTATGGCAGTGTGAATGTCAGTTTACATCGAAATCTGAAAACCGATATTGACATCGTTGAAAAATCTAAATATCGAATAAACAACCGTTGCCGTAAAAATCCAAAATTACCCTTCTCTATGCGCAAATTTTTTAAAGAAGATAGTTTTAGATATGTAACACACTACACAAACGCATGCTTGAAGTTGCATTGTAGGCCACTGTTAAACAATCAACTTAAAATAGGCTAATAATGTCATATATTAAAATAATTATTACCACATAGAGAGCTAGAATGTTAATTGCCTGCAAAGCCCTAAAAGGACCGATCGTTAACCTTGCAGTTTATCTAACAGAACGAGTTTTAGTCTCAAAGGGATAGAGTTTAGTAGTTTGAGACTTGTTGAAGTTATAGATAAAACAGTGTTTTAGTGAGGGCGTGTAGTTCTGGTAAAATGAAGCAAGAATTTGTACGTAGTAAGGCCATGCTGCAGCTATATTATAGTTTCAATTTCAACACAACTGTATTTCGTATGGTGAGTGTAGAGAACCGGAGACCTTTTTACAAGAATAGAGGCATTCCATCTTAGTCCTCACGGGTGAAAACGCATCTGCATTTGATTCGCAAATAAGGATCGATGTAGATATCTATGTTAATAAAAAAGATGTGTTAATTTATGACTTTCTCATCTCCAATCACCCAGTATGCTTAAACATAGGGTGTATACCAACCCTTGTAACGCGTGTTTAGCAAGAAGTGTTTGATATAACATTTACTACTAATAACATATTCAGGCGTACAACTGACTGGCATGTTAGTAGTGAAAACTCGATGTCTGATCACATACATTTATGATTGGCGCATCACTAACTTATAAAACTGTTGCTTTTAGGATGTCGGATGCCGGTATGTCTATAGAGATAGCCTTAGAAGAATTTTGAAAAAGTTTTCTTAAAGCATAAAATGATTGAAGTTCTGAGAATAGCAATAAGAGAATAGTAACCGTAGGTATCCGTGAAGCCTTCAAAGAGATGTGTTCCGTCAAAACCAAGACCTCAAAACGAAAAGTTCCTTTTTTTTTCAATTTATTTATTCATACAAAGGTAAGTACATTATTTTTACTATTCTCTCGCCAAACTGCAATCAGTTTTACGGCGAGTACACGCTCTTAAAACTATATATTATTATGCACTATCACCTATACAAATACAATTAATTATAATAAACAAAAGAAAATAAAAGATAGTTATATCAAATTTACCTACTACAATTTCATGATATTTAGAAATTATAAAACTAAAAAAAAATAATAATAATAATAATGAAAAAAAAAATACAACACAAACAATAAGCAAATCAATTAAATATAAAAAGCGATTAATAAAAGTATGCAACAATATGTAATGTGTTATAGATCTGTTAATAATGTCCTTTTCAGAGAGGATTTTAATAAGTTTGTGCTTAATTTATTTTTATTTTTATTTGGAGGCGTTTCTCTTAACCATTTTATTTTGTTAAAGATTCTGGGTACAATGTATTTATTCAAGCGTTGTCCGTAATAGTTATTTGCACTAGGCTCTTCAAGTTTTTTTTCCCTTACCTTAAGCGTGTTGTAAGTGTTAATAATTGGTACTTTATAGTCGTCAGTATAGTAATGTTCAATTGCTATTAAATATTTTAGCCGTGCATCAACAGGGAGTATTTTACACATGGGAAATAATTTTTCATATTGTTTTTTACAACTCTTCTTATCTTTTGAATTAATTAAAAATTTTATAATACGTATTTGTAGGCTTTTCACTTGTTTTATATAGGTACTAAATGTGCGGCCATAAACAATAATAAACAATAATATATAGAACAATAATATGATAGAACACTAAGCTAAATGAGCTTAAGGAAAAGACCAGGAAACTATTCATTAGGGCGGAAAATATAAAGAGGGGGATATTTATAGTCCTAGCCGAATAGAATAAAGAAATTAGGAAAGCTAAGAGAACATCGGAGGAAGCTATACGAGGAAGTTGAGTCTTTGCCTCGCAGTGCAAGACTACACAAAATGCAATCGAAAGCTAAGCCTAATTAGATCAGGGCTTCTCAAAAAGCCTGATGGTAACTTTGGAGTTACTAGTGTCAACCCATTGCCTAGGGTCACAGAAGACTTTTCTTCAAACTCTTTCAGAGCTCTTCTAATGCCTGATAATGAGGACTGGTATAGGGCTGCAAAGATAATAAGCCCAAACCTGGGTTAGTGGGCTGTTTACTCCTTTAAACCATGTAAGTCAAGCGGGGACGATGGAATAATTCCCATCCAACTTCAGAGGCGTACCGATATCTTTCTTCCTTATCTATTGAATATCTTCAGTGCAACTTTTGCATGGGCATATATTCCACAACGATGGACAATCGTTCAAGTTCTATTTATACCTAAGCCTGGTGGAAAGGGCTACGCTATACCAAAGTTCTTCAGACCTATAAGTCTATCTTCCTTTCTTCTCAAAACATTGGAAAGGGTTATAGATAGATATATTAGGAATGTAGTTCTAGCTACGAGGCCCATACATAACAACCAACATGCTTACCGCAGAGGCAAATCTGCGGAAACAGCCCTGACCGCTGTTATTGACAGGGTCTAAAAAGCGCTGGAGCATAAAGAAATAACTCTTTGTGCCTTTCTAGATATTGAGGGCGCCTTGGACAGTAGCCACACATCACTGCTGGTTGGGGGTCTGACATCTAATAATGTTGACTCCACACCATCAGGTGGGTGATGCCGATGCTCTCAAACAGAAAGGCAAAAAATAGGGCTGTCTCAAACTTCGCTTGAGGTTGCTACTACAAGAGACTGTGCACAAGGAGGTGTTTTGTCATTCCTTCTTTGAATTCTTGCGGTTGACCAATTATTGTACAAGATGGTAGACTTTCGCATTGACATACTGGATTATGATTTCCTATATTTACGCGAACACTGCACATTTAAATAAAACTAATTTTACAGATTTTATCGCGTATATTAACTTATTTTATATTTTCGACGTTTCGAGCACTTTACAGCACCCATGGTCACAGATAAGGTTGAGGTGTATGACGTCCCAATGTCACAGTTAACCACGGCTAGCTCCAGATTAAAAATTATTTATTTTTGTTCCGATCTACGTAGTATGAACTCACAGTATCTTGAAGTCTTGCAGTTGCATGCTGAGGTTGGGATTTAATTTTATTAATTATGGGATCCCAAGCAGATGGTAGCACCCAGCCATCTTCCTTATAGAAATTAGGATGTTTTTCGATTTCAATAGCCTCGCGAATCATCCTTGGAAGGAATCGGTGTTCTGTAGCGAGCATTTGTGGTCTATCAAATCTATTGTAGTGAAGGGGACGATCGTGTACGTGTTCGCAAACCGCAGAAATCCTGGAGCGTCGATTCTTCACATCAGCTATTTTGTTATATACATAGTTTGTATAAGATTAACGCCCAGGTGATCTGGGCTTGCTTTCCTTTAGATTGATATCTATGCTCGACTCAATTGACCATTCCAGTATCGCGCTCCTTATCATAAAAAACGGCTTTGTACCGGGGGCTCCTGACGATGTCTCGCCGCGCGGCACTTGTTTCAACATTAATGTTTTTCACGACTATTTGTTTATGTTACAAGAGGTTTGAGCTTGAGCTACAGTTCTTTAAAGATTTTTGATAAATAAAAACTAGAACAATAACATTTGCAAGTTTATTTAGTTTTGTGCAGCTCTTTGTTTCTAACGGATCTTGAAAAAGTGTATTTACTGAAAATAAATTTGATTTTAGGAATGAAAAAGCATAACTTTTCATTTTATTTTTATGTCTTCTCAATCAACACAATATAGTCTTCCTAAAGTAAACCAAAATTATGCATGTACTGTAACCACTGTAATAATTCTTCTTTTTCACTCGCAAACATTTGCTGAAAATTCGGCCGTAGACAGTTTGCGCAAGCTTTGTAACCTCATTTTCAAAAGCTTTTTGTGAAAATACTATAGCGTCTTCCTTAATTTTTCTTATATAATCATATCGATATAACATAAAGGAATAATATGTCATTTTAAATATACATACATGCAATAAACTATAAATAAAAGGCTAAATATCTCAGCAGGTAGATCTTATTTGAAATCTTGACCGTTATAAATTGTTCGCGTAGAGATCGACCTATCCGTAGAATAAAGCAACATTTGCAAAATCTTTACTTTACATGAGAGCGATTTGAAGACAGTCTTGCACAATTTTCGCTCTAACTTTTTTGTTATTTAATCCAGACAATTAGTTTTTTTGTATATACTATAGAATATGATAATGCATGGATATTTATTAAAATCGTGAATTAAAAAACTGTATTTTAATATCTAGGCAGTCGTATATGCATATGTGGCGTTTTATTGTAAACGCCTGTAGGTTACATATAGATATATAACCTTATTCTTCGGAAAAGTGTTAGTTAAATGCGCACATATGTCTATATTATGCGTAAATACACAACCATAATATCTTGTTGATAAAAAGGTATATGCTAATTCAATAAATTACAAAGGTTTTTTTTTATTAGTAAGGTTTTATTGATCAATAATTCAAAATGTGTAACAAAATGTAACTTATTTCTATAATTTTTACTGGTATTAGACTTATAAACTTTAATATCAACAAATAAGAACAAAATAATCTAAAATTATAAAATCAACAAACTAAGTACTAGGCAACTTGCCTATTTTAAAGAAACTATGAGTAATAGGAACAAAAATAAAAAAATCGACAATAATATGAACTATTACGAGAGTATGACATGTATCTGTAAATTTTTTTTTAGTTTTATTTAAACATAAAACTTAGACGTGACAGTTTTACAATCCACAAAGCACATACAATTATATTATATCCAAATATAAAACAGTAAATACTAATTAATGAATGAAAAAAAAACAATAAGCACTTTCTTCTTTTTTTAATTAAATTTTAACCGCAGCAATAGGGTTAATTTTTGAATCAAAAACCATTGTGAACGGATTTAAAAAAAAATTAAACATTGAGCATTCAAAATAATAAATTAGTCGTCTTCACTATCGCTACTAAGAATGTCATCACCATTTGTGCTAACTGGCAGATATATAAAAAAAATCTGCGTATTGGGAAGGTATTATTCCAGAATCAACTAAACTAATGAGATCCTTATATTTATCTTTGGTTAATTAATAGGGGTTTTGTACGCCAGTTCTAGAGTAGGGGAAAAAGTAGCAGCATTGCGTGTATTCGAGCGTATTAAAACAGTATTATAATGAATTTCGCTGAGATCATATTTATATAATAATAATAATAATAATAAATATTTATTTCATTTCGAATTACACATGTTGACATACAGGAATCAGAATGATTACAATTAATAAAGTAACAATAAGTCACCATAGTAAGTTAACATAAATAACATGCTATGATAAAATTAAAACTATGTGTAGCTAAATAATGTAGAATCTACAAAAGAAGATAGAAAATTCATATTTATAATATTAGCTACCTGCCTGAACTAGGTTGAGTACCTGTGTTTCAGACATCACTTATACAAACGGTTTAATAATGTAGGACACTAGATATTTAAATAATTAAACTAAATTGTATAATAAATAAAATAACTAAATAACAATTATTTATTACCTACAATTAATACAAACTATTTTAGTATATCTAACAACTTCTCTGTGTCTTCGTAATTTAATTTATTTAGAAATTCCCTTACACTTATATTACAGTCCTTATAACTTAGACTATATACCTTTAGTGACTTGTTGAGCTTGTTATATAGAAAGGGTCCTAAAAATATGTAAAATTTGTTCACAAATGCGTGTTTGGTTTGAGGGTTTACACAAACTAAGTCCATTCTTCTCCTGTCTATGGATTTTAAGTTAAATGGAAGTTCGGTATGTTGTTTTAATATGATTTTCAGGATAAACAACTGACGGACAGTTAGTACACTACATGCCAAGTACAGTTGATGTGTAGGAAACATGAATGGACGGAAAGTGGCTACCTTTAGAACTGCTCTCTGAGCACGTTCTAGTGGGAGCAATATTGTTTTAGAAGCACCACCCCAGGAAGTAATGCCATAAGTGAGTATGGATTGACACAAAGCTAAATAGACCTGTCTTATCAATTTGAAGTCAGCGATGTTACGAAGATATTTAAAAATATATATTAATTTACGAACTCTAGCACAAAGTAAATCGATGTGTTTTGCGATATTTTATATTGTCTGTTTTTGTTAAAGCGGGACATGCACATGCAATGTCGTCATACGAGTTACAATGATGATATAGGAGCTTATTAGGCTCTGATTTATCTACAAATACCTCTCTGACACGGCTCCATGACACCTTTATGCCTTCTGTATTTTTGCACCAGACTTTGTTGTTTACATGGCTTTTTAGCTAAAAAAAATTGTTTTGTGTCATGTTTCGGACTTCATAGGGATCTCCTGTACATTTGGCCCAGTGAACAAGCAAACGCCATTCCTCTGGAGGATAAATGGTTTTTTCTCGGCTGCTCGTTCATTAAGAGCGTGTACACTGTCCCCTTCATTCTGAGTGTGACCTTTCTCGAGAAACCGGTGTCTTATAGTCACGTTAAATTTTGAAGCCGAATAGACATAGAGAAAGAAGACATAACGATTTCTGTTTTGCCCAGCGCAGTTGTCCGACCAAAACCTGAACTCTGTAACTCCCTTTATTACATTCTGTTCTATATAGTCAAGCAAACAACTTCTTACTTCATTTGACCCTCTCTTTGCCACCGTCTCATCCCACATATAACAAACTACCCTCTTTCTACCCATGTCAAAAATGGTAAAGTCTAAGCAAGACAGTTTTCGCTTATAATAAAAAAACACTAACCTGACCATGAGGACACGATAAAACTTTTTGTAAATCGAAAACTGCCGCCAGTATCGTACCATTTGATTCAATGGCATCACGTTTGTCGAGATCCTTTAACTTACGAGCTGCATTTTTATGGGACAAATGTTTTTCATAATTCAGTCTTTCTTGGTCAGTGTGATCAGTTTTGTTTCGAAAAACATGACAAGTATCCTACTGATCTTTTTTGGGAATGAAGAATCCCAAATTAAAATGCTTATTGACAATGTCTCGGTTTTGTCGCTCAGTAGCAGCCATACTAGAATAAATCGAAGCATCAAACCTGAGACTGCCATCCAGATAAAGTTCCGTCGAAGTTTTGCGGATATAATGTGATTCAATAGGAGCAAAGGATCGAACATGGTCACATACACTTTTGACCGTGTCAGGCTTTATTACTTGATAGTGGTTTGCATGGCGTCCTCTCTTATCTTCTTCTATAATAGTACTGCCATCATATTTATCCCAAGCTGTTTTTATAATTTTGCCACTAACGGACAGCGTGTTCAAAAACATAGTCTTACAAACGTTAACCATTTCACTCTGGCTCTGGTTTGAATTGTGTGTTGATACTGGCAGAAAGTATTTAAATGTATATTTCCGATTGTTGAGTACCTCACGATTTAAACATTTATTCTTTCGCTCCTTTTTAGAAAACCTCACTACAAAATACCATTGTTTTTCCCGGCTTCCCAAACCCCAAAACTTCTGAAAACAATCGTATCTTTGGTCATGAGATATATTTTTAAAGCACTGATACCCGCATTTACACGGTATGCCTAAAGTTTTGTCATCGACTATCTTTCCCTTTTTGGTTACGTATATTTTACCAATATTTTGGCACAAGGCATTTTCTTTTGATGATGACCATTCAGATGTACGGCGTAATCGTTTCTTTACTCTTTTCTTGGTTGATGCAGAGCATTCATCATCACTAGAATTGTTAGGTGCACTAGATGTGTTAGTTGCTGAAGGTGACTGAGTCCAATGCTCATGGACAGAATAGAAGGAATCATGACAATCTGCGTGTGAGTTCAATGGAGAAGGCACAGGTGTCGGGATAATAGATGATGAAATTGAAGGCAAGTCTCCAATGCTGATTGCGGGTGAATTTTCAAAGCTGGAAGGTACTTCAATTGCAAAAGGTGTTAGTTCTTCGCTATCTGCAGGCTTTAATGGATTCGATTGGTTAACTTTAGAATTTTCAGCTACATGCAGTGACTTTAGGCTAGTTTTATTGGAAGTAACGACGGGCGCAACATGTGTTGGACCGAACATGTCCTCCCATACCTCAGCCATATCTTGATGGATGTTCTCAGCTTCTTGAGGCAGTGGTGATTGGGTAAAAACTGCACGATTGTCCACGTTATGTTCTAAACACAAAAATAAGTATATTTCAAAGATTGCCTCAATCAAACCAAATATATAAGTAATAATAGTCATAAGTAGTTCTAATAAATAATTAATCTAAAAATAAGATATTTTTTCAGGCTTTCATGGTAATTCCCAGTTGGAAAAAAGGTACATCGCAGTATCTTACCAAGAATAAAGTTACATATACACACAAACCATATAGTTTCAAAATAATTTCCCCCGAAAAAAGTCACATGTGCGCATAGACCTGTAATGTTTACATACTTTTCTGAGGAATAAAATAATATGTCCGAAAATATTACCAAATTTATGAATACTAAAATGTTACGAAAACATTTTAATTAACATTTCATACACATAATTTTATCTTAATTTTTCTTTGTTTACTTGTTTTTGATGAGAAAGTAAATTTTATGTAGAATAAAGTTCTATGTGCTCATGAGACCATTTAACTTTATTGTTGTGGGTAAAACTTTTGTTTGTAATAAAAATAAAAAAATAGCTATGCTAAAGTAATTTTAATACTCAAAATACCACTGTTAACATAGGATGTTAGATTAACTTACCTGAGAAATCCAATTTTTCATGATTTTTTACTCCAGGATTACTTGCAGTATTCATTTTATCCGACGGTCTTAACAGCAGGTTTAACATATGTTTAGAACGTGTACTTTTCATTTTAAATACATAAACTTTATTTTTATTATATTTCTACAATACGCAAAAAAATGTGTACAGAACAGACGTGCGCGCAACCGTCTTTCCCCAGAACATAGGTGCGATTGAATATATGACTCGGCGCGCGCGGCTCTTTTGAGCCAATGCCGACAGAGGTTAATGACACATGTGATGTCGTAACGTTGTCCTTTGGAGGGAGAAACCATATGTGCCATTATTCGACTGTAATCTTCGAATCTACTTATTAAAAAAATATGATTTCACTAGTTAAATAAATAGGTTTCTTTAGACTCAAAAATACAATAATAATGATTTCGTTCCATGTTCACATGTACCTTTGTTCTGCGTATAGGTCGAGATGTTTTGTTTTTCCTTTTTTGTCAATTGAAACACAAAAATGTACTGATGTTGTAACTTACATCTTTCACAAACATTATCTAGTAAAGATCATTAACATTTCTTACCATTTTTTGAAAGAAAATCCAACAAAAACCACAAACACAAAAAAAAAAAAACAATTACACAACTAACAGCACCAACAACGCGAAAGTGAATGCCTATTATTTTTTAGTTTGTCTATGTAACCGAGTGAGTTAAATACTTGAGAATACTCTTATGAATGAAATAGTTTCTAATTGAAAATATACTGTCTTTCTATATTAATTAAAACGAAAATAGCAGCGCGGTATAGCTGCATAAATTCATGCCCGCGCTACTGGAAGGGTTAAGAAAACACCGGTATTATGTATGATCTCAGATATCATGCGTCCACTATACACTTTCAAAAAAAAGTATATAGCGAAACTACCCTCCAGAAGAGAGTAACTGAATAGACAGGTTATCTGCGAGATTGGTAACCTTATATGGTATACCGATGGGTCAAAAATGAGCCTCGACCTAGGCTTTGGAATTCACGGGGAACGTCCCAAATTCAAACGTTGGTATTACGTTTGCGAATTAAGGGTCCACATTTATTTAGGATGTGCAGAGGCGTTTCTTCTGTTAAGGAACAGAACCAGCACGGCATTTAGTTGCTTAGTCCCAGGATGGACATAGTTTTTTAAGACAACAGTGTCCAGTCAGGGCTCTTGCTAGAATGCGCAGTTTATTTTTACCTAAACCTGAACCGACTACATGAAATGAAACTAATTTTACAGATTTTATCGCGTTTAATTCGCGACGTTTCAGGTGCTTTACAGCACCCATTGTCGCGGGGCGACTAAGATGTTTGACGTACCTATATCATAGTTATCTCGCCTACGTTACCGGCTATTTTTATTCCGACCTACGCAGAATGAGCTCACAGTAACTCTGCTTAGATCGGACCAAAAATTAATATTCAAAAACTGAATGTAGCCGGATTAACTACGTACGTCAAACACGTCAGTCTCCCGAGACTATGGGTGCTGTAAAGCATCCGAAACGTCGGGAATTAAAAAAAGTTAAAATTAAACGCGATAAAATCCGTAAAATTAGTTCAATTTCATATAACGTGGTTGAATATAAAAGTGAAATAATTAAATTATTTTGTTCATACCAACTGTAATTTTTAATTTAGAGTTATTTTATTGTATTTTATCATACAGATAACTTTTATCTGAGCAGTTAAAAATCAGCTTTTAAGTGATATCTTATTAAATAATGATGGCTTCGTAACACAGTGTGTTAGTATTGAGTTACGGCGTTGAGGGCCGCGGATCTGAATCCCACACAAAACAAGTACTTATACGGACCACAAGTAATTTTTCCGGGTGTGGATGTTTTTACTTGTACAATTTATGCATTTAAACTGCCTCCACGGTACAGGACATACTTATAGTGTAAAGAAAGTAAGAGAAAGATACTAATTTTATTGATTATATCGAGTTTAGTTTACCTTATTAAATTATTTTTGAATTCATAGATACTGTAAGCTCGTGACCATAGGTGCTGTAAAGTACCCCAAACGTCAGGAAAGTTTATTTTTATTTTTATAAGACAAGGATGACAAACGATCACACAATCCACCTGATGGAAAGTGGTTACTGTGGACCATAGGCATCTACATCTATCTTCGATTACGAATCAAAATACAGAAGCGTTGTCATCCGTGAGGACTATCACTAGATAGAATATCAGGTTTCCAGTGAAAAGATTCTCCGATCCTCTACACTCACTATACAAAGCAAAGCAGCGTCAAGCTATTAATTCACGCTAGCATTCTGTGAGAGCGCGGTTCTTCTGCAATAGAGCCGACCCATTCGTGCTACAACCAAAATATGGCTGCAGCATGGCTCTACCACATAAAGTTAAGTATTATGTTGAAATGTAAAATTAAACGCGATAAAATCCGTAAAATTAATTTTACTAAACGATCTTATTAAAATGTTTTATATATAATTTAATACTTATGAAAATGCGTAATCCTTAGTAACAGTTAGACGCCAGCTGTGTCACAAGGCTTTATTGAAGATTACGCGCAGCTGAAAAAACGTCTACTGATTACTAACGCCCTGTTATGTTAGATGCAGTATGGAATGTTTTTTCTTTTTTATTAAATACAAACAAAGTTTAATACAAAACTTCAAGAAAATAAATATAGACATTGTTCTTTAAACAATAATTATAACAGTTTAAAAAATTGAAACACCACGTATTGGTCAGGAGCTGTGATGATTCCGAAAATTATTTTATTTTATCCTGGTGGTCCTGATCAGGATGCTAGGTTAATAATATTAAATTATTGAATTCTTATCGGTCCGTGATGCGAGTGCTAATTTTGAAGACAATCGGCCGTCTACAAGTTGGTGAAAAATCATTAAAAGGTTCATATACATAGATAAATAGATAGACGCGAAGCTAATAAGAGCGTGTTAAAATACACTTTCCAAAGTATATCCTTCTCATATGTGGTAGGGCCACGCTGCATCTGTGACTTGTATGTGACATGTTGTAGTTTGACTTATCTTCAATATATCGCCATTTTGATTAATAAAATTTCATCTATGACGTCCCTTGCTAAATTTGTCACTCACTTCTAAGGCATAAGTTTGTCTAATAATACGTAAAAAGAAACTTTTATTCTTTTTATACATATTGTTGGACAAAGAATGCATTAAAAAACAAACTTTTATTAGTTAACACAAGAAGTGCCGTTAACGTTATAGAACTAATGAGGTGGCAATAATTATGAATAAGTCGTTCAGAAACTGCTGGATGTGGATGGTGCCGTAAATTCCCAATTTATATTTATGTAGAACTGCGCCTTAAATGATAAAATCGAAGTTGTGATTTACATGGCAAGCTCTAAGGATTGGATGTGATAAATGTATATTTTTATATAAGACGAGGCAACTGAGTTACTCCCCGTGTAGTGGCGGGTAAGAATACTCACTACCCCATATCTTCCCGTGGGTGTCGTAAGAGGCGACAGAGGGAAACTGAGGCAGAGGATGGGCAGCAGTAACTTTCTGATCTTGAACAGTAAAACAACAATAAAAAAAAACTGCGGTTGCTAACCCACTCAACGGTAATATAACCCCCATGATAAAAGTAACAAAACGACGGCCCCCAGTCCCCGGCGGCCCCGCTATTCCTGGCTACGGTGGCAAACATGGTAACGGTGGGGCAGCGGGTGCTAATAATCTCCGGTGGAGGTTCGGTTGCCACCTACGATGACGCGACCTGGCAACTTAAAACCCACGCGCCCTGAGGACTGACGAGAAGATCGTGGAGCTGGAAGAAGAGATAGACAAGTTACGCTGGCATATTACAGGATTATCCGAAGTCCGAAGAGAGGGGGAGGACACGATAATTCTCGAATCCGGCAACTTGTTCTATCACCGGGAGGGCGACCATCTGTCCCAAGGAGGTGTCGGATTTATCGTCCACAAGTCTCTCGTTAACAACGTTGTAAAGATTGAGAGTGGGTCAACAAGGGTCAACAGAATCACCATACGGTATTCGCTGAAGGTTATACACGTTTAAGCACAATATCGGCACACCCCGATGAGGAGGTGGAGGAAATGTATGAGGATATCTCTAGAGCCATGCACTCCTCCAAAACCCACTATACGGTGTTAATGGGAGAATTCAACGCAAAACTAGGCACAAGAGAGAACGGTGAGCTGAAAGTAGGGAAATCCGGAATAGAGCAACGGAACCCAAGGGGCCAAAAGCTGGCCGACTTCATGGAGAAAGATTTCATCTTTACCTTGGTGAACTCTTTATTTCAGAAGCGGCCCCACAGGAAGTGGACTTGGTCGAGCCCCGACGGTTCGACAAAAAATGAGATTGACTTCATTATGACGACCAGACGACAACTATTCAAAGATGTCTTAGTGATCGCGAGGGTGAAAACCGGCGTCGATCACCGAATGGTGAGAGGCAAACTGAACCTAAACGTTAAGTTGGCGAGATCACGTCTGATGAAGTGAACGCTATGTCCCCCTCGTGCTCTAATCCAAAGTCCCGAAACCTTTCAGCTCGAGCTATGAAACCGTTTTCAGTGCCTAGAAGATTGCAATGCAGTGGACGATTTGAACGACAAGCTCGTGTAAACTGTCCATGCGGTCGGAGCTAAATTTAGCAAGACCCGCCGCAGAAGAATACAAAAACTCTCTGATCACACTCATAATCTCATGGCTGTAAGACGAGATATGAAGCTGCAGTCTTCAGTACATTTGACAGCATACAGGTAACTGAATAGACAGATCTCCAAATGCATGCGGCGGGACTTACGCAACTTTAATACTGCTCGTATTGAAGAAGCGATTGAGCGGTACCACGGCTCCAAAGTCTTTGCTAGAGATCTTTCTGCAAAAAAGAGCCAACTGTCAAAGCTAAAGACCGAGTGTGGCAGCGTCGTTTCCGGGACACCTGAGATTTTGAGTGAGATTCAGAGCTTCTATGGGCAACTGTACACATCATCGTTGGAGCCACACGTAAGTGTGAGTAACAATCCAAGAGCGAGTCTTATCCGACACTATTCCGATGATATCCCGGACGTCAGTCTGACCAAAATTAGAATGGCTCTCGAGCACCTTAAATATGGCAAGGTCCTAGGCGAGGATGGAATTACAGCGGAGCTTTGGAAAGCTGGTGGAAAACTGGTACTTGAAGTCCTTCAGAAGCTTTTTAATTCCGTCCTCCATGGTGGCATTACACCGGAGGCGTGGAGCAGAAGTGAGGTGGTCTTGTTCTTCAAGAAAGGTGACAACGCTCTCTTGAAGAACTACAGACATGTGCTGTTTTCGAGAGTCATTACTAATCGTCTCGCGCGCAGATTTAAAAACTTCTAGCCTCCCAAACAAGCCGTTTTCGGAAAAGGATTTAGCACCATAGACCACATACATACCCTTCGTACGTCTGACGTATGTAAAATATGAGAAAGCCTTTGATTCCGTCGAAATTTTTGCGGTCCCTTAAGCGATGCTAAGTTGACTTTTGGTATATCGAAGTGGTGAAGTGTTTATACAGTAGGGCTACGAAGGCTATCAGAGTACAGAACCAGAGTATAAAACCTATCCAATTGCAGAGAGGTGTAAGACAGGGTGACGTTTTATTCCCGAAACTCTTCACCGCTGTATTGGAAGACGTTTTTAAGCTTCTGGACTGGAAAGGATACGATATTAACATCAATGGTGAGTACATCACTCACCTTCGATTTGCCCACGATATAGTCCTTATGGCAGAATTGCTGGAGGGCCTAAGCACCATATTCAATGACCTTAATAGTGTTTCCCAATGGATAGGTCACACCTATGCCGGTTGAGTTGTTGGGAGCACTAAGCTCGAGGTTGTTGACAAGTATGTTTACCTGGGACATATAGTCCGACTAGGTAAGTCCAACTTCGACCGTGAGGTCAATCGACGGATTAAACTCGGTTGGGCAGCGTTCGGGAAATAACGGCACATTTTCTCGTCAGGTATACCTCAAAACTTGAAAACAAGACTGTACAAACAGTGCGTGTTGTCAGTGATGACCTATGGAACTGAGACGTGGTCCTTCACTGCTGGCCGTATGAGGAAGCTCAAGGTCGCTCAGCGAGCAATGAAGAGGGCTATGCTCGGAGTTTCTCTGTGTGATAAACTTAGAAATGAGGATGTCTGCAGTAGAACCAGAGTGACCGACATAGCCCAACGGATTAGTAAGCTGAAGTGGCAATGGGCTGGTCATATAGCTCGAAGAACCGACAACCGATGGGGAAAAAAGGTTCTCGAGTGGCGGCCTCGTACCGGCGGATGAAGTGGAGAGCGTCCCCCCTCAAGTTGGTGTGGCGACCTGGTAAGTTATGCAGGAAGTCGATGGATGCATGTGGCTCAGGACTGTGCTTTTTGGCATTCCTTGGGGGAGGCCTATGTTCAGCAGTGGCCTTGTGAAGGGCTGTAATGATGATGATGATGAACTTAGAGAACAGTATGTTCACTTGAAGACCTATTAAATATTATTATTAATTATTTTAACGCCATTTATAACTATATTAACTTGTTTTATTAAATGGTTGTATAGTAGAAGTATAAGAATATCCACTACTCCATATCATCCCGTCGGTGTCATAGGAGGCGATATAGGGAAACAAACCAGAAAATGGACAGCAGCATCTTCCTAATACCTTACAATTGAAAATAAAAAAATATGTTTCCCACCCGCCTTCCAAGCGTGCACACTATGAGAAATATTTCCATTGTAAGATTATCTATGGGGAATATGAAAGAATGAAATTAAATGAGTAGGTACATGTAAGCTCTGGAGAAACATTACCATGATATAGTTGAAATAAAAAAAATTAATACATGACTTTTAAGAAATTCTTTTGAATTATATACTGTAGATATTTTCAATAAAGCGGTCTTATAGTTTACATATCAAATATAGATTTCCACAGGGTTTCCTAGACTCACGACAAATTGTTGTCAAATCGGAAACAACGGTACTAATCTCAGGCAGCCTGTTCGAGCTTAACTCATGTTCCTGTCTCGAGACTGTTAAGCGCTGGTTACAAATTGCATGTCATGTTTCGATCGTGACGTTCGACCGGCTCTATATCATACATCTATATATATAAGCGAAATACCTGCTCTTTTGGCACCAAAATTTTGTATAATAAAAACTTACTTTTTAATTACCTGGAATGTAATTGGACGAAACGCCATACGTTGGCAAATTATTCTACTCCTTTGCTGTACTTCTTATAAAAGTACTCACCGACGTGCTATCCAGTGTGGGATTTATGCGCGAATCTTTCAAAAATTGTTTGGCCACAACGCATAGCCACACCCTTGAAAATAACATTGATCAACCGTGATCATAAACAGGCCAGTGATTTAAAAATGCCCATTAAATTTGTGAGTACGAAGTATCGTGGTAGAACCACGCTTTAATATGCTTGGATGCATTTCGAAACGACGACACGGATGCTGCTCTGTTTTCTGATAATAGTGACAAGAAATGGAGACTGTTTACTTTTAAAGAAGAATTCTATCTTGGTTTTCTAAGCTGATGTAACTGCATTATATTGTTCTTAAATTCAAAATACTTACATATAAACCAAAGCATTTACACGCTATTGAATGAACCTAAATTTTATGGACTTTATCTTGTTTATAACTTATTTTTTATTCCCACGTTTCGAGTACTTAACAGTACCACGTAACGTACTTTACGGCACAAGACACGGGGCAAGTGACATCCCAATGTTGGTCCGATCTACGCAGAAAAAACTTTTAGTATCTTGAAATCTCGTAGTGGCGTGCTTGGATTGGGATTTAATATTTTAAGGATTCCAACCAGATGGTAGCATCCACCACCTTCACAATTAAAATTAGGATACGTTTTTTTTATTTCTATAGCCTCTCGAATTATCTTTGATAGAAATCAAAGTTCTTTTATGAGGATTTGTTATGGATCAAACCTGTATTAATTTGTTATGTTTCCGAGAACAATAAAAATTTCAATAAAACTAGTGTTTACGGATTTTACACCGTTTATATTCCCTACGTTTCGTAGGTAAAAATATAATATATGACTTGTGTTTATTTTGATATTTATTCGCAAACCACTATAAATTGAAACAGTACAAGCAATAATCCCGAATTAGTAGAATCCTAGATTGAATTTTCCGCAGGGCTTTCCAACGTCAATCTCCAAATTGTTATTTCAACGGCTTTGTAAGTTATTAAGATGCGATTTAAAGACAATTTTGTGACGAAGTTTAACGCTTTAGAAATTCAAATAACGCTGTCAATATTATAATTATCTCGTTAAAGTGACATTCTTGTACATATATAAAATAAATTGCGACATAATATATTTATATAAATAAAATTTAAAAAAAAACAGAAAAAACTGGTACTTATATTAAAACTTGTAAGCACATAGTTTTTTTTAAGTTCTCTTTTTTGATAATTTAATAGAATATATTAAATTATTATTTATTTTGATATATTAATAAAACATATTGTTACGGCCTACGGCTGCTCCCTTAAAGGATCCAATCCTCTGGGGCCCATGAGCAGAAGACTTCCCGAGCAAACGTAGGTCGGGCCTCAATGTGGCCACGTGGAATCTCTCGAATTACACTAAAATATATGGGGGAGCGTTCTATACTACGGCCAGTCGACCGGCAGAGGAATTAGACGGAGTTTACTTACCGATATCCAAGGCGACTGGTCCCTCCGGAGTCGGTCAGGTCACATGTGGTTGTGTAGTGAAAGGGAAATAAGTGATGTGATGTGTATCTGGGTGTGACTGATGGTGATTGAACCTAGACCTTGGCCGTTGGCAGCAGCCCGAGCGTCGACACCGCTCCAACTTGAGGGGGCTTCCGAGGTTGTCCACCGTCACTTTCTTCTTTCGTCACGTTGACAGTCAATTAACTCTATCGTACGATTAACTAACTTACAGAAGCCACTAACTATCGCTGGTTATAAGGTTACCGCCCAAAACGCGCACGGATTTTCTGGGTCAAAGGTCACTACCGTTTCGCGTTGCAACAGTTAGTTCTAGAATACAGAGGCCGCACTAGCTAATATTGTCGAATGCACTTATACAGATTCTTAGTCGGACCCAATAAGTCCCGGGGAAGCTCTCCAGTAGGGATACGCGCCACAAAATTCCTAGACCGTATTTTTACTGTCCGCGCTTAATTATTCCGAGTTCCCGCGCTTAATTGGCAGCGTGCCAATTGTTAGCACACCTGACAGACGACTGACTTTTCGCTCGCGACCTGCGTGCCACTCCACGCTCGGAAGAACTTCAAACTGGTATCGCCCAGAGCTGCGCGCCCCCTAGACGTCGATTCCGACAACAGCGTTTTGCGCGAACACATATAGATATTTATTAGTAAATAAATGGGTTGTTTACCCCTTTATTTGTTTTTTGCTGTGGCAACCCTGGTAATAAGTTGTAAAAGTAATTGGTCCCGATAAATTTTAATAATTTAAATATTGTAAATTCACCATATCCACCTCAATTTTATGTTATAGCTAATAATTACTGCCGCTTTGTATTTAATATTTAAGAAAGTTGGTACATAAATATTATAACAGTTGGAACAAAAAGTGACAGGTAACGAACATTGTTTTAAATATTATTGTAATCCTTATTTCATATCATTCCTTTTATAAATTAAAGATTTATTCTATTACTCGGGTTATTACATTCTTTGCGGGTTTCTTTTCGAATTGTTTTAACGATAATTTGATTTGAGACTTGTAAATAGAAAAAAAAACAACAACTTTATATTAGCTTACTCTGCTCCTTCTGTTTTCGATCTTTGTTTTCTTTTATTATTTATAATAAATAGTAAAATGAATACTCGCAACGCCAAGACGCGCCAGATGGAGAACCAACTCCAGCTTGCGCTCCAAGAACTTAAGGCGTCCAGGGAGCAGTGTGAACTGTTGCTTAAGGAAAGGGATGATAATGAAAGGGAAATAGCATAATTGCCAAAAATACAAAATTGAAATGTGATATGGTTAAGTTACATACAGAATACACAAGTGTTATAAAAGAAAGAGACCAGCTACAAGGAACGGTTAATGAGTTTGACCAATGCAGCAAGGAATATGAGGAAGCTCTCAGGTTAATTGCTGCATTGAAGTTAGAGTTGAATGAGGCTAATGAGCAAATAACACAATTTAAAACATATATAGATAACCTTAAAGCCTCCCAGACTCAAAGCCTGTTCTCTGAGCTTGTGCAATGTGATACTTCAAGAATGTTACAGCAATCTGCAACAATAGACTTGACTGGTGACGACTCTTCCACTTCAGAAAACACAGTAAGGATTAATTGCAGTAAAACCAAATTGAAGAAGTATATAAAAGTTAATAAATACATAAGGAAAGTACAAAAATTAATAAGAAATAAGATTAATACCAAAAATTATGTTAATGTATGTAAAGAAAAGCAAGCATTGTTATGTGAACTTAAGTTGTATTTAATTGAGGTGGATAACATAAAAAAATGTTATGAGACTGAAGTAGAGTGCCTTAAATCAGAAATATTATCACTTATTAACTCCCTTCAAACTGTGTCCAATAAATATAAATCAGCCCAAAATGAAATAAAAGAACACATATTGGTTATGGGTAATCTGGTAAAGACTTGTAAATATAATGAGGAGCGGTTTGACTCCTTAGTTAAATATCAATGTGAGTGTCAGCGCTCAATGCCAGATTCTTCAAAGTCAGTGTGTGCTGATAATATTATACCATCACCAAAACTCGATGACAGTGCCATAGCAGAGGATATTAAAATAATAAATAACTCAAATATTACTAAAAATAATATAATTGTTTATAGCGATGACATGGGAAAAAATCTAGGCATAACTTTAAATAACTCTTTAAAGGGACAAAAAGTTACAAATTGCTGCATGCCTGGAGCATCTTTTAGTGACATCCTAAATAAAATTATTGTTACTAAATTTTGCCCAAATAGTACAATAATAATTTTTGTTGGTAGAAGAGGCAGTGTCAACAACAAACAGTTATTAAGATATATTGAACAACTTAATAACTTAAATGTACACAAAATTGTCTTGTTCTGCCTTATGCATTATACAGGGATTGCCACAATAAAATAATTTAAGACATAATTTAAATATACAAATGCATATGTAATAATAATTTAAATTTGACATATAATTGTAATAATAATAATTATAAATTTCATGTAATTGACAAAAATAATTTAACAAAAAAGTTTTGGACAAAAGATAGGTATTACCTATCCAAATATAATTTAAGACTGATAGCAAATGTCCTATCTTATTATTTACTTTTTAACTCAGCCAAGTTTTTGGCTACCAAGACTGCTTTTATTGAGCATAATCATTTGATTTCTTATATTTACGCGAACACTACACATTTTTAATAAAACTAATTTTACGGATTTTATCGCGTATATTAACTTATTTTTATATATTCCCGACGTTTCGGGTGCTTTCCAGCACCCGTGGTCACGTGGTCAAACAACTCAGTCCCCCGTGACCACGGGTGCTGGAAAGAACCCGAAACGTCGGGAATGTATAAAAATAAGTTAATATACGCGATAAAATCCGTAAAATTAGTTTTATTAAAAATAATCATTTGACATTTAATTTGGAATCAGTTCCAACTAATTTAAATTAGTGAATGTGACAATAGAGGCAATCTGTAGCAATAATAAGAGTTTAATTAATTTTGAATACAGCCCACAAATAAGTAATAAAAATTGTTTACACCTGGTGCATCAAAATATACAAGGCATGTTGGGCAAAGAATTGGAAGTTGAATTGTTTTTAAATAGTAACAATATACACATCCTTTGTATTACTGAACATTGGCTAAAAGATTATAATTTCATGTTTAATTTCAGAAATCACCAGGTGGTCAGTTCCTTCAATAGAGAAAAAAGTTTACGTGGTGGCTCCTTAATATTAGTAGATAAATCATTATTATATAAAGAACGTAAGAATATTGTGAGCCTCTCTGTTGAACGAACTGTAGAAATGGCTTGTGTCGAGCTTGAGCACCTCATTGTTGTAAGTGTTTATAGACCCCCATGTGCTACTTGTGACCATTTTGAAAGGATTGTGGAAGAAGCTTTACTCCAGCTTAGTAAACAGAATGTGTGGAGACTTTAATATCAATCTCCTTGAAACTTCTTCCATTAGTATTAAGTTTCGCTCATTGTTTAAATCGTATAATCTTGTTAATTTATTCTTAGAACCAACACGTATTGCTGGGCCTAGTGCGACCTGTATAGATAACATTTTTACAGATGTTAAGCCCTTGCATAAATCAATTATTCAAAATTTAAGTTCAGATCACTGTGGACAGTTAGTATCACTACCTTACATACACAAAAAACAGAAAAATAAGAAAGTTGTGTTTGTTCCAATAAATGAACATCGCTTGGAGAGGTTTAGAAGTAATATAATAAAAAGAATTCCATCACTTTCGTTTAAAAATAGTGCTAATTATTTGTATGCTACATTATTTGAAATTTTAAGTTGTGAATTTAGTAGAATATTTACTTCTAAAACTTTCTCTTTTAACAGTCGCAAATCATTTAATGAATGGGCGACAGTAGGAATTTATAAGAGTAGGCGAAGGTTATACGAGCTTTATGATGAAAGATCATATAATAGTAGTGTTATAGTTAGAGATTATGTAAAAACATATTCTAAAATATTTAAAAAAGTGTGCTCCACTGCTAAGGCTTTACATTTAAGCAACAAAATTAAAACTGCATCCGACAAAATTAAAATGACCTGGAGAATAATAAATAGTGAAACGGGCAAGGTCAAACCGCGTAACTCGGATTTTCAATTGAATATTAACAATAATTTAACGCGATCTGATCAAGAAGTTGCTATGGCTTTTGAGAAACATTTTACTGATTTGCATTTTTTGACAACAAAATCATTAAATTCTTCTCCTACTGTCGCCGAATCATTGCTCAAACAAAATTTAAAGGCTTGTTCAAATACATTTAAATTCCGTAGAGTACTGCCAAAAGATATCGTTAAATATTTTAAAACTATTGATGTTAAGAAAACTGCAGACTTATGGGGGATTTCCGTTAAAGTTATTTTATCTATAATAGATATATTAGCACCTTATCTAGCCACTATATTTAATATAAGCGTCGAATCTGGTGTGTTTCCTGATTTAATGAAACATAGTAAAGTCATACCTATATTTAAATCTGGTAGTACATTAGATCCCGCCAATTTTAGACCAATTTCTGTACTACCAACATTAAGTAAAATTTTTGAAAAAATTATTTTAGATCAGATGTTAAGTTTCTTTAATATTAATTAATTGCTACATAAAAATCAATTCGGTTTTACAAGAGGTCGCTCGACAACTGACGCTGGAGTTGAGCTTATTAAACATATTTTTTGTGCATGGGAGAATTCAGAGGATGCTTTGGGTATATTTTGTGACCTTTCCAAGGCCTTCGACTGTGTTCACCATGAGACATTAATCAGAAAGCTAGAGTACTATGGTGTCAAGAACACAGCGCTTAAACTTATTATTTCATATTTAAGTAATAGAAAACAGAAGGTTATTATCAATGGTAAAAGTTCTTCCGGGTCACCTGTACTAATGGGTGTTCCTCAGGGCTCGATTCTCGGCCCATTCCTGTTTCTGGTGTATATTAATGACTTACCTCACCTTGTAGGGGATAGTCATGATATAGTATTATTTGCTGATGATACTTCCTTGATTTTTAAACTTAAACGTCAATCATTTAAATGTGACGAAGTGAATAATGCTATATCAAAATTAGTGCATTGGTTTAACGTTAATAATCTGCATTTGAACGGAAATAAAGCTAATTGTGTTAAATTTACAACAACGAATCTGAATACCAATGTGTTTTTAAATGAATGGGGAGGAATTGAGCCCTGTTGTATCCACTGTTTTTCTTGGCATCACTCTTGACGCAAAGCTCCAGTGGGGTCCCCATATATCCAAATTAGCAAGCAGACTAAGTTCTGCAGCCTATGCTGTAAAAAATATTAGAGGTCTCACGAGTGTCGAGACAGCTAGATTAGTTTATTTTAGTTATTTCCATAGCATAATGTCTTATGGGATTTTGCTATGGGGAAATGCGGCTGATTCAGAAACTATTTTTGTTTTACAGAAGAGGGCCATTAGAGCTATTTACAATCTAAAACCGAGAGTCTCTTAGAGATAAATTTAAGGAATTTAATATATTAACTTTGGCCTCTCAGTATATTTACGAAAATTTAATGTATGTTCACAAAAACAAAAATAGTTTTAGTAAAAAAAGTGATATACATTCTGTAAACACTAGGAACAAACACAAGCTAGTGATGCCAGTTTCTCGACTCCACAGAGTCAGTAATTCATTCTTGGGGCAATGTATATGCAACAAGGTCCCGGAAAGTGTACAGGTTTTCTCTATTACCAAGTTTAAATGTTTTATTAAGCTGAAACTGTATAAAAAGGGTTATTATAGTATAAATGAATTCATGGTTGATAATAACCCCTGGGAATGAGGTGGTCGCTTCCAAGCAGTTTCTAAAATAAATTTTGTTTTAAAAAAAAGTCCCGCTGCGTTTCTTGCTGGTTCTTCCCAGGACAGAGGGGTTTTGTTTTGAACCAGTGGTAAAGTAAAAAATGACTTTCAATAAGAATTACACATGTAATGTATATTGAATAAAAAATATTCTATTCTATTCTATTCCTAATGCTCCGAATAACTTGTCGAAAGTTGCAAAGCTATTTCAGTTTCTATCTAAACGTGAATTCCTCTAAAATGAGTTAATGGAATATGTTATCCACTTATAAGCCAATCATAACTAAACGTAAAGCGTTTAATTTATTCTCCTGAAACTTGCTGCGAACTGTATTTAAAAAAAGGTATAAAAAAGAAGAAATAGTGTTACTTTTTATTATATTTTCGAATACTAGTCTGCCAGACATAATATAATTTTATATTCTCGAAGGTGTCGGGCTTTGAGATGAAAGAAAATTGTTCAAAAAATTAAAAATAGGAGAGTTAATAATTTGTTTAATATTTTCTCTTAAAATAGAACTCATTATTTGATTCTGGTTTTGTTTTAAATGAGTGAAACAACATTTGAGGAAGTTTATTTACTTTGTATACACTTACGCAATTTTAGAGAATCTATCACCCTGTTTGATTCCTTGCGTGTGTAAAGGACGACTATGGAAAATGCTGGAAAGGTATCATAGTTTCCGACAAATGGATCATTTTGGTTTCGCCAGTCATGAAATACTCAGATCAAAGACAAGGAACAGCATCAAAGGTGTGAGACATCTGGTAATTTCCTCCAGACCGGATTAATGTTACGGCGGCCAGGATCAGAGGAGACAGCCTAGTGTTCGATATATGCGCAAGCACAGGCGCACTCTCTATTCTTTTACTCTCTTAGTCCAAGACGGCAAACCGAAACGACCGGAGAGAGGTCAGGCGCAGGACCAACGGCGTTATCGGAATGCATTTCCTAGGCAAAGGATTGAAACACCACCAATTTCCTGACTTCGGGCTCATATTGAGATTTATTAACAGAAAAAACTCAATAAGGATTTTTCGGCCTGACCCGAGATTAAAACCTGGGACGTTACGATCAGCAATCGCAGAGACGAACGAATGGTACTGCAATCTATGCTGGTTTATATGCCTGCAAAGGCAATCGCTGCCATTAAGACTATATTTTTTCCAAAAATCTCTCATCATCATCATCGTCATTACAGCCTTTCATAAGTCCACTGTTGAACATAGGCCTCCCCCAAGGAATGCCACAAAGCACGGTCCTGAACCACCAACATCCATCTACTTCCTGCATGTCTTACCAGGTCGTCACTCCATCTCGTGGGGGGTCGCAATACACTTCGCCTACCGGTACGAGGCTGCCACTCAAGAACCTTTCTTCCCCATCGGTTGTCGGTTCTTCGAGCTATATGGCCTGCCCACTGCCACTTCAGCTTACTAATCCGTTGGGCTATGTCGGTTACTCTGGTTCTACTGCGGATATACTCATTTCTAAGTTTTTCACGCAGACAAACCCCGAGCATAGCCCTCTCCATAGCTCGCTGAGCGACCTTGAGCTTCCTCATACGGCCAGCAGTGAAGGACTACGTCTCATATCCGTAAGTCATTACTGGCAACACGCACTGGTTGTACAATTTCGTTTTAATGTTTTGAGGTATTGCCGACGAGTAGATGTGTCGTAGTTTCCCAAACGCTGCCCAGCCGAATTGAATCCGTCGATTGACCTCTCGGTCGAAGTTGGACTTACCTAGTTGGTCTATTTGTCCCAGGTAAACATAATCGTCAACAACTTCGAGTTTAGTTCTCCCAACAATTACCGGCATAGGTGTGATATGGACATTGAACATGATCTTTGTTTTGTCCATGTTCATCCTATGACCTATTCGTGGGGAGACACTATTGAGGTCATTGAGCATGGTGCTTAGGTGCTCCAGTGATTCT
Source organism: Parnassius mnemosyne (assembly GCA_963668995.1). NCBI lineage: Eukaryota > Metazoa > Arthropoda > Insecta > Lepidoptera > Papilionidae > Parnassius > Parnassius mnemosyne. The sequence continues at coordinate 253,068 of CAVLGL010000076.1, read as the reverse complement.
GCCATAAGGACTATATCGTCGCCAAATAAAAGTGATGTACTCGCCATTGATGTTAATACCGTATACTTTCCAGTCCAGAAGCTTGAAAACGTCTTCCAATGCATCGGTGAAGAGTTTCGGGGATATAACATCACCCTGTCTTACACCTCTCTGCAATTGGATAGGTTTCGTACTCTGGTTGTCTACTCGGATAGCCATCGTAGCTCTACTGTACAAACACTTCAGCACTTCGATATACCGACAGTCAACTTTGCACCGCTGAAAGGACTGCAGCACTGCCCAAATTTCGACAGAATCACAGGCTTTCTCATAGTCCACAAACGCCAGATATAGTGGCAAATTGTACTCTTCGGACTTCTGTAAAATCTGCCGAAGGGTATGTATGTGGTCTATGGTGCTAAAACCTTTTCGGAAACCGGCTTGTTTGGGAGGCTGGAAGTCGTCAAGTCTGCGCGTGAGACGATTCGTAATGACTCTCGAAAATACCACGTAGACTCGTCTCAGAAGGGAAATCGGTCTGTAGTTCTTCAAGAGAGCGTTGTCACCTTTCTTGAAGGACAAGACCACCGCACTTCTGCTCCTCGCCTCCGGTGTAATGCCAACATGGAGGACGGCATTAAAGAGCTTCTGAAGGACGTCAAGTACCGGTCTTCCACCCGCATTCAGAAGCTCCGCTGTGATTCCATCCTCGCCTGGGGCCTTGCCGTTTTTAAGTTGCTGGAGAGCCATTCTTATCTTGCTCAGACTGACGTCCGGGATATCTTCGGAATAGTGTTGGATAAGACTCGCTCTTGAATCGTTACTCACACTTGCATGCGGCTCCAACGATGACGTGTACAGCTGCCCATAGAACCTCTCAATGTCACTCAAAATGTCAGGTGTCCCGGAAACGCCGCTGCCATACTTGGTCTTCAGCTTTGACTGTTGGCTCTTTCTGGCAGACAGATCTCTGGGAAAGACTTTGGAGCCTTGGTTCCACTTGATCGCTTCATCAATACAAGCTATATTTAAGTTGCGTAGGTCCCGCCGCATGCATTTGGAGATCTGTCTGTTCAGTTGCCTGTATGCTGTCAAAACTGTTGAAAAATGTAGCTTAATCTCCCGTCTAACAGCCATGAGATTAAGAGTGTGATCGGAGAGTTTTTGTGTTCTTCTGCGGCGGGTCTTGCAGAACTTAGCTCCGACCGCATGGACAGATTCCACGAGCTCTTCATTCATATTGTCCACTTAATTGCAGTCTTCTAGGCACTGAAAATGGTTTTGTAACTCGATCTGAAAGGTTTCGGGACTTTGGAACAGAGCACGAGGGGGGCGGAGCGTTGACTTCATTAGACGAGACCTCTCCAACTTAACGTTTAGTTTCAGTGTGCTCCTGACCATTCCTTGATCGCTACCAGTTTTCACACTCACGATTACGGAGACATCACTGGGCAGTTGTCGTCTGGTCGTCATAATGAAGTCAATCTCATTTTTTTTAGAACCATCGGGGCTCGACCAGGTCCACTTCCTGTGGGGCCGCTTCTGGAAGAAAGAGTTCATCATAAAGAGTCCCTCTTTCTCCATGAAGTCGGCCAGCTGCTGGCCCTTTGGGTTCCGTTGCCCTATTCCAAATTTCCCTACTTTCAGCTCATCGTTCTCTCTTGTGCCTAGTTTTGCATTGAAGTCTCCCATTAACACAGTATATTGGGTTTTGGAGGAATGCATGGCTCTAGAGATATCCTCATACATTTCCTCCATCTCCTCATCGGGGTGTTCCGAGGTTGGTGCGTAAACCTGTATGACCTTCAGCGAATTCGAGTATTACTGTGTCCTCCCTCTCTCTTCGGACTTCGGATAATCCTATAATATGCCAGCGTAACTTGTCTATCTCTTCTTTCAGCTCCACGATCTTCTCGTCAGTCCTCAGGGTGCGTGCGTTCTATGTTGCCAGGTCGAGTCGTCTTAGGTGGCAACCGATCCTCCACCGGAGATTTTTAGCACCCCCTGCCCCGCCGTTACCATGGTCGCCACCGTAGCCAGGAATAGTGGGGCCGCCGGGGACTGGGGGTCGTTTCTTTGTTACTATCGGTATAGGGGGGTATTGCCATAGTTGCCGAGTTTGGCGAGCGGGTTGGCAACCGCAGTTTTTTTATTGTATGTTTGTTGTTATCAGGAAGATGCTGCTGCCCATCTCCTGCCTGTTTCCCTTTATCGCCTTTTACGACACCCACGGGAAGATATGGGGTAGTGAATATTCTTAACCACCACTACACGGGAAAATCTCTAAGAATGTTTTTTTTTTGTGAGATCTAGAAAATTGTACAATAAATTACGTCACATTATTCGATTTAAGCCAAGCGAAGCAGGGGCGGGTCGCTTGTATTAAATATATGGGTGGTTTAAATTTAGAGTCTACCAAGATTTATGTCCACAAAAAAAGAAGCTCAATTAACTCTTCCCATTTAAAATTCTTGCTTGCTTGCTTGAAGCTTGAGCCCGAGACTTAGTCAAGCGAGCTTCCGACACTTTACTACTAAAGTTTAAAAAATTAATTGATCTTTTACATTTTCTTAAGTAACAATCCTTTAAAAAGGAAAATACCTTTGAAAGTCGATTTACTGCGTAAAAATATAGTCTTGACCCAAATTTACTACCTTAAGAATGTTAGCTAGAGTAGAAGTACCATGAATTCAGTTCAAAAATAAAATTTTAAGAAAAGTAAAAACTGTCTATTTTTAAAGATTTTAAGAGTACTAGGCAATAATGTCAAATATATTTAATATTCATTAGTTAAGATCCGCGTAATAAAATAAAATATTTTTGTCTTACCTAGTTTGAAGAGCACCTCCGAGATGGCGCTCTCTCAAATAATTTTACTATCTCTGTCACCACTACTTCAAACATCACTTCACTAGGAAAGATACCACCGTCAATACGACACGTCTTCTGCCTCTAAACGAGGAACCTTTAGGTGAAGTTGACTGCGGTGGTTGACCGCTAAGTGATACAATTTCTGACTAAAGTGTCATCTGAGTAGCTTTATAAACATTTCATTAACTATTCTTTTATCTTTAGATTTGATTTTTTTCTATCAGATAATTTACAATTACAAATTAATCAATTTATCTTCAATTGTATCGGAACCATTATTGATATAAAGTTTATTTACCGCTACAGTTACAGCCTATTAAAGTCCAGTCTGAACATAGTCGTTCATTCTTAGATTGCCTCATATGAGGGATTTTTGCCACGCTTGGCGAGCGAGTTGTTAACCGCAGTTTTTATTTTTAGTCGTTATTAGGAAGACGCTGCTGCCCGTCTCCTGATTTGTTTCCCTCTGTCGCATCTTACGACACCCACAGGATGATATGGGTTAGTAGATATTTTTACACCGCCACTCACGGTATGCAGTTTATTTAATAAAAAAATAATCATGGATTTCGGTTTACTTTTTTACTTAATGCTGGTGTGTTTCGTATGGTGAGTGTAGAGAACCGGAGACCCTTTTTACTGGAAAAGAGGCATTCCATCTTAGTCCTCATGGGTAACAAAGCATCTGCATTTTGATACTTTATTGAGAATAGATGTAGATGTCTATGGGTCACAGCAACGACTTACTATCAGGTGGACTGTGTGCTCGTTTGTGACCCTATCCTATAATTAAATTGGTGAGAGAGTCGCACCTACCCAGAAGGATTTTTAGACAGAAAAAGAGTTCTATCACCAAGTAAGTTTTCGTTATGTCTAGAATTTGTCTTAATGGTCACGCTTGGCAGCAGATTGACGACCGTAGCTCCAGATATTTCGCTCTGAGGACTAAGATGGAATCCCTCATAGCCTGTCATTATAATGGCACTCTATACTCTTCAGACGGGAGCATAGTGGTAACTATCAAGATGAACTCGTAGGCAGAAAATAAGTCCTGCCACCTTGATATTTATGATTATTGATTGACTTTAATAAATATAACTATGCGGAACGGATTCGTGATACTTTGCGGAAATCCATTATATAAAAGATGTCAAAATAAATTACCTAAAATATACGTAATATAATAAAATAAAACGAAATGATGTGTCTTACCTAGTTTGTAGAGCACCTCCCTCAATTGCGCGCACATTCCCGGCCACCACTATTGCCAGCACCACTATTCCCAACAGCACTACACTATGAAAGACACACCACCGTCGATAATACTACACGTTTCGCCTCTGCAAGAGGCATCCCCGGTGGCTGACCGCTAAGCTTAGCGTAAATTATTTTAGCATAAAGCGTCGACTAAAAGACCATATAAGTAACAGATCTAGCTAGACACTTGCTTGTATTCAATTGCAGTCTACGTCAGTCGCCGGTCGTTTGCTATGGAAATGACAGTAAGAGTATTTTGCCTCTGCCGCAAGCTATGTTCAAAGCATACATTATTGATGTGTACGTTTTCGTATGTTTTGTTATTTGTACCCGCTTTATATATTTATTTTCGCTTGTTTTCTTTGTGACCTTCTGCAGCCTCTTTATCACGAGAGTTTCATAGGCTACCTCAAGCATTATTTGGTGCTTACTTTAAGCACATTGTAATATTATTATTAAATGAAATAATACGCGAGATTGATAATATTAATACGTAATAATTTCCAACTTTTATTTATTTTATTTATTATTATAATTTGTGTATAATATTGTATAATAATTTCTTATATTGATATGAACGCTACACATTTGAATAATAGTTTTATTATTATTGATTTACGGATTTCATAATATTAACTTATTATAACTTATTTTATATTCCCGACGTTTCGAGTACTTTACAGCAAGTGCCTGCTGTAAACGGGAACTCTCGGGATTTTTTATATTCATGACAAAGTATTACAATAAAATGCTAACTTAACATAAGCTCAGCTTTACTTTGTATTATCCACCGGTGTAACTCTACGACATCGTCGTATTGACCAGCCACAAACATATCGTAGAAATACAAAGTTGCTGCTTCCTACTCTTCATTATTAAAACATGCTTACGAGTATTTTTCCTCCGCATACAGTGAAATAGAGTTCAGAAATTTTATATAACAGTTCGTGCAGTTTACAGACCTTTCGATAGTCACTCGTTAAGCGTGCGTTATGTAACAATCATGATCATTATTGTCATCTACTGGCTAAAGGGAAATAATAAAGAATATGGATAAAGCAGCTATTTCAATAAATTATTGAATAATTAGAACTTTTGTACGTACTCACTGTATTTTCTTTTTATAAGATAAAGGTGAAAAACGAACACACAACCCACTTGATGGTAAGTGGCTGCTGTGGCCCATAGACATCTACATCTATCTTCGATTACAAATCAATATGCAAATGCGTCGTCACCCATGAGGACCAAGATAGAATGCCTCGTTTCCAGTAAAAAGGGTCTCCGGGTCTCTACACTCACCATACAAAACACGGCAGCATTAAGCTGCTATTTTACGCTGGTTTTCTTTGAGAGCGTGGTCCTTCCCCGGTCAAGTCGACCCATTCGTGATACTACTATACTAATAATAGCTGCAGCATGGCTTTACCACTTATAAAATATATTATTGTTTTTGTGTATTCTGTTTGTATATATAAACATGTAATTAAAATATTTGCATGTCTTAATGCTTATTTAAGTAATTAATTTAAATTTAAACTTATCAGGTTTTCTGCTTAACTCGTTACGACGACAGGTAAAGAATGCCCAAAGTAATTAGACCTGCCAGTTGCACTGTCGTAAGTGCTAGGTAATAGTCCGTCTGTGTAAGTGTTACCCTATTCCCTATTTCCGCACTCTCCACCACCCAATAGAATGACTTGCACTAGAGTTTTCCAGTCTAAAGGGTATAGATTATAATTAGCCATTAGAATTATTGGTTGTGAGATACTCCATCTTAGTCGTCATAGGTGACAACGTATCTGAAGCCTTTTTTGTTTGAAGTTAACCGCCTGTATTCATGAGCCACTTACTATTACTGAACATCTTAATTTATGGGTGTTTGTGTGTTCATTTATCACTTTAGTATTATGAAAATTTTTGATTATAATGTTTTTGTACAATGAAAACATACAATTTTATTAAAACAAAAACTAAAAGATCTTTGTTCTCGTCTTCACAAAACGTTGTCGGACACGTTGGAAGATTTACCTATATTCAGCATCCAACGTGATTTTTTTTTGTATTGCTACACGGAGTCGGGTTCGCCGATAGAAATTGCCTCTTGGCATTAAGGCTTGGCATTAAAAATAAACGGGGAATATAATATGGCATTACCTAAAGAGATGATTGTAAATATAATTAGTACGCTGTTAGGTAATGGGCGATACTACTATAAATCGACATGTATCCCCATTTAGTATCGAATGTATATTTTTTTAACTTATTTTAAGCCTGTGTTGACTGCAATGTCACCTAGTGGTAAGTGGTGATGAAACCCTGAATGAAAAATCGAACTATCACAGAGTAATAAAACACATTTTGACTGTTTGTTTTGAGCCATGCTGCAGCTATATTATAGATGTAGAGGGAATGAATCCATTCGGCCGGGGAAAGACCACGGTTTTACAGAATACCAACAAAATAGCAGCTTAATGTTTCTTATGATTACTGTAGAAAACCGGAGAATAGAAACAAGACGTTCCATCTTAGTCCTCAGGGGTGAAAACTCATCTTTCTCAACTATTTACTATAAGGTGGACTATATCCTTATTTGTCACCCTTATTCTATAAAAATGTTTAGTTTGAATGCGTGAAATATCGACAAAAGGGGCAAAGAACTGCCGACCTGCTTGTTCTTGACTACAATATCACCTGGTAGTATAAGGATAATGTTGTCCTAGATGATAAATTGCATTGGCTGAATAAAAAAAAACTCAAAATGTTCATCATCTTCTTCATCATCAGTCCGTAAAAGTCTACTGGTGGTTATGGACTTCTTCCTTCTCAGATCGCAGATTCAGTCGTAAGCACAATTTTCGGAAGAAACACAGCCAGTCTAGGTATTTTACATCAAGGTTAAACGAGATTCATCATCATCATCATCACTTTAGTCCTTTATAAGACCACTGCTGACAAAGGCCTCGCACAAGGAATACCACAAAGCACGGTCCTGAGCCACCCGCAACTATCGACTTTCTGCATCTTTCAAGTGAAAGTCAGCCAATCTAGTGAGAGCTGCTCGGATAATCTCTAATAACCGACAACTGATGGGAAAAAAAGGTTCTTAAGTGGCAGTTTCGTACGAACAATCTAAGTTTAAGACGGGCCTCCTCCTAGATTAAGTGACGACTTAAGAGATACAGGATGTCGATGGATGTGGACTGGGCTTTGAGGCATTCCTTCTGGGAGGCCAGCAGTGAACTTGTGAAAGTTTGTAATTATGAAGAATGCAGTTATATATTTATTTATAAATTAATTATTTAAACACTATTTTGTTATATACGTACAAACGGTGGAATTAATGTCTTATTGATTTCTTATATTTACGCGAAGACTACACATTAAATGAAATTAATTTTTACGGATTTTATAGTCTCCCCCGTGAGCATGGGTGCTGTAAAGCACCCGAAACCTCGGGAATTAAAAAGTTAAATTAAAATTAGTTTCATTTATTTCCTTATTGTATTTCTACTAGATAAGCGGATAATAAGTAGAAGAAGTGTACAGCGTAGGCGAGGACCGACAAAATAATCATGTGGTAACAAGATTCACACAAATTAAATTAAGATCCATTTAAAATAACCTGTTATATTAATTATATTTAGCTTCAGATAACGCTTCCACCTTCAAGTACCTAAGCCAGGCTGTTTCGCCTACACCGATAATTTAATCACTAGGATTAAATTTTGAAGTAGTTAATTTGAAAACTTATTGCTAAAATACCTATTGATAAATGTTAAGTATTTTGCACTCACGGTATATGTTAAGGTACTCCCAGAAAGTAGTTATATATTGTTAAAAAAATTAAAATTACAATTATTTTTATCACAAAATATTGCAAATACATATTATAAAATGTTACCATGTCACAAAAAGTATGAAAAATGTTACAATGGCTAAGCGCTCGCCTGAAATTTCAAAGTGTATGAACAACCCCCAAACGGGTACTAATAAAATTATTAATTGTATTATTAAGTGCTGACTTACTACTTCCTCGACGGTGAAGGAAAACATAGTGAGAAAACATGTATGTCTGAGAAATTATAAAAATATTTCGATGAAATGTTCTGAAGTCCGCACTTACTCTCAGAAGGGACAAGAGGCATGTGTCCAGCAGTGGGACGTATATAGGTTTACTTTACCTATAACGCTGTTTATGCTAAGGCATGGTGTATAGTAGAATTATTGGCCCGACTTCAGAATGTAAAATTTATTTATTTTTTAGTCTTTTCACGTCAGTTTTACCTAGTTTTAAAAGTTATTACAAGTTATTTTAATATCCTTGTGAGTGAACTAAGGAATATAACACTTCTATTTCGTCAACATAGTTCTATAAAAATTTCATCCCCATATTATTTCGCCACCCACATCAGTGGCGTATTTTTCCAAATTTATATATATATATATTTTTATAGGATAAGGGTGAAAAACGAGCACACAGTCCACCTGATGGTAAGTGGTTGCTGCGGCCCATAGACATCTACATCTATCCTCTGTTACAGATCAACATGCAGATGCGTTTTCTCCCGTGAGGACTAGGATGAAATGCCTCATTTCCAGTAAAAAAAGCCTCCACTGGGACTACCACTGAACTATAACCTATTTAATATGACAGACTCATCAAAGTGAGTTCACAATCGATGAAGATATCCCGTAACATACATTCAAAAAACAAGCAGGCGAATTGCATATAATCCACCAGCGCTTGACTAAAAGATAAAAAAAGTCATACTTTTTGTACACCCATTTAGCAAAAAAATTAATATAGACAGAAATAATAAACGTTCTCTTTTTTTCAAGTGATCTAAAAAGAAGTCCAACAGAGATATTTTCACGCTGTAGTAATATAAACAATAAAATCGTTCCGAGGTATTTTAATTATACCCAGACACTTTTCAACAACCGTTTCATACTTTGCAGATCCTGTTTAAGTATTCAAAACTTTAGTCTTTAACATCATATTAATTACTCTATCCTTACGGAAATATGTCCTTTAAAATTTGTGCCATTTGTTTTCATGAATTAACATTACATAAGGTGTTTTTCCACGTTCTTTATATTCAATTTTTAATTTTTACAATGGGAATGGGAATAGAGACTATAGGTATAGGTGATTACTATGGTCCATGGACTGCGGGAAACTTTATACAAAGAACGCTACAGATGCGTTGTCACCTCTGAAGGCTAAGAAGGAATACTTCACAAGCTGTAATTATCCTGGCTCTTTTGTCCTTTTGCACCTGGCACTCAGCAGTGGAGCACTAATATATGACGGTAGAAATAGTAAATAGGGTAGTATTTACTCAGATGGACTCCTAGACGGAAAATGAATTATATCAGGCTGTATAAATATGTAAATGAAAATTATAGATATACATAAATCTATATCCATAAAGTAAAATAAATAATACATAAATAAATAAAAACCCAACCAGATAGAAGCCCTAGGTAGAGGAGATTTAAAAGCCGGGGGTAGAAGAGAAAGGGAAAGAAACCGGCGGACGGTATATTTTGACGTAGTAGAGCCATGCTGCATAGCTGCATTATGTAATGGTCGTAGTACGAATGCGTGGACTCGGCCGAAGAAATACCATGCTCTCACAGAATACCAGCGTAAATTAGCAGTAAACAAAGCAGCATTAACTGCTTTGTTTCGTATGGTTAGTGTAGAGAACTGGAGACCGGTTTTTACTAAAACCATCTTCATCCTCAGGGGTGACAATGCATTTGCGTTTTGATTCTTAATCGAGGATAGATGTAGATAAACATGTGTCACCCTTATTCAAATAAAAAAATAAAAAACTGTCGCTTAAATACAAACTCGTTTAAAGAAATATAAATACAACTGTTTTATAAGTAGGAATAAAAAATACAAAAACAATAAATTATTACTAAAAAATTTCTTTAATATTATCCTCTCAGGTAAATTAATCTCTCAGACAATTTCGTTAGGAAAATTCAGTAACGACGCACATAATTTTGGTATCTCAGCTTTTTGAGATATTACTTGTGAATATTTAGCGCAATATTTATAATAATCTTGGATATGGTAAATTAATACAAGACCCGCATAATTGGATTTATCGTTAATTTGGTTTTAGTCCGTCGGTAAGTTTTCGTTAATCATGTATGAAATTAGGCTACAGGGTTTACTTCATTTTTCGTAAGAATTTTTTATTCAAAAATAGTCTGTATAACAACCTGACTTGAGTCTTTGCTCGCATGACGTAAGCGCGCCGTACCAACTGCAAAAAAGTTGTATTTGTCGAATACTATCGAGTATCGATCCATTTATTGGGTGACTAAGTGCTATATAAAATTAGAATATGCATGTATTCTTTAATTTACATTTAAAAGCTTTTATTTTACCCTAGCTATCCGCCCCGGCTTCGCCTGGATATGATATATCAATGTCAATTTTTTTGAATCAAATATAGCTCCGTCGAAATTTGGACAGTCCGTAAAATCACCAGCAAACATATGAAATATAAAAACTAAATCTGAACCAAACCGGTGGGGTCGATTATAAATTTATAAACAGTGCTGATGCGTCGATGGCGAGCGGCGTGGGGGTCGGGAGTAGTGGGCGCATTCCGCTTGAATTTCAAGGAAATTTATCGAGTTGTAAACGGCTACTGCAGCCTATAACACAAGCAACCAAATATAAATAACGAAAATCATATAAGTTATGCCATCTCTGAGAAATAAGATGAAAAGCATGTAATAATCCTGACTGTCTGGTAATGTATGACATGCTCTAGCTGGTGACTACCGCCGCCCATGAACAATTGCAACACCAGCCAAGCGTTACAAGCATTTTAGAAAAGAGTAGGAATCTTTTCTTGAATGTCCCTAAGTCGTATCAGTCCGGAAAAATAATGAGATAACTATAAAAATATTTTTGGAAGCCATGATATCTGCTTATGATTTTCTAGAGTCACCTTTTATGCCACACACGTTGAAAAATGGGGCAATTGATTTTCTTAATCCGCCACTACACGATACCAAAAATATATGCATAAGTATATAATGATTTAATAAATAAATTAAAGCACATATTTTTATTAAGTATTCATTTAATTACCACGTACTCGACAGTGAAGGAAAAAATCATGAAGAAACCTGCATGTCAGAGAAATAAGAAATAAAATATTTGGAAGATTTATAAAGTTCGCCAACACGCATTGGGGCAACGCGGTGGACATTTCCTTACCCTAAACCCCTCTCAGAAATGATAAGAGGTCTTTGGGACGTAAAACTATAACTTTAACATTTTTTAACTTCTAATTATATAATGTTCGAAAAATAAACGAGTTTCGTCCTACGGGTCATTTTTAATAAATTTATTAATTAAATTTGCCTACTATTTTACTACGCATGCAAAAATTCGTAAGGTTCGGTCGGTTGGCAAAACTTTGTGAATTGGATCGCACAGTACGCATAGTTGCTGCCTATAAATCAAATTCAATTTGGGACAGAAACAAAAATAAGATCACTTATTTACTTATATTTTCAAAAACTGGAACAACGGTATATCATTATTTATACATTTTAACAGTATAACATTTGGCTACTCTTTGAAAAATAACCCTGTATATTCTATATATCTAAAAATATTCAGGATCTATTTTGTAAGTAACGAAAGTTGTCTTGTGATGTTGTGCATGGAGCACTTTACAATATATTCATAGATATGTTAATCAAGATAAGTAACTTTAAAACAAGTTTGAGTTCGTAAATATATGAAGGATAATAATGTAAAACAAATAACAGAGATAAAATTACGTAAATAAACATATCTGTATTCACAGCAGTTCGGCAATTCTTTTAGAGTTAATTAGAAGAGGGTTACTGATTAAATTAAAGTAAATTCTAGAAGCGGTTTTCTTTTTGTTCCTGTAGCACATGTTAGACCGGCTAGCGGGAACAAAGCCGCTTAACCATACCTCACTTAAATTTAATCTACAAAACTTTTGAAACTTGTAAAAGGTTTTTGAATTATTAATGACTTTTATTTTAAAACTTATTTCAAATTGCATCATTACTAAGTGTCCTTATGTTTTATTTTTATTTTTCATTTATTAATTAAATGAACTTTTAATAGGCTGTAACGATGATCGGTAAAGAATGATATGTTAACACTTTAGACTACTTCTGCTTTTCCTCTATCAATCCGTAAAGGTACTAGATATGAATCTCTCCCTTTTCAAGAAAGATCTACTCTCGCCACATTTTGCAGACAAATCGGAATCGGAAATGAGACTTATAATAACTCTTTATTCCTTAACAGAAATTTAAAAAAAAATATTTCAATTAAGGTCCCCTCTATCGGTAAAGACCTCTTTCATCTTTTCCCACACTTTTCGGTCCTGTGCTATTGTTAACTAATTTTTTGCTGCTGTCTTTTCAATCTCATCGACCCGTCTTTCTTTCGATCTTTCTTGTTTGCGTTTGCCTATTGGTCCTGTCCACATGGTTGCGGGTTTAGACCATTTTGTATCAGTAGATCGTACTACATGACCATACCATTTCCACTTCCGTTTTTGAGCATAACTAAATGCGTCTATCACTCTTGTTTTCATGCTAATGTGATTGTTTTTATATTTATCTTCTAGTTTTAGGTTTAGGATATTTCTTTCCATTACATGCTGACATATTAGTATTTTATTTTTTGTTTTTCTATTGTAGATCAATTTTTGGCAGCCATTTGTGAGACAGGGAAGTATGCAGCAATCCATTACTTTCTTTTTTAAATTTAGCAGTAGATCTACATTGAGTACTTCTTTGTGTTTCCAAAAATTCAAGGTTATGGCAATTGTTTTGTCGATATCGTCTTGATTTCTTGACAGTTTAATAGATGTTTGTTTGCCTAGGTAGTTATAGTGTTCTACATATTCAAGCTCTATTTTATCTACTTTTACTGGGTGTTTTGTTCTTTTTGTGGATACCTTCGTTTTTGCGGTGTTTGGTTTTAGGCCTATTTTTCTGCTTACATTGTTAATTTTTTGTATCATGGCTTCAAGTAGTTAATGTGAATCTGAGAAGTTAACAATATAATCGGCGAAGCGGAGGTTGTTCAAATAGTTACCATTGAGATTAATTCCTGTTATATTCCAGGATAGGTCTTTCATAATGTGGTTTTGTACTGCTATAAAATGTTTAGGTGAAAGAGGATCGTGAAAGAAGCGTGTCTGTGGTTTTGTCCTTAGAACCGACAAACACACTTTCGCTTTTATAATATTAGCAGGGATTAAAAGAGCCGATTTAGGATTTTTTTATAGAAAATAAGTGACAAAAGAGCACACAGTCACACAGATAATGTGGCCCAAATATATCAACATTTCTATTTTTCGATTATCAAATGCATATGCGTTGTCACCCTTGCGGAATAACATAGAATGCCTCCTTTTCAGTACAAAGGGTTTCCGGTCCACTACACTCCCTATACGAAACACAGCAGCATTAAGCTGCTATTTTACGGTGGTTTTCTGTGAGATTGTGGTCCTCACCTGGTCGAGCCGACCCATTCGTGCTACAAACATAGCTGCAGCATGCCTCAACCACGTAATAAATATGTTCCAATAAATCAAATCGTATTTCAGAAGTTACCATAAATCAAAATATCCTAATCGAAAACGCTATTGTACGTGTCCCCGCTCGGGACACTCTATTTGGTTCACTATTCAGTATAAATAGATGTATACTAAGTAAAAACCTATTTGAATTAAAATCTGATCTACATTCGTTTACACGTCAGTTTTTTTTACAATAACATAACTGAGTTTCGAGTAATTAAAACTGAGCTAAAATAATGGAGGTGTACTAAGGTGTGCTAGAAAGTTACATTTAATTTAATGTTATATTATAATTATCTTTACAGAAAAGGAGAACAAAATTTTTAATAAAATTGAAACTACCTACAGAATTTTATTTTAAACGAATAATTATTAAAATAATTTCACGTGCAGGGTGAATAAAAATGCCGATTAGAATGAGAAATAGATCTATTCTTTCACACATATAGCAAGTATACAATGACGTCGGACTGTTTTCTGGTCTGAAGCGTATACAGAGCCATACAGTCTGTAAATGAATCTGTATAATCTGAATATGAATCTGCCTTTTTTATTTCAAGTCGACTACAGTTCGACAGTCGTAAGGATGATGGTATTAACAGGCCGCCAACAAGGCTCAATCAGCCTTAATGTTAAAAACGGTATTTATATTCTAAATTAAAGTTTTGAAGTTTCTTTTGCACAGTACATAGAATTCCAGAGATAATGACAAAATCGTACATTTTCAAAATAGCGCTCATTAAAAGTAGTCTGCAAAAATTAAAGTACGAGTAAGTTGCGCTTTGGAAAACTACCCCAAACAACCGCATCGCTGTAACAATTCTTTTAAAATTTTCTCGGTTGTCCAAGCTGCTTTTTAGACTATATTATCTGATAAAGTTGAAGTTGAAAGTATTTTCTTTCGCCTTATCATTCAAAAAATATCGACGACTAGCTAAGCATTTTTTTGAAATAAGTAAAAGCGACAAACGAGCATAAAGTGCGACTAATAGTAAGTTGAGTCACCTACCTGTCTTGATTGAATACACAAATTGGCAACGCGGTTGACTCCATATGAGTATCCTAAGAATCCCTCTTATAAATTATACGTGGCTTTTTCCAACAACAGAACGTAAATACGCTGTTGTTGAAGTTAATTTTTTTTTATCCGTGTAGCGTTGGCAACATTACTAGTACAACTGTTACGTGTTGTACGAAGTTTGAAGCGACAGTAGCTTAATGGTTAAGGAAGTTTAGTTTTATACGTGGTACAGCCATGCTGCAGCTATATTAATAGTATAGTTGTAGCACGAATGGGTCGGCTCGTCCGGGGAAGGATCACGCTCTCACAGAATACCAGCGTGAAATAGCTTAATACTGCTGTGTTTCGTATGATGAGTGTAGAGAACGGAAGACCCTTTTTACTGGAAAAGAAATTCTATCATAGTCCTCACGGGTGAAAACGCATCTGCATTTTAATTCGCAAACGAAGATAGATGTAGATGTCTATGGGCCACAGCAACCACTTACCATCAGGTGGACTGTGTGCTCGTTTGTCACCCTTATTCTATAAAAAAGCGTTAAATATTTGACTTAGGGGTACCACAGCAGTCGAATGGCGAATGCTTAGACCCATAGGCATCTACACCTATGCTTAATTAAGTGTTGTCACCCCTGAGGTCCTAGAATATCTCATTTTTAGTAAAAAAGGTTTTCGGTACTCTATACTCACCATATAAAACAAAAAATTGTGAGAGCGTGGTTCTTCCCCGGTTGAGCTGACCCATTCGCCTTACAACGATAATATGTATAGTCTATGAGCCACAGTGACCGCTTACCATCAGATAGACTTTGTGCTCGTTTCTCTCCCTTATTCTAAAATAAAATCAATATAAAATATCCTATCACTTATAATGTACGAGTAAGATGTGCAATTTAAAGAAATTTCAATTTTACATAAGAGTTACACTTTAGCATATATTTTCTTAAAATAAACCGTTTCGCAGAGAATTCAACTATCTTCCTGTGGATGTAACAATGCCTTACCTTAAATCAGTCAGCAAATGGAATCCGTGTTATATATATTATCTTTGAAAGTGATCGGTTTGTTTCTTTCCACAAAGAGAACGAGCGAATAACGATGTTTTGAAATGGCTTTATAAGATATAGGAACGTAGTGCAGCAAAATAAATGTTTGTAATATTTTAGCTTAGGGTATAAGCCCGCGCGATAACTTCCATTTTCAAAGATTCAAGGTTTCTGTTTTATCAATTAATGAACGATTGGACAAATGACAGAGTACACTTCATCATACAGACGATAACTACTTGACAACGATGCCCTCGTTGGTCTAGTGACCGTTAACGCGATTGCTGATTGTAAGGTTTTAATTTGAGGGTAGGTAGAAAAAAATCAGTTTTTGGGTTATTTTGTCAAGAAAGTCTTAGTAGCAACCCGGAGCCAGAAGTTGGCGGTGTTTCACCTCCATGCCTCGGAAATCACGTAAAACCATTGATCCTCCTCCGGTCGTATAGAATTATCGTCCCAACGAACTATAAGAGTAAAAGAATGAAGAGTGCACCTATGTTCACGCATATACTCGTGTACTATAAGCCTGTCCAGCGCAGATTGCTAGTCTCCGTTTAGACTGGCCGCCGTGATCAAAATTCAGTCTAGAGAACATTTTATAGAGGATAAGGATAGTTTTTGGATTAGGCCCATCTCCAGCAGTGTACTTTAAAGAGCAAACAACGTACTAACACTCTAGAACATGGTCAGGGCGTGCTCGTGCACTTGAAGTTCCATTTTGCTTAGTTTTTGATATTATAAGAGAAGTAAAAAGATATTCTAAAAGGTGTTCTTGACATGGGCCAAAAAAAAGAGACATGTTGCAGCTATATTATTCATGCAGCACGAATGGGTCTGGTTGGCCGGAGAAGGACCACGTTCTAACAGATACGGTTACAGTTACAGTCTATTACAAATTCACAGCTGGCTTCCCTATAGATATTCTCAAAGGGGGGATATTTATCAAAGTTACTACGCTTGGTAGATTAAACCGCAGGTTTATTTTATTTGAATGCCCCTCTCCTAGTTTGTTTCGCTCTGTCGCCTCTTACGACACTCGCTGGACAACACGGGACAGTAAATATTCTTACACCGCCACTTACTGTCAAATTCTCATAGAAAACCTAGTGTTAAATACCAGTATTAAATAGCAGATTAAAGCTGCTGTATTTCGTATTGTATAACGAGGCATTACTTCTTAGGCCTCAGGAGTGATAATGTATCTATAATTTTATTCGTAATCGATAATGAATGTAGATGTATATGGGCCACAGCTTCCACTTACTGTCAGTTGGACTGTGTGATCGCTTTTCACCCTTCTTCTATATAAAAAGAAATGTAAGTTACACCAACCACTTAGCTATTGGCTGTAATTTTACATTTCAGTTGAGTATTTGTCTTTCAGCCCCAATATAAGTTTTCTTAACAAAATTCACCGAAACTTTTACTTTTAAAACTTTTTAATTGCAGTTTGTTGAAATATTTAGAACAGTGGTGAAGCGATGTTAAAAGCAAAATTTGCCCGAAGAAATTTTCTCAAATAATATTCAACAAAAACGGTAGTTAACGCAACAACAAAGTACCTAAGAGGCTTTAATCGTTTTGATAAAGACATTTTTTTTAAATTATAACATCGTCTTGACCCCGACACATGTTCTAGTCCGGTAAACCTCACAACTTGAAAACAAGATTGTACAACCAGTACGTGTTTCCAGTGATGACATATTGATATGAGACATGGTTTGGGTCTGAGAATTGGTCGTTCACTGCTAGACGGATGCTAAAAGCCGCTCAGGGAGCTATTGAGAGGGCTACGCTCAGAGTTTCTCTGAACCAGAGTAACAAAAATAGCCCTACGGTTTAGTAAGCTGAAGTGGCAATGGGCCGGCCATATAGCTCAAGTTCTCGAGTGGCAGCCGTGTACCGGTAAGCGAAGTATGTGGCGAAGTCGGTAAAATATGCAGGATGTTGATGGATGCAGGTGGCTCAGGACCGTGCTTTGAGGCATTCCTTGGGGTAGGCCTATGTTCAGCAGTGGAGTATGGAGGGGCTGTAATTATTATGATGATGATGATGTATGTAATTGCATTTATTAATTTACTTAGGCCGTATTAATTACTATATTTTATCTAACGTAGTTTTTTTATTAGGGTGACAACCAAGTAAACAGTCCACCAGTATATGGATGGATATTACCCATAGACATCTTCATCCATCCTTGATGAAAACTCAAAATGCGGATGCGTTGACACTGGTTAGGACTAGGCCGGAACGCCTCGTTTCCATTAAAAATGGTTGTTGTTTCTCTGCACTACCCATACGAAACACAGCACCATTCAGCTGCTATTTTAGGCTTGTATTCTCTGAGAGCATGGTCCTATTATGGTTGAGCCGAACCATTCGAGCTACAACTATAATATACCTGCAACATGTGTTTTTCGAGGCTCGTTTGCAATTATAAGATCAATATCCATCAGTGGTTACACTACTAAAAGTCCGCGTAAAACCAGAATCAATGCACTTTTGCAAGGATGTGGTTAATATAATCTGATTTAACGGCGAGTATTATCGTGCATGTGTCCACAGACTGCAGACTTTCCGCAGCATCTTTTACGCTAATTTTATCGTTTTATTTTTACTTTGCACTATATTAAAGATGATACTTTTACATTATATTAAAGATGATAAAAATTAATAACCAAAGATGATATATGATGATAAAATTAAATGATGTCACTATCCCCGTCACCTCCGAACAACTACTCCTCACACTACTACACTACAAAAGACACACCACTGTGTGGCTGACCGTTAAACGATTACCGCTACTGGTTATTTATGCACAAGATCCAGTAATGTACAATCAAGCTTATACACGTACATTCCTGCATATTTTAGAGGGATAGCGGAAGGTATCACAAAATCAACTAAATTTCTTCGGTGGCTTATAATATGACCTTATGGTAGCCGTTTAAGGACGTAGCCGATCTTGTCTGCGATCTGTTGATTCTTGACCCTCTACGGATTCAACTCGGCTGGGCAGCCTTCGGGAAATTACGGTACATCTTCTCAAATCTTGAAAACTAGACTGTACATCCAGTGCGTGTTACCAGTGATGACTTATGGAACTGAGACGTGGTCCTTCACTGCTGGCCGTATAAAAAAGCTCAATGTCGCTCAGCGAGCTATAGAGAGGGCTATGCCAGGGGTATCTCTGCATGATAAACTTAGAAATGAGGATATCCGCGGTAGAACCAGAGTGACTGACATAGCCCAACGGATTAGTAAGCTGAAGTAGCAATGGGCCGGCCATATAGCTCGAAGAACCGACAACCCATGGGGAAAAAAGGTTCTCGAGTGGCGGCCTCGTACCGGCGGACGAAGTGTAAGGCAATATCTGAGTAATAACTCAGATATTGCCTTGAATTATTCCAACAATACATCAAAATTCTATACTTTTCTATCCTATGCTATCACTTCCTATCCTATCCTATCCTTTCCTTTTCTGTCCTGTCCTGTCTTCCTTTTCTTTTCTTACCTTTTCCTATCCTATCCTACCCAATTCTACCCTATGTTATCCTATTTTCTCCTATTCTATGCTTAATAATGTATGAGTATTACGAGTACATAAACGTAGCACTGCAATATGTTATGGTTCTTTTTCAAGGAGGACATTAGGTAAGATAAGGAAAGAGGAGGTAGATAAGGACGCAATTCTCTCGACATTGTTTCGGCGAAGAAGTGACACTAAAGAATTCACGCATTAGAAGCCCCGCAAAAAAGACAGTAGTTACGAAAACTTCATACAAAAAAAGTTCAAAAAAGAATGATACAACCACATAAGTTATGTGAGTTGAGAAAATAGGACTTAGGTATATGTGGTATAGCTTGGAGAGAGTGATAGAGTTAAGGATAGTAATTTAATTAAGACGGTCAAAATATTTTGTGGATCGTACGGGTTGCGTACGTGACTGGCTTGAATAAAGAAACGGACAAATAGTAAATTTTGTATTTCGCTAATGACCTCATAAAATATTTGCACGAACTTTTGAATGGAGTTGGGTCTTTCTTAAGGTTTTCATAATACGGACATCGTTATGCAAGATGGGATTACAATATATTACAATACGCTCTCAAGTTTTTATCTATTTTTTAAATGGGAGCAGTATTTTTATGGATATAATGGTATATAAATAACACATCTCATATCTGTGATTGGATTTTTAATAGAGCACAAGTGTAGGTTCTGTCTACGGGCTAACGTATCACTTACTATAAGATCGACTTTGTGCTCACTTGTTACCCATAATTGTACTATAAAAATTACACCTGTTATTTTTATTTTTTTGGCTAAGTAGCGGAGTGACTACGAGTTTTATTGTAGCGTCGCAGGACCGCGGGTTCAAATCATCCGCAATTGTTAAACGCCTTCTCGTTACAGTAGAAATTTCTAACACGAAGCAAACCGTTTGGTCCGAATACGTGGCATTTTGACAACAAAAGAGTGAATATATTTTTTTTTTCACTTCAATATAAGTACTTGCTTTTGATTATTTCAAGAATAAGATTAATAGTTATCTTATTTCCATTTTTTAATTTTATATTAATAGAAATATGTCCAACAACTGCTCGGTGATATGAGGTACTGACACTCACACAAGTGCAGTTTCATCTATAGTATTCCATTACAGCCTATTAAACTCGACTCTCCCATAGATTATCTTATAGAGATGATTTTGCCACAGTTGCCCTGCTGGGCAGATGGCTTGGCAACCGCAGTATTTTTTTATTTTGAATTATTATCATATATGCTTCTGCCCATCTTCCGTTTTTATTTTCCTCTGTCGCCTTTTACTACAACAGAACAACAGTAACAGTAGAGAAAATAAAGTGAGACCCGTGCCTGCAGTACTAAATATTGTTATTTTCTCTGTCTGCTACTGTAACTGAAATTGTGCTTATGTGTGTGCGTTGCAAGAGATTTACTTTATCTATACTCTGTTACACATTTGTTTTTAACCGACTTCAATTAGGATATTGTTTACAATTCATCGGAATCTTTGTTTATGTATGTTCACCAAAGACATTTCAGAAGTAGTAGTAATAGACCGGACATCAGCAGCAAAATTGTCATCTGTAACTTTTGTCCTATAGGATATATCTCAGCTTCTTGTCACTTAGTCTTAGTGACATCGTCAAAAAGTCAAGACGCATTCGTTTGATACGTTTAAACAATATTTTTAAAGAAAATATGCCTGGTTGTGCATTAAAATATTGTGAGTCACAACATGGAGCAAAAAATGAACGTGATTTTGATTTATTATCCTAAGTATAACATATATTTGCCGAATAATCTTTAAATTTTATTATTTCTAGTAGATTATTCTAGAACATTTATTTTTATTGTATTAAGCACACGTTACCCAGTAACGTCGATATTTAGTTACCAATGTTAAAGTTAGTGATTGATGACGATTATAGGTTGGGGTTATCGATAAAAAAATATAGGATGCCGATTTAATCCTTTACAATACTTAAGGAGGTAAAACAGTTAACGATACTGTACCCATACCAACAAAAATGAGTAGCATATACCAATTATGCTAAGTAGCTTATTTTATGTGGAGCAAGGGCGGGAAATTTTTTTTAGACATGCTGATGAGATTTTCTGTGTTGCTTGTGAGCATGCTGAGTATACTTGCTGTGTTGATGTTTAGCAATACAGCAAGTCTTTTCTTTTATATACCAGGCTTCATTGTCTGGTGGTTTTACACCGGGCTTCATTGTCTGGTGGTTTTCAAAGACAAAGTCATTATAGATAGACAAGTTCGGCCTCACATGGTATACTGTTCTCATCTCTGGGCCGGGGCACCCCAGTGCGAGCTCCTTCCACTTGACCGCATCCAGCGTAGAGGGATGTTTTCATCCCTTTGCATTTTCTATCGAATTTACCACGGGGAGTGCTTTGAGGAATTGTTCGGATTAATTCCAGCCGCCAAACTTCACGAACGCACATCGCGTCAAAATTCACGAAACCATCCTTACCATCTGGATATTTGGCAGTCCACGACTCTGCGTTTTACTAGGAGTTTTCTTCCTCGTACAAATTCTCTGTGGAATTGTTTACCACCGGCGATTTTTCCGGACCAATACGACTAGGATCTTCAAGAAAAGAGTTTACACCTTTCTAAAAGGCCGGCAACGCATCTGCGATTCCCTTGGTGTTGCGGTTGTTCATGGGCGGCGGACTTACCATTAGGTGCGCCGCATGCTCGTCTTCCCCCTTTTCTATAAAAAAAATAGATCCTGCCTACAGCGATAGGAGAGGGCTATAGGTTTGTTACAATAAAACAATTTGTACTGTTAAAGATATTAGATGCAAGAAGTTGTGGGTTAGGCCTGAGTTAGAAAATTAGGTAAAAACTTAAAGTAATTTTTTTTATTGATGTGAGTAGTGTCTTTAAGTATTGCAGCCGATGAAACGTGAAAAATCGTGAAACGGCTTTTAAGTTCACTGTTTTCCTAATATATTTTAGATTTGAAGTGTATTTATGTAAAAGAAACGAATTTAAAAACATAAAGATTCCCTATTATTATATCGAAAAGCATTTCAAACTCAATAACTTTCAACATCATTATCGATACTTTGATATCGAAACGGTAACATTCCTAAAACGACGTTATATTTATTAGCGTCAACTACTAAGGAATAGCTAAAATGTTTTCTTAATAAATGCTTAGCGTTGTTTCGCTATTTTTAGCTAGAGGGCGTCACACGCGCACTAGTTCAAAGTTTTTGTATATAAATGTTCCCAATGCCCGCTCTATAGTACATATTTATTTTAAATCTCTTTGATGTTAACCGATTACTCAAAGATGCCTGAACCGATTTGAAAAATTATTTCTTTGTTTCAAAGTGTACACTTTCCAAATGATCCTACTTAAATTTTGTCGAAATCGTTTGAGCGGTTTTAAATAAATCAACAATAAATTATTTTATTTATATTGATGTCGGTTGTACTAAGTTTTTAACTTTATTATTTGTTATTTTTCTATTTTTAAGACGTACAATGTTTTCCACAATGTTTTCTTTTAAGTTAGATTAAATTGAAGACAGAGATCCGTCTGTCACTGCGAGTAGTGAAGCTGGTCAGAATGATACTGAAAATTTGTATGATTTAATTTGTTACTATCGATATATTTTCTAAAATATAAAGTATTTGGACGAAAACTCAAGAAGAATTTATCATTTCTGGAAGATATTTTATGAGGCGTGAGATATTTTATATTATAATAAAATGTACCGCGGAAATTTTACGAGTAACAAAATTCATATCAGATATTCATATCTTGTTCAATCTTTATACTTTGCTCGCCATGAAATTTTGTGATAAAAATAACGTTAATTATCTTGCCGCAAGCATCACTGATCAGCTTAAATTTGATTAAAAATGGCGTTAGAGAATTTTTAAATATAACCAGTATTAACTAAATATAATTTGAAGAGGTCTCTCCACTTCCTTAAAAAGGAAGTAAGTTGGAATACCTCAGATCTCATAATGCACCAAATACTATATTTATAAGGTTGAATACTTCTTTTATGTGGTTAGACGCCTTTCTACTAAGGAGAGTTTCTGGGTAGGTACCCCCTCTTACCAATTGCTGCCGCCAACTAGAAGTGCTTACACTGCTGTTTTCCGGTCTGGAAGGTATAGAGATTTACCCTTTATTTGCATAACCAAACAATAGTAAAAGAAAGAAATATATTAATCTAATAACTAAAACTAATTATTTTCATAATTCTACGCGGTAAACCATTTAAAATTATTATTATTTTTCTTTTTTTTAAAAACGTTACTCCCATACCAGAATTTTCTTCTGTATCGTGGAGGCAATTTACAAATATAAATTGCACGAGGACAAACATCCAGACCCGGAACAATTATTTGTAGGCCATACAAATACTTGTCCCGTGCGGGATTCAAACCCGCGGCCCCCAGCGCAAAAACTCATTGCTAAGCCACTGCGCCACGGAGCCGTCACTATTACTAATTAAAATTATTGATTGGTCTGTAAGTAGAGGCTAAGGTGCGCGGTTTCCCTGGTTTCGGGATTCCTATCACATATGCCTCTTTCCAGGCGTCCGGGGAGGAGCATCAGGAAAGAAGAGTGTTGAATATGCCTACTAGGAGGCATGAAAGTGGCGCGGAGAGAGATTTCAGCACCCTGATGCTAATGCCATCGGGTCCGGGTGCTAATTTCTTTTTGAGGTTTTTATTGCTTCTGTGACTTCGTTAAATGTCACAGGCTCTAAGGGGTCGCCGGCTGGTGGAAGTGCAAACTTACGCTCGACCTCCGCTTCGACTTCTGCAAGGTGAGCGGGATCTATCAGTTCGCTAGAGGGAGTACCTTGGCTCTCTAAACTGTCCGCGAGGCATTCGGCCTTTTCAGGGTCATCAAAGATGAGATTGGTGTTTCCTGGTTTAATTAGTGGCCATATAGATGAGGATTGTTCTACTTTCAGAGCTCGGGTCAACTGCCAGAAGTTTGTGATGGCACAATGTCCGTCAGCAGATTATCCCACTTATCATGTCTAAACTCTTTGATGCGTTGTTTCACCTAGTTTTTGAGGTTGCGCAGTCGGAATTTATTGTCTTTTTTATAGGATAGGGTGGCAAACGAGCACAAAGTCCACCTGATGGTAAGTGGTTGCTGTAACTCATAGACATCTACATTTATCCTCATTATGGTACGACAGTGACCATATTGTCTTATGGCCACGTTTTTATCACGAAGCTTCATGTGTCGATTGCTCGACACACAAACCCTACGAAAGAACTCTTCAATCTTCGCTAATCACCTTATTGGCCTCTTCTGTCGAGTCTATCTTATCAGGGATTTCGTCTAAGTGCTGGGACGTAGTAGACTCGAGTTGTACCTCGAGATCACGCCAGTCAACCATGGTTTTGGTCTGAAGGATTTCACCTGCGGGCCGGTCCAGCTGCATTAGGACTGGTCTATGGACCGAGTCGAGTTCTAATATTGTTCAATCGATGATATCGACAGGCAGTTATCTTTAAGTATAGCTACGTTAAACACGTCGGGTTCGTGACTGGTTGCGAATGGGTAGCGAGTTGGCGTCTCAGGCGCGATAATATCGAAGTTTAGTCGCTCCGTGAGATCGAACAAAACCATACCATTGGGATTGCTTGTACACGTATTCCAGGAGGAATGCTTACTGTTGAATTCTCCAGCTATTATAACACTGATTGAGTACTTCTTCAAAGTCTGATTCAATTATGCGTTTGAGTCGCGGTAGATACGCCGATATGATCGTGAGTGGCGGATGGCCAGAGAGAGCTTCTTTACATATTTCATATTACATATGAGACTTCTGTGTGAGTTAACGGAGGGGCGTAGATCCGTGCACAGTGCAAGGACCTTTTGTAGTAGATCAAGATGCCCCTCTTGGGCTGCTCAACCTATTATTTCTAACTACGGTGTAATTTGCGAGCTTAAGGTCGCTATGGCTAGACTTTAAGAAGGTCTCTTGCACCAACCAGTGTTGAAACAGCTAGACTAGTTTACTTCAGCTACTTCCATATCATAATGTCGTATGGTATTTTGCTATGGGGACACGCAGCTGATACTGAAATTATATTTGTTTTGCAGAAGAGGGCCATAAGAGCAATTTATGATTTAAAGCCTAAAGAGTCGCTGCGACAAAAATTTAAGGAAATTAATACGAGTATATTAACTTTGGCCTCTCAATACATTTATGAAAATGTAATGTACGTACACAAAAATAAAAGTAGTTTTACAAAAATAAGTGATATTCATTCTGTAATTACTAGGAACAGACACAAGCTAGTAGTACCAGTTACTCGACTCCATCGAGTCAGTAATTCATTCTTGGGGCGATGTATACGCTTTTACAACAAAATTCCAGAAAATATACAAAGTTTGACCTGTTCAAAGTTCAAAAACTTTATTAAACTAAGTTTGTATAAAAAGGGTTATTATAATATTAAGGAATTTATGGATGATAATAACCCCTGGAAATAAGGTGATCGCTACCAAGCTATTTCTAATTTGTTGTGTTGTTAATTTGTGTAACATCATGATTGTAAGCTGTTATTTAAAAAAAAAGTCCCGCTGGGTTTCTTGCTGGTTCTTCCCAGGACAGAGGTTTTTTCCGAACCAGTGGTAATCAAACAAAAGAGTGACTTTCAATAAGTATTATTTATAATCTATATTGAATAAAAAAGTTTCTGTTTCTGTTTCTGTTTCTGTTCCAGCTTGACGTCTACATCGTATTTACGCAGCGCGCGATATCGTCTTTTTGATCTCTAAGGCCGTTTGCGTTAAAAAACGCAACAGTTAGAGAGCGTGGTTTAGTTCTACCTAAAGGTTGTACTGCCATTTTGATTTTTAATTGAGGTATTTATGCGCACTGGAAAGACCAGATTGCGTCAATTAGTCCTTTGTACTCAATCGTCGCGTTGATCCTATCTTCTAGTTGGTAGTGGCTCTGCGTAGCTTGCGGGCCAAAGAGAATAATTCAGCAACGGTAATGTTGCTGATTAAGCCGCAGACTAGATAGAAGTCAGCGGCGAAATAAGACGAATTGTAGAACGGGCTTCGATTTTGGGGCTTGGGAAGGTGGCGCTGGCCGTGAGGCGACGAGTCCCAATTTTGGCGCGGAGGTCGCGGGAGGCACTTTTTGCACCTTTTTCGGCTACCCAGGCGACTTGGGCAGGCTTGGTGACAATTTGAGGCTCAGAAGTGGGCACCGAGGACAGTGCGGGTTTGGGGGCAGGCAGCCGAGAGCGTGACACACTGGCTTGTCTCGCGCGTTCGGGACGACTTTTACCTCCGCGCTGCTTCCTTTGCGAAACTTTGGAACTCCCGCGATAATTCGCTGAGTGTTTCTCTTCGAAGCAATCTACGCAGCTCGGAAGTTCAACCGTCTCGGGCGTGCGGGAGCAGTCAGTGGTGCCGTGGTCACCTAGGCACTTGACGCACCTAGGCCCGGCTTAGCAATTTTTGGCTGAGTGGCCGTATAATTGGCATCGGTGGCACTAGCGAACGATGCCCCTATTTTGAGGGGCTTCAACTGCAATCTCCGTTAGGTTGCAGATGCGCTGAATGTTAAAATCTCCTTGCCTTCCGAAGACAGGTCCAGAATCACCAGGAATAATTCTAAGAAGTGTTTACGGTCGGTCTGGTTGTGTATTCTATGCACCTCCCGGACCAGGAGATTTTGGGCTTTGAGGACGTTTAATATGTGCCCAGTCTCGAGATCTTTATGGAGACCGCGGACAATCACGCGAAGGTTACCCTCCTCTGAGAGGGCGTATGTGTTGAAGCTTATTTGCTGGGCTCGCAGGTGACTTGTTACACTGCAGAATACCGCGAACGAGTTTACAAACATGTGAATGCCTTGAATGGTGTTTTGCACCTTTGGGTAACAGATTTTTTCGGAGTCCAACCAGTATGATAGGTTAATCCATTTTCTTTTGTCTCGGATGATTATGAACGGCAACGGCTTTATCCTAAGTTCAGCAGGGGATCCATTTGCTGCTGGCTTGGTGCAGGAGTGGGGGATTGAGCGCGCTTCGTGGGGGCTGGCTTTTTTGCCAGAGTGGCGGGAGACGAAGGGGCAGAGTTAGGTACTGTCTTATTTTGGTGCTGCGCGTTTGCGCTTTTTGTCTTGTACGAGGGTGAAGCATTCGTCTTCGGGCTTGAACGGGACTCGAAAAGACCAGAAAACTGCCGTGGGTGGATATCGCGGACGCCGCGGTGGACACGGCGTCATAAACGCGGTGTCTATAGACCTAGCGGTTGCAGATCCAGTGCTCGGCGACAGAGGATCGTCGATCCGCACGGTCGGACGGTCGATAGGGCGTCAAACAGGCTAGGTAGATGAGCCGGCTAGAGGCGCGGACTCGCAGGTCGGGCATTGCGCTGTGCAATAAACACAGCCCAAATATCGGGGCAAGCTCGACTAAAATGGTCGGCTAGTTCATCGGTTGTAAACGTCGCTATCTTGTTTACTATGTATATATACAAGCACAGATGTGTATCAAGCTCCCCCACCTTTCGGCGGGTGAGGTGTGTGCCTAGAATAACACCTATACACCTAGCGCCTTGGTAACCTAGGGTGTGTACCTAGCTGTTGCCTAATTTAACAAACAACACTAAATTTAAAAACGATGGCCGCCAGTGAAGCGACGTGTCTGTTTCAATCTACTTACGATTGCCGATACAAGTACTTGGAAGCCAAGAAGGAGAGTTACGCACTAAACACTCTTTGCACCACAACCATCGTCCGATACACTTCACAGCAACACAGTGAGATTACTGTTTCCCGGGACTGCGTACTTCGCGCACTACAGGCAGGACACCAAGGCAGCAACCAAACACAGAGAACCAAGTAAGAAAGCAAGGCGGTGTATAACAATTGTTAATTCTGTGCATGAGCTAAGTGCAGTGACGGGAGTGAACTCTACCGACAAATCCGAAGTCTACAGAGCCCAAACGCAGAATTTATTTCATTTTGATGAGTTGCGGAACGTTACTCTGCTGACGTACTATGACGACGACTTTTCCAAGCGCATTTAATTCAATAAAGTTACGTGAAGTGATTCATCTAGAGAATTAACCATTTGATTATCTACAGGAAAGAAGAAAAAACGAGAAAAAGAATTAACGAGTATATGCAAACATATTTTTTTAAGTGCCAACATCTCATGCTTTATCTTGTTTACTTATGAGCAAAAAGGAAACACAAAAAATATTTATTGAAAATAGTGATGTGTATTTGAATGAAACTAGTTTTTACGGAATTCATCGCGTTTTTAACTTATTTTATATTACAAGGGCAATGCATACTCGTTTGATAAAAATCGTAATTTATTTTTAATTAAAACGTCGTAATTAAAACCGTACCGTCTGCGACTATACAATATAATTACTGCACGGTATTCTAACCTGTTCTAAGTGAGCTTGTACTATTCTCGCCAAAATCGGCAGAGACAGTCACTTCCAAACACATTGCCGGGAGGAACATCAGGACTTCAATGTAGGAGTCAGAAAATAGTCTCTAAACCCGAAAGTGGCTAGAAAAGGGAGACAAGTGAGATAATATAAAAAAGTTGGGTTACTTGCTGGTTCTCCAGGACAGAAATAGTTTTCCAAACCGAGGTAAAAGCATAAAAAGACTATAAATAAGTGTTCTATTTATTGAAATATTTATATTATTAAATAAAACTATTCTTTTATTTTGCGGAAACATTGATGGCGAAAAATCTATCCTCACAAGTCGAACCCAAATCTCCTAAATAGTGATAAAGAACAGCATAACCAGTACGAGACAGGATTAATGCTCACTATCAAAACTGTCCAAATTGCGTGCAGTAGACTTATGTTATGATTTTTCCGCGGTAGAACAATGTTGTATCTATATCGCGGTTGCAGCACGATTGGGTCAGCTTGAGCGGGGAGGGACTACGCTTTCACAGAATACCAGCGTAAAATAACAGCTTTATGCTGCTGTTTTATATGGTGAGTGTAGAGAACTAGTGAGTTTCTTTACTGGAAACGAGGCATTCTATCTTAGTCCTCATGTGTGACATTCATCTGCATTTTGATCATTAATTGAATATAGATGTAGATGTCTATGGGCCGCTTACCATCAGATATACTGTGTTTTAGTGACAAATCCTTGTTGATAAAAAATAAAATCTATAACTTTAAACTTTAAAATATTCTACAAAATGTTTGCGAAGCTATTTTAAATAATTCATATCATTTCCTCTAGCCTCTCAGTGAAGTTTGATACTATCTGATTAATAAGGGCCCGACTTGCTGAGATCGGATCAGGTGAAGAAATTTATTTGTTGCGAATCGTTCGTTACATTGAATACGTGCTTCGGTTTTAATCGAGAGGAACGATCTTTTTGTTGACACTGGCGAAGAAAGTCGAAGCAATAAATTACTTGAAAATTGTCGTAGGTGTGTTTGTGAAAACAATTTTCCACATCTCGTATGAACGAAATAATACAAATAATAATGTTTTCCGGACTGGCTGTCACTGGAGCCTGTTTAAACCAGCCAGATGGCTAGTCTCCGTTGAGTTTGGCCGTCGTGACCGAAATTCGGTCTAGAGGACATTATTATTATTGCATTAAATAAGGTCTACTTGAATAATAGGTGTTGCTAAGAAACCATAGATAAATGACTTATCGCTTTGAATTATGTGTACCAATTTTCAGTGATATGGAATATTTTGAGAATCGTAGTAGCTCAGGAAGTGGGCACTCTCTCGGTTCGGTAGCCGCAGCCACAACTAAAATTGTTCTGCAATTTTTAGTTTTGATTTATATCTGTTTTAGTACTGTATCCTCGTTACGTCAGATGAACGGTAACAATTTCTTTGTTACTTAAATTAATTACCTGTTCCAAAATTGAAGGATTGCTATGTGGGAGACGGGTCGCAAAGTTAAGCAAAATGCCGCCCCATTAGAGTGCATTGATGAATAATCGGTAAGACTTAACGGCACCGGTCTTCCACTCCAAATAATTATGTTTAGTTGTTAATTTATAATTAAAAATGAAATTGTTACTTATAAATTTATGTTGTTATTTGCCATGTAGTGGCGGCGTAAGAATATCCCATATAATTCCATGGGTGTCGTAAGAGGCGACATAGATTTGACATTGAAATTGGAAGACGACTATGTAACGAAATCGAAGTAATAACATTCTGATGTTAATAATGTATTCTCATATACCTTTATGTCATGAAGATTCCTACTTTAAAATTTAACTGCATAAAATGAAGATGGAGAGACGCGTCGTAAACTACGAGTATTTTTTATCCATTACTGCAAGAAAATTATGTCTCAGCGTCGCTGTGAACCAGACTTAGAAGTTCGGATTTTTATCCAGTGCTCTTAGCGCCTAAAATTGATATTTTTTATGCGCTTTAAATTTAGATCGTATAACGCTTTTTATTTTCAAAAAAGATTTTTAGATTATTCAATGTTATAATGCATCATTATCACATTTAAATCCTTACGTGTTATGTATAAAAGAATTTAAGCAGAATTTGATATCATGTTAATTTTTAGTTCTTTGAAGCCGGCTTCTACTTTTATATTAAAAATAATCTTCCCCTTTAAGCGGGCCAAGGAATATCGTGATCTCAAGTAAGAAATCGGGTAATGAATTCTTGTATGCCACCATTGCTTTGCAACATAGATTATAAATAATACATACATAAAGAAAATAATTTCGCTTTTAACACTGGTTTGGAAAAAATATGTGAATTTTTTGTTTTTCAACATTTAACATGTATTTTTACCCCTAAAAAGTATGGTGAATTGCCTAAGGGCATATTATTATACTGGCAACTGTTGCAAACTGGAACACGCAATGAAAACGCTGTTGTTAAGTGACATAAAAATATTAATGACTTTATTTACGTGGTAGACCCACGCTGCAGCTATATTATTTTTGTAACACGAATGGGTCGGCTCGACCGAGGAAGTACTATGCGCTCACAGAATACTTGTGTAAAATAGCAGCTCAATGCGATTGAATTTTGATTTTTATTGAGGATACATGTAGATGTCTATGGGCCACAGCAAATACTTACCATAAGGTGGACTTTGTGTCGTTTTGTCACCACTATTCTAAAAAAATACTTCTCGATCCTACTCTTGTAAGAAATTTGCTGAACAAGTAAAGTAATTACACGTTTCTACATATGCAAATCTAAACGTTTGTTCTTAAGCAAACAACGATAGTAAAGTTACGTTACAGAAAGTTTCGCATTAATTCAATCCAAATTTGTGCTGAAGTTTTAATTACCTGCAATTAAGTTTAACATTTAAAAGACGTAAAACAGGTTCTATAATTCACGTTGAGAACACTTACACCGTCGGTAATAATTAACTACACATCTGAGAGCAGAACGTAACCAAACTTCGTTAGGCGATAACTGAGGAAGTGAGGTACTTCAGAACAAAGTACTTAATCAAATTACGACATCACAAGTTAGAAAAAGTTTTGTTTTGACATAAAGCAATGATATAAAATAATGTTGTTATGTCTATAGGTTTCAGCGTTGATATATATATATATATATATATATATATATATATATATATATATAGTGAGTATAGCACTTCGTTCATTTTTGAGGGGGGTTTTGGAGAAGGTAAGACTTTTTCGATACTTCAGAATCTTGAGGAATGTAGCATTCTTTGTTTGAAGTTGGTTTTTCAAGAGCTGTAGCAGCAAGTAAGTAAAAAAGGAGTCCTATCACCAAGCCAAGAAGCTCAAAATCCTACAAAATTATCACGTAGATTACCTTGAAGGTCTTTTGAGGCTCTTCATATAGTTACGGGTTGCCTGATAGCACTTACAAACCCAAGTCTAACACATCCCTCAAGCGTCAAAGAACTGAGGTTACATTTTTATGCGATATAGGCAGATGAACACCAAGTTTATTCCTAATTCATCTTCGTTGGTGACAAACCTAAGTGAGATTTCTAAAACATTAGGTATGCGTTTAAACGCACGAAAACCTATTATATTCAACTCAACCTAGACTGACGCATTTAGGTAAGCTATCTACTTACCACATTTATAAATGTCTACCAGAAAACTTACGCTATTTACTTTGCTATCTTATATCCTAAGTCTCGACATAAGTTATTTTGTGCTCAATTGTCACCGTATTCTACTAAAACGGATAATTTTTCTAAGATGAAGATTTCTTCGCTGCACTTACTTTACTATTACTTTTTAATTTTATATCTTTAATACAATGAATTTCCGCAAAGTAACTCTTGATTCTTTTAATTGATCTCCTAGTAGTTATTTCTTAGATCATTACTGCTAGTCATTTCTTGATTCAACAATTTAGTTTTATATTACGTTCGATGTTTCAGTATGTACCCAGGAAGACCCCTTTCCACTGTAATCGAGGCAAGATCTGCATTACTTATTTATTAACTTACTTATTATTAACTTAATCGAGGATAGATTTAGATGTTTATCGGCCACAGCATCCACTTACAATCATTCGCACTGTGTACTCGTTTTTTAGATTTATTCTATAAAAAAAGGAAG
Organism: Parnassius mnemosyne; assembly: GCA_963668995.1. Taxonomy (NCBI): domain Eukaryota; kingdom Metazoa; phylum Arthropoda; class Insecta; order Lepidoptera; family Papilionidae; genus Parnassius; species Parnassius mnemosyne. The sequence continues at coordinate 220,156 of CAVLGL010000076.1, read as the reverse complement.
ATAAATGAAAGATAAAACTCTTGAAATTTTTTAGAAAACTAAAATATGTTCTTAATACAAAAGTTTAGAATGTTTGTTATATTTCGCTTGGTATTTATTTAATTAAATTAGACTAACTGATCTAACGTACAATGTTAAAAATATAGTTTGTTGTTGAAGATAATTTCTCTCTATAATATATTAGATCTATAAGCAAATCTTAGCTCTAGCTCTGAGTGCACTTAAATAGATTTCTTCCCCTCATCTTACTTAAGTGCGAGAGTGTATTTAGTAAATACTATTTACCTAGTGACTCACTGTACCGACCTGATAATTAAGTTAATCAGTTGTTTACTCGTCCAATTTCCTAAGAGTTTTATGATAACTATTAGCTCAAAGACGTTAAAACATTTTAGTAAATTGAAATTCGAAATTTGTTTTTTTTTTAATTAGTTTTTATAGTGTTCAATACCATGTACCTTTATTTGTTTTTCATTGCAGCCTATCAAAGTCCACTACTGATCGCAGATTTCGAGATATCTCATAGAGGGACACTTGTCATAGTTGCCACGAATATGTAAACCTGTAAAAAAATGTTAATTTTCTCCGTATTTTTAAATCTTTGAAAATCTTTAAGATATTGTGTGGGTGTTTTTGTATTTGTCCAGAAGTTGTTCTGAAAAGAGTTATATTCTATTCTATTCTGTTCCATAATAATTTTTTATACAGTTACCGTTAAAGCCCCTTAAAGTCCACTGCTGAACATAAATTATTATAATACTGATTCTCATAGGTTTCTCCCATAGATTAGCTCATAGGGGAGAAAGAAGGTTGGATATGCCATATTTATGAAAAATATCCTTATTTTTTAAGGTCTTAAAAAACACAAAATATACCTTTCTAAGTAGCCACAAAAATGTTATCCTTTTATTTTTGTTTTTGTAGCTGTTCCGAAATTATTTAAAATAATGGTTTCAGAACGCACTGGAACGCACCTAATGATGATTCATTTCCCGTATGAAACGACTTTGTATTCAAAGACTATAATTATTTACGTTTTTCTAAATAGTTGTTAATTGTAATTCAATTCAATTAGTAAGTAGGCATCAAATCAGCTACTATACTGATTTATTATGTACTGGGTTCATGTCATAAATATAATTATGTAGCTTCATAGTAAATTAAGCGTCTGTTCAATTACGTACAACGGAACATCATTTGTCATTTGCTTGATACCAGAGTAATTTCTAAAATCTGCGAGTGGAATTCTTCAATAATACTACATATTTATATACCTACTTACTTTATTTCACTAACATAATGAAAGAGGTAGGGAGATAAGTGTAGATGAAATAATGAAAGCAATGAAAAGCATGAAAGCAGGTAAGGCAGCCGGATATGATAGAGTATCACTCGAAATGCTAAGGGATGGTGAGGGTATGGTTGCAGGCCTGCTGTAAACTATGTTTAATTTACGTTGGGAACTGAAGCGGGTACCGGAAGACTGGTGCAAAGCCGTTATAGTCCCAATATATAAGGGAAAGGGGTCGCAGCAGGACTGTAAAAACTACCGTGGTATCAGCTTGCTTAGCATTGTTGGTAAACTCTATGCTAAGGTGTTAATTGAAAGAATTATGGAAGAAACTGATGGAAAAATTTGGGATGTGCAAACTGGATTTAGAAAGGGGATGGGGTGTACGAATCAAGTCTTTTCCATGCAAACCAGACAGTTTTTTGTGCGTTCATGGACTTGGAAAAGGCTTATGACAGAGTGGACAGGAATGTGTTATGGCAAACACTGAACTCATTTGAGTTGAGCGCTGGCTTGATACAGGCATTAAGATCTCCTTATAGGGACTCTAGTGCTTGTGTCAGGATCAACGGGGTCTACTCGGACTGGTTTGGCATTCATAAAGGTGTCAGACAGGGATGTGTGGCTTCCCCGTGGCTGTTTAACCTATTTATGGACAGTTGTTTGCAAACTTTGAAAGTTGAAGAATGTGGGTTGAGAATGGGTGAGTCAACTGTCAAATGCCTTTTGTACGCCGATGATCAAGTCATATTTGCATCGTCGGCGGCCGAGTTGCAAATGATAGTTACTTTAATGAATTGGTCATTGACAGAAAGGGGTATGAAAGTGAACGCAAGTAAGACGAAAGTGATGGTTTTTGAAAGAGAAGAAAGTAAAACTTTATGTGAAATAAGAAAAGAAGGGGTGTTCATTGAGCAAGTGGATGAGTTTGTATATTTAGGATGTTTATTTAGCAGGGATGGTAGATATGATAAAGATATAGAACGACTAGTGAACGCAGGAAATATAGTTAATGGGGCTCTACACGCTATTATGAGGAGTCAGAATGTGTCAAATAAGGCACTTATGGCAATTCATAATGCTGTGTTAGTCCTGACTTTAATGTATGGTAGTGAAAGTTGGGTCTGGCAGAAGAAGCATGAGAGTAGAATAAATGCTGTGGAAATGCGTTCCTTAAGGAGTATGCTAGGGCTGAATCTGAATGACAGGGTGAGAAATAGTGTGATAAGATAAAAGTGTGGTGTGCAAGATGACGTTGTGACAAGGATTAAGAAAAGAATGCTTCGGTGGTTTGGTCATGTTGAAAGAATAAACGAGGAAAGAGTGACAAAGCAAATTTATGCTGTAGAAGTGAACGGCAGGGTCGGGAAGGGACGCCCTAGACGAAGGTTTATCGACCAAATCGGCGATACATTAAAAATGGGCTAGATTAGGAGTACCCTTAACCGACGAGCGTATATGCGTAGATATATGGATGTAAAAGAGGCGAGAGAGGTGTGTCAGGATCGCGCCAAATGGAAGTCCGTAGTCTCTGCCTACCCCTCTGGGTGACAGGCGTGAGTGTTTATGTATTAATGTATGTAACATAAACCATCACAAACAATGGTACATCAAAATACAAATCTAATTCTTATTTGAGACCACTGAAGAAGATTACATATGTGATACTAAACCTCAAAAGTATTATTGACGTAATTATAAAAATTTGTGGCTATGTAAATATGATTTTCAAAAGGGGTTGTGTTTACAACATAAAAACAAACCAATCTAGCTATATTTTGCTTTGGGACATGAAAACTAAAAGTCAAGCCAGCTCCTATAGAAATTTGGCCATTGTTTTAAGGGAAGGCCATAGTTGCCACGCTTGCCAAGCGGATATTCTCACCCGATACTACACTCTACACGGCATATTTCTTTTATCAATAACGGATTGATTGTTGACTAAATCATTGTACTCAGAAATCTATGTTTTTCCTGCTTTGTAAGCCAGCTTGGCTATGCTGAGTGAATAGAACACATATACAGAATGGGGTCTCACATATATGCAATAAATTAAACCACAAGTAATACTAGTCCATAGAAGTGTAGAAAAATTAAATATTAAATTAAAACCCGTAAAATAAAAAAGTGAAATTTTCAAACAAAATAAATATTAAAATAAATTCAGTAAAAGTAAACACTGTTTAGACAACGTACCTTGACCCATTGGAAGAGTGACAACGTTGCACGCGGGTGGCATGGCGGTTGGCGGCAGGCAGCGTTATTGTTTGTCGGCACGGCCTATGGTTCGTTGGACAATGTGCGACGAAATAAAAACTTACTCACTAAACTGTTTAGGTATTTTACCGCCACTTTTTTATTTCGCGAAAATGGAACTGAACGAAATAAATATTATTGCATATTAGTAGCAAAATTTAATGAAACCCTAAATTTTAAAAATTTCAAAATCATTCTTGAATGCACAAGTTACATCGCCGCATAATGTTGTCCTGAAGCTTGCTCAAAAAATTTCGTTCAAGATCCAGAGTCAGGGCTTTTAATTTGTTAAAGGCAGCAACAATACGATTGAGCAGTTCATCTTCGGTTTCGAAAATCTTTGAGTACACTTCATTTTTAATAAAGCCCCATAAAAAGAAGTCTAGAGGAGTGAGGTCAAAAAAAGTAAAGTAGTGTCAATATCACAGTGAAAAAATAAACGTACTTAAAACACTATTTACACACACAAAATCAATTAACTAATAAGTGTCTATTTCACCGTAAAAGAATTGTTTGGCTAATTGTATTTATCTTACGATAATACGATAATTATCTTACGATAAATAATTACGATGCGCGTAGGCAGCGAAACGCAACTATATCCTGGAACAATTGCGCGTGAACTGGAAAGCTAAACTTCCAAATTCCAAAATAGCGAAAATAATAAAAGTAATAAATAGGGTGGCCACAAGGTGCAATAATCGTTTATCGATACTTTTCTTTTTACGCTTACTTACCTACTACATTTGAATACAAGTAATTTTGATTTTTAATTTGATAACAATCGACAAGTTATTGATTATTAAAAAAAAAGTTTATTTTTGGACAATTGAACTTACGAAACTACCGATTTGTGACTTCCTGGGAAACGGGTAAGTATGTATGACTTTTTAATTGGTTGTTTTTATGGGTTTTTTATCATGTTAAAATAATTTATTATCTCTAAATCTACAAGAACACACTTAAACAAAAAAAAAACTTTAAAGTTTAGCTTTAAATACTTAGGTCGTAGTGTTTTTAGGATTATCATAACAACACGATAATTCTAAAAAACCATACCCTAAGTGTTTAAAGCTAAACATTTTTTTTGTTTATCGATTATTACTTACTCCCTTTGAAATAAGCTAATCGTCGATAACAGGTGTCCTACTCTAGGCGCGCGCGCAGTTGCGCCGTCGCCTTTGAAGTACGCCGCGTTCCTCGTGCCGCTTGTTTATGCACGCCGACAAAAGACACCGCTGTCGATACGTCGCAATACCAATAGTTTGCACTGCGTGGCAACGTCGCTTTTTAATGTTCAAGGATTCAAGTTCATTAAATCATTGACTTAGTGACCCAATTCTATAGAGGGTTCAAATTTGCTTAAAATTAAAACTCTACTTTTTGACCTAATTACTGGGCTGATTACGTTCATTTTTTGTATACCGTCAGCAAAGGCGATAACAAGTATGTGGTTTCATTTATTGCATATATGTGGGACCCATTCTGTGTATATATATATATATATATATATATATATATATATATATATATATATATATATATATATACACAGAATGACACACACGGCCAGTGATGACTTACGGAACTGAGACGTGGTCCTTCACTGCTGGCCGTATGAGGAAGCTCAAGGTCGCTCAGCGAGCTATGGAGAGGGCTATGCTCGGAGTTTCTCTTCGTGATAAACTTAGGAATGAGGATATCCGCAGTAGAACCAGAGTGACCGACATAGCCCAACGGATTAGTAAGCTGAAGTGGCAGTGGGCCGGCCATATAGCTCGAAGAACCGACAACCGATGGGGAAGAAAGGTTCTCGAGTGGCAGCCTCGTACCGGTAGGCGAAGTGTAGGGCGTCCCCCCACGAGATGGAGTGACGACCTGGTAAGACATGCAGGAAGTCGATGGATGCAGGTGGCTCGGGACCGTGTTTTGTGGCATTCTTTGGGGGAGGCCTATGTTCAGCGGTGGACTTGTGAAGGGCTGTAATGATGATATATATATATATATATATATATATATATATATATATATATATATATATATATATATATATATATATATATATATATATATATATATATATATATAACGGCACCTGCACCGTTGTAGATGCGGTGGTGTCGGTCTAGCTAGACAGAACCCTTGTAAACGACACGTGTACCGCACACCTGCGGCATTGCGTCTGCGTTGCCGCCCGTCCTGCTTGTATAAAACTGACTGAGCGGCCGCCGTTAAGACAGTCTTGGCTCTGACGTGAAACGGTACACTTGTCGTATTCCGTTACTAGTTTATCCTCGACTCATTGAATAATTAATTCGTGTAAACGAATTACTTATTATTCCTAACTACAAAATTAGTCTCTGTACTATACCCACTATACTTCCGACATCAGAAGTGGGATAAAGTCCTCATTTTTGCCCACATACAATCTTCGAATAGTATGAGGATTATTACATTTGTGAAAGACTATAATGCATTCTGCATTGATGATTCTATTTTTATGTTAAATACCGTAATGAAATTTGCTGTCCTACTTACGATATTGTCGTATCATTAAAGTGTAGAGAAAAGATAAAGTGAAATTATTTAAGTCAAAAGTTAAATCTTTTTATTCAATTTATAATAGAAAATACCCGCAAGTGATTTCATTATTTCTTAACGTACCCAAATATGATAACAAATGTCGAAAGAAATGTTGGAGATATTCTGAATGAGTTATAGTTTGCATTCAGTGGAAGTTTAACTTGCTCAAGTAATGTTATAATTTGATACACGAGGTGTGATTTACATGGCCTAGTTTTAAAGTTCAAAATGTTTAAACGAAGAAAAAAAAAAGAACATGATTACTTTAACGTGCTATGACTTAAAAACACTAAGTAGTATTTTTGTGATCTAATGTGATGATAAGTGTTACAGTTTACTCCGAGCATTACGTAGTCGACAAACTTGGAATGGTTTAGTGGAAAGCGTGGAGCTGTAGCGCTCGCTTTTGAGTATGCTGTCGGCTTATGACGCCGCGGACTTATTATTTGTCGCTGCTACTGATCACCATTAGATACATGAGGAAAGTAAATTTATCCTAAACATTGGCTCAGAAACTATTTTGTAAGAATGAGTGTTTACATTTTTAATTGGTTGCGAAAAATGCCGGAAAACCGAAGTATAACTGATGAAAGTGAAGTAGAGCCAATTAGTTCTGACATTGAAGAGAGTATTAAAGTTTACATGAGGACCGGACCATACCAGAGGTTGTCGTGTAGCCGCAGCTCAGTATTTGGTGCCCTAGAAAGGCGAATGGTGTACCAAGAGTAGTGCTGCATTTCTTGAAATCAAGTTCCGACTGAGTATTTTTAATGTTTTCTTTTATGTGTTACAGTAGCGCGTGTGATGTGATTACAAGTGCGTGAGTGTGTGCCTTGCTGGTCGTAACGGACTGCCAGGTCCAGCTGTAACATGGCCTGGTTTCGGCAGATGCGTATGCGCGTATACGCATGCGCCATCCCGGAGCGCGCGTATGCTGTACATGGCGATGCCTCGGAAGTCGTGTACGCTGTATGCGTGGGAGTCACACTGTGTGCGCGGAAGTCGTATGCTGTGTGCACGGTAATGTTTTCTGAACATGTATTAGGCTCTGTCCTTGCAGGCGCTGTCCTGGTTCACGTTTTTAATGTGGTTCACGTAGTTAACGTGGGAACTCGCAAGTTCAAGTAAGAGTATGTGTCAGATACTTCGTATGAAGACCTATGTTTACTTGTGAAAGCGAAGTGCTTTATTATAGTCCAAGGTATGAGAACGTATTTTTGTTTTAGGGCCTCGTATGTGTGATAGATGAGAGAACAGGCAACTGTGTATGTTGTCCTTATAGTTAACAATTTGTTTTTCACGCAGATCATGATGACTACAACCCCGACAATGCTTGTAAACCCTCAGGTGCTCCTGCTGCTCTCGTTTTGTTGTAATTTGATAGTTCACGCGAAACATGATTGTCATTTGCTATATTTTGAAGTTCAAAACTTTTAAGGGTTGTACTACAATAAAGGATTAACTTTAACACGCTATGAATTAAAAATAATAAGTGACATTTTTGTGTTCTAATGTGTTGACCAGTGTTGCAGTTTGCTCCGAATATTGTGTCGTTGACAAGATTGGGGTTTGATTTCGAGGGATTCGTAGAAGTCTCTACAACAATGATCCATGAGGAAGACGTTGTGATGGCTAATCGAACATGGTCAGGTACGGCCGAGCGCTGGTTAGATTAAGCCTACACCGCTACAATCGGTTACTTATCGGCTGATCTTACGGCAGGGCAATTCAAGCGGCCGCCGAACACATGGTCCTTTGGTGCTGTAAATGAACGTCTGAGGCTTGGTCGGCTTTCGTAGATTTTGCGCAGTTGCCTCCTTCCCTTTGAAATATGTGATGGTATCCGTCCCTACACATAGTTTCCGTTTTTTGAAATGTTTTCAAATGTAAATTATCTATATATTATATAATAAAAAAATAAAGTTATCGTTTCACTACGTCCCTCACGATACATTTTTGTGTGATTGTAACGGGGACATGTTTGCGGTATGGTTGGTCTGTAACTGTTCTATACTAAATTGAAAAAAAGAGAGTAAGAAAAAAAAATGTGGTTCTTACTATCATTGCAGGGCGTTTGCCGGTCCAATGATATAGCTACAGGGAATAGTGATTCCGGACTAGCATAAATAGTACTGAAAAAAAAAGAGGTTAAGAAAAAAGAATAGTTCTTACAATCATTGCAGGGCTTTGTGCCGGTCCAGTGATATAGCTATAGGGAATAGTGATTCCGGACTAGCGACAACAGTAGTTGAAAAAAAAAAGAGAAAATAGAAAAAGCTACAGACTAATCATTCCGATCTAGCATAAAGGTGATAAAAGTTTTGTAGGGCTTACTGCCGGAACAAAACTGATTATCACCCGAGTCTGAAGGGTCAGTATAGACCGGACAAGACGCTGTTTTGTCAGGATAATCTAACGATGTTTTACAGATTACAGTTCTTACAGATAACTAAAATTGTGATGGAGCGCGTGCGAGGACGCACGCATGTCAGTATGGCTTGACGGCACCTGCACCGTTGTAGATGCGGTGGTGTCGGTCTAGCTAGACAGAACCCTTGTAAACGACACGTGTACCGCACACCTGCGGCATTGCGTCTGCGTTGCCGCCCGTCCTGCTTGTATAAAACTGACTGAGCGGCCGCCGTTAAGACAGTCCTGGCTCTGACGTGGAACGGTACACTTGTCGTATTCCGTTACTAGTTTATCCTCGACTCATTGGATAATTAATTCGTGTAAACGAATTAATTATTATTCCTAACTACAAAATTAGTCTCTGTACTATACCCACTATACTTCCGACATATATATATATATATAAAACTTGTTCTATTCACTATAGTTATATATAGATTACAAGTAATTCTTTTTTAAATTATTTTATTTTAAATTTTTCCAATGGTTCGAAAAAAGATCACTGTTCTGGGAGGAAAGAGCAAAAATTCCTTCGTAACTTTTTTGTCAATGTAAAATGTTACTTTAAAATACAGGTTGTACAAACTATTTACTAAACTTATAAAAGAAAGTAATTGGAAGCGACCACCGCTTTCTCAAGGGTTATTATCAATCATATATATTATAGGTTTATATCGTAATAACCGTTTCTTATACAGTTTTATTAGATAAAATATTTTAAACATGTTATTAACAATTAACATTCCCAATATATAAGGGAAAGGGGTCGCAGCAGGACTGTAAAAACTACCGTGGTATCAGCTTGCTTAGCATTGTCGGTAAACTGTATGCTAAGGTGTTAATTGAAAGAGTTATGGAAGAAACTGATGGAAAAATTTGGGATGTGCAAGCTGGATTTAGAAAGGGGATGGGGTGTACGGATCAAGTCTTTTCCATGCGCATGATAGCGGAGAAGTTTTTGGCTAAAAACCAGAAAGTTTTTTGTGCGTTCAAGGACTTGGAAAAGGCTTATGACAGAGTGGAGAGGAATGTGTTATGGCAAACACTGAACTCATTTGGGTTGAGCGCTGGCTTGATACAGGCATTAAGATCTCTTTATAGGGACTCTAGTGCTTGTGTCAGGATCAACGGGGTCTACTCGGACTGGTTTGGCATTCATAAAGGTGTCAGACAGGGATGTGTGGCTTCCCCGTGGCTGTTTAACTTATTTATGGACAGTTGTTTGCAAACTTTGAAAGTTGAAGAATGTGGCTTGAGAATGGGTGAGTCAACCGTCAAATACCTTTTATACGCCGATGATCAAGTCATATTTGCATCGTCGGCGGCCGAGTTGCAAATGATGGTTACTTTAATGAATTGGTCATTGAAAGAAAGGGGTATGAAAGTGAACGCAAGTAAGACGAAAGTGATGGTTTTTGAAAGATAAGAAAGTAAAACTTTATGTGAAATAAGAATAGAAGGGGAGTTGATTGAGCAAGTGGATGAGTTTGTATATTTGGGATGTTTATTTAGCAGGGATGGTAGATTTGATAAGGATATAGAACGACGAGTGAACGCAGGAAATAGAGTGAATGGGGCTCTACACGCTATTATGAGGAGTCAGAATGTGTCAACTAAGGCACGTATGGCAATTCATAATGCTGTGTTAGTCCCTACTTTAATGTATGGTAGTGAAAGTTGGGTCTGGCAGAAGAAGCATGAGAGTAGAATAAATGCTGTAGAAATGCGTTCCTTAAGGAGTATGCTAGGGCTAAATCTGAATGACAGGGTGAGAAATAGTCTGATAAGAGAAAAGTGTGGTTTGCAAGATGACGTTGTGACAAGGATTAAGAAAGGAATGCTTCGGTGGTTTGGTCATGTAGAAAGAATGAACGAGGAAAGAGTGACAAAGCAAATTTATGTTGCGGAAGTGAACGGCAGGGTCGGGAAGGGACGCCCTAGACGAAGGTTTATCGACCAAATCGGCGATACATTAAAAATGGGCCAGATTAGGAGTACCCTTAACCGACGAGCGTGTATGCGTAGATATATGGATGTAAAAGAGGCGAGAGAGGTGTGTCAGGATCGCGCCAAATGGAAGTCCGTAGTCTCTGCCTACCCCTCTGGGTGACAGGCGTGAGTGTTTATGTATGTATGTATTATTAACAAGTTTAATATATTTTATTGCATATAATATATTTAAATTATTTTATTATATATAATAAGAGAGTCTTTGTATATTTTCTGGGACTTTGTTGCAATATCGTATACTTGAATGAAATACTGACTCCGTTAAGTCACTAGCTTGGTGTTTTCATGGTGTTTGTAGAGTGTACCTCTTAGTTTTTTACTAAAAATACTTTTGTCTTTAAAGAAACGGTTGACGATATATATATAATAGAGTTGTTGTAACTATTTACAATAGCGCTATTATTTATTGTAGGAGCTCGTCATTTCCTCGCTATTTAGTCAATAACCACAATTCTACGGACTAACTTCACTAGACCCAGTATTCACGGTATAATTTAAAAGTCGAATAATACGTATGGACCATAATTAGGCCATTTTTATGCATGCAGTTAACCGTACGGTGGAATGAATGTACAACGCTTCAACCTCGAATAATTTTCTTTATTTTAAAATGTAGAAAAAGTGTGGATAACATCTATTAAGGTGACGTTATTAAGATTTAAGATAGTAAAAGTCCGTTTATTTTATTAATCATAATTTTCTGATAACAAATTAGGCTATACTTCTTCATATCACTTCTGTCATTGCTTTCTCTCGGTTCAGCCATTAAAGACAGACAGAAATATTTAAAAAAAACTGGTTATTCATGGATTGGCAGTGCATGCAAACAACCACCTTTAGCTCAATATAAGAAAGTTAATTCCATATTACAGAACGACACTTAAATTTTAGTAGGTACATGTATAGATGTACACCACTGTATTTACGTACAAAGGTTATCTGAAAGAGATCGCTTCTTGGTGAAACCTTTGTAAAAGTGATTATTTTCACTTTTGTTTTCTTTTTTCTCTAAAATGTTATGTTGTTATTGTTTATGTTTAAAAATAATGTAATTGTCGTAGTGACAAAAAAGAATTTAGTGAAACGTTAGTAAGCTACAAGGGTTTACATCCTGCTGGGGACATTCACCCTCGTCGCGGAAAATTGTATTTATCTTTTGATATATGTTTTTGTTAAGTATTTTATTAATTGTTTGGTAACACAATGAAGCTTTTCTTACTGATTTAACTACCCCATATCATGCTGTTTATGTCATAAGAGCTGACATAGGAAAATAAAAGAGAAAGAGGTCTTCATACGTGGCAGAGCCATGCTTCAGCTTTGTTATGGTTGTAGCACGAATAGGTCAGCTCAATCAGAGAACCACGCTTTCATAGCATACAATATCAGCATAAAATAGCAACTAAAGCCGCAGTATTTCTAATGTTGAATGCAGATAACCGGATACCCTTTTTACCGGAAACAAGGCATTCCATCTTAGTCCTCAGGTGTGCTAACGCATGTGCTTTTTAATTTTTTACCGAGTATAGATGTTGGTGTCACTAAACCCCAGCATCAACTTACCATTAACTATAATTTCCGTTGCCAACTTATCTGTCAAGCTTGACTTCTATGGCAAATATCCATACTAAGAGGCAATCTATGGGAAGAAGCATATGTTGAGTGGTGGATTTTTGACGGAAACGGACGGTGGAGGGTTTTTCTGTCTCAAGTTATTACGTAATTAGCTAACCTAACAACATCTTTTAGTGACCATATCAAAATAAAAAATCTTCTATGTTTTAAATAAATAGATTGACTTGGCGATCGCATAAAAACACAATGTATCTCACAAATAATACATATTATATTAAATTAGATTGTTTAGTGCGATGGCCAAGTCAATTTCTGTATTTAAAACATAAAAGATTTTTAATATTGATATAGTCACTATAGGGTGTTGTTAGGTTAGCTAATAACGTAATAACTTGAGACAAAAGGACCCTTAAGTAGGGACTGAATAAATTAACCGACTTGGTATTACATGGATCTCACAACTTTTAACGGTAGAAGAACTGAGTTGTGAGACTTGGTTTTTTTATAAGTTATGTTTTTGATAGCATCTCATTTCTTTTCGTAGATAGTCCTACTGTTTTTACTTTCCGGTACCATCTACTTCTTGAATACCAACTACGGATTTTCAGGCAATTTAGTCTACTTAATACTTAGAAGGATTTTGGTACAACTTCATAAGATATGTCTCATTCTTGCTCTTTCATTCCGTTGACCATTTTACAAGTTACCTTTGAACATAATTATATCTAGGTACCTATCTACATCTATTATTACATTATATTATACATATACAGGTACACTGATTCATTGACTGTAAATGTAACTTTGTAATCCTATATATTTATATAGGATTACAAAGTTATTTATGCGGTTCTTATATCTAGAAAACTGGACCCAAATTATAACATATTTTAGTTTTTCCTTGATTTGTACACTAAAAACTAATTGCATTCTAAATTTGAAGCTTCTACGTATGCTAGAAGTGCCTTAGAGTTTTGATGATCGGTCAGTCAGTGAGTGACAAAATTAAGAAACTTTGACTAGTTATAGTTGTTAAACTACGGGTTCAAATTGAATAAAATTTTAAATATACCGTGTTTATACAATGCATGCTTGGTTACTGAAAATTCAGGTTTCTAGTTTTATCCACAATGAAGTTATAGGGGGTCGAAATTGGCCTGAACTGCTTCGATAAAAGGATGGTACAGCCGTGCCGCTTTTTTCCTCGACTTGGCGGGGGTACTGCCGTGCCCTCAGATAATATCAACCATCAAGTTGATAGTATTAAGTACATATATATTAAATAGTATTATATATAATTTTAGAGCTAAGTTAATTAGCTAAGCGTATTGTCAAAAATTTAATATTTAGAACAATATGTTGCGTATGTAAATATAATGTCGAGAACAAGGGCCATAGGCGTGATTCCAGGTATGAAAGCCGAAACATATGCTTTTAATAGCCACCACCTAATACCATTCCGTATGACGAGAACCTCGTGAAAGCCGAAACAGATAAGTGAACAAAATATCTGGACCTGGCTCACGAGGTGACCGACATGTGGGGTGGACTCCCGGCCGAAATTATACCTGTAGTCGTTTCTGCGAACGGGTTAATCCCAGTCAGCCTCTCGGGTCATCTGAGGCGACTGGGACTCCGTGACGGACCACTGCAAGCTCAAATGCAGAAGGCGGTGCTCCTCGATACCGCCCGCATCGTCCGCCGGTTTCTTTCCCTTTCCCCCTAACCCTCGGCCGTTTGGTCTCCCCTGCCGAGGGCTTCCATCTGGTTGGGTTTTTATTTATTTATGTATTTTTTATGCATTTATTTTATTTTGTTGATATTTATGTATGTTTATCATTTTCATTTACAATTATATATTTATACAGCCCAACCAGATGAGTAAACTATATAGATGCCCCAAATAATAATAATAAATTTATATATTTACCAGAAACACTTAGCCAAAATACAAAAAAGTTCTGTGACTCCCACACTAGGCATGGCCTGTCTCGTGGGGGTCAAACAAAAGATTTTACAATAGAACAAAGTGGCTATTTGTCGAAATTACGTAAAACAATTATGCGTAGCAAAGGAAAAAAAAATACGATTAAAAATTATGAAAAATTAAAGACATAACAAACATATTCTAATTTAAAGGAGCGCGCGTGTAATTGAGGGTGAGTGTGTATGAATGTGAGTGTGTGTATGAGTGTGAGTGTGTGTATGTGTGTGTGTGTGTGTGTGTGTGTGTGTGTGTGTGTGTGTGTGTGTGTGTGTGTGGATATTGGGATCAGATGGCAGGGCTGGCGTCATTGCTGTCCACTACCGTTTTAACACCTATTTAAGAGTCACCAATATTTCTTCTGTTTCCTCATAGTCTCAAGTCAATAAATACGAGTAGTTCATCATTTTTGTTTTAGCCTCGTAATGTTGGGATCGCTTTAAGCCGTATAAATTGACTAATTTGTTATAGATGCGTGGGAATAGGAACAGTCTGAAATGATGAGCGAAAGATGTTTTAACCAAGGTTGTGGGGATCTTAAATACTCTTTTATTTATTAAAGTATCAAATGTCGGCAGTTTCGAAGCTTCCCTGTGCATAAATGTAAACACCCTCAGAAGATACAATCTACGGACACTTAAAACTTGGGCTTCTCTAAAGAGATCTGACGTATGATAACGCCTTGGTTTACCCATAGCTATCTACAAAACTGCCCTCTGGGCCCTTTCCAGCACTAGCAACGTAGAGGAGGCTATGCCACCCCACGCCAGTATGCAATAGCTAAGTAAGAACTGACATAGTGCAAGGTAGACTGACTTTAAAATGCTGCCATCAGTAGAATCTCTCAATAGTCTCATTGTGTGTATCAGCTTACGGATCCTTGCTGATGTCACTGATATATGACTTTTCAAGTTGAGGTTCTCATCTATTATGATGCCCAAATATTTAAGGGAGCCGACCCTATTTATCTGGTCACAGTTACAATTAGGAGAGCTCACGGAGCCAAAACTACTGTTGTTATTATGTACTTTAAGGCTATTGAAAAGTGACGGCGGCGGTTCAGACGCTGCTGTTTTATGAAAACAAATTAACTGCGTTTTTGAGGTGTTCAATGTTAAGATGTTGTAATTTAACCATTTTTGTAATTTATGCAACCCGGAGACAGCTGAAAAGTGGGCGTCGTGCCAAGATTTACCATAAAATATTATGGCTGTATCGTCAGCATAACATACAACTTCACTATTTTCGAGTTCAATTGACATAATGTCATTAATGTATGAAATAAAAAGTGTCGGCCCCAAAATGCTACCCTGAGAAACGCCAAAATCTACAGACCTAAGATCGCTTGCTTGATCGCCTATATGGACACATTGCTTTCTATCCGACAAATAGCTGGAAAACCAGTTTAAAGCTAGACCACGAATACCAAGAGCTCTTAGTTTCTTAAGCAGGATGGGAATCGATACCGTGTCGAATGCTTTAGCCAGATCGAGAAAAACACCGACACAGGATCGACCCTGATCGAGATGAGTTACAACCATATCTGTGATAAGACTAACTGCATCCTCAGTCGATTTTCCCTGACGGAAACCAAACTGACGGTCCGAGAGTATACTATTATTTTCAAGATAGTTAGTCAGCCGCTTATGAACAACGCGTTCCAGGAGCTTAGAGTAACTACCCAGCAGTGATATGGGACGATAATTACAAGGGTCGTCCTTAGCTCCATTCTTGTGTATGGGGATAACTGCCGCTACTTTCCACTGGCTTGGAAAGACTCCTGACGAGATACTTAAGTTAAATATCGCAGCCAAGGGCTCCGCAATTGCGTGGACTACTGATTTTAAAAGTTTGTTAGTGATGCCGAAATAACGAGCAAATTTTCCTTTTTACCACCTATGAATCATTTTGAAGAAAATGTTTGTATGTATATATGTATATAAACCCTATTATACACTTCAAAACACAGAAGAAACAGGAGATAGATAAGGCGGTCTTATCGCTGAAGAATACAATAAGGTGGTCTTATCGCTGAAGAGGGATCTCTTGGGGTGATTAATTTTTAAATTAAGGTCTTTTCTCCGTTGCATGCATATCAGTGGAGAACGATGTAAGCGTGCGACATTCGGTGGACCAAAAGTTACTTTTTTTGAAACATTTTTGCTTAATATCAGGAAATAAAGATTTTTTCAATATTTCCCTTAATAGTGACGCTTGCCAGGCAGATTGTTGGACGTAGAACCAGTACTGTCTTATACCAACTTCAAAGGTACCGCTTGTACCTTTGACGCAACTACTCGCCGCTGTTCTTACCCTCATCTACCGTTTACTACGTTTCCCCCAATCACCTCTTAATGACACTCACGGATCGGAAATATGTGTTGAATTCTCATACATTGCCATAACTCGCCAAATAATTGTGCCAGAAGCAAGATAATAGATCTGATGCTAAGTAGGTATACCAACTGAAAGAAGCAATAGACAGGATGTCACTCACCCCTTTATATTACTGGCACTATTACCTACTAAACCGAGACAAGGAAGTGCAGTACTGCTTAGTGGCATGTAAATGCATGAGGACAGAACCGACTTGCATGGTGTACTAGAAAGTAAAAGCCTTTACCCCGTGGTTAGTGGTCGTTGAAAGTCAAATAAACATTATTTTAAAATTATGTCCATTATTTTTGTAACGTTGTAGAGCATAATGCAGCTGTATTATGATTGTAGTACCAATGGGTCGCCTAGGCCAGGGAAGGACCACGCTCTCACAGAACACCAGCGTGAAAGAGCAATGCTGCTGTATTTAATATGGTAAGTGTAGAGAACCATAGTCGCTTCTTACTTGAAACGAGACATTCCATCATAGTCTTTAGGGGAGGAAACGTATCTGCATTTTCATGGTTGAATGAGCATAAATGTAGATTATCTATCGACTAAATCATTGACTTATTATCAGGTTGACTGTGTGTGGTGTTCGTTACCCTTATTCTATAAAATAGTGATAGATGTTATAGTTTTAATGACGTAGTAAAGAATAGTAACGATAATACCTATTCACTTCAGTTAGAGTATTAGACAGATGACAGATTTACTAAGTGGTAGAGCCATGCTGCAGCTATATTATGGTTGTAGCACGAATGCTCTCTGTATCGTCTAAAACATTTTCTTCCCACAAAGACTAAAATCATGCTTGTCCATTCGCTCATATTACCCATAATTGATTATGCAGATGTGTGTTACCTAGATCTGTCCCAAGATCTTCTGAACAAACTGGAACGCCTTCTTAACAACTGTATACGATTTATTTTCGGGCTTCGTAAGTATGACCATATTTCGCAATATAGATCTAAGCTAAATTGGCTTACAATCCGTCAGAGGCGCAATTCCAGAATATTGCTTGTTCTTTTTTCCATTTTAAATGACCCATCTTCGCCTTCTTATCTTAAGAGAAAATTTCACTATCTCTCCTCATCTCATGATAGGGTCCTACGTTCTTCTTCTAACAACAAAATCTGTATTCCTGTTCACTTCACCGAGTTCTATGGCAACTCCTTCACAGTTCAGGCTACACGCCTCTGGAACTCCTTGCCCGATGACATCAGAAAAACATCCATCAAGTATGTTTTTAAAAAATTGGTCCGTAACCATCTATTGAAGACAAAGCATTTTACTTGATTCATCCATTTGATATGTATTGCTAAACAGACGCATATATTCATAGGTATTTGTATGTACTAATTATATATTATGTATTTAAATATGTATATTTGTATGTATATTTGTATTTATATATTTGTATATATGTTTGTATACGTCATATATGTATAGTTTATTTATTAGTAAATTGTATGTATTATGTAGTTAATTATTATTTTGTGTACTGATATTTTATCCTATATTGTCGCACCTACGTCAAATTCTCACCACTCCATGGGTTGACTGGTAGAGAATGCCTCAAGGCATTAAGTCCGCCCTTTGTATTCTTTTGTTTTAAGGAATGCAATAAAAAATAAATAAATAAATAAATAGGTCGGCTCGACCGGGGAAGGACCACGCTCTCACAGAAAACCAGCGTAAAATAGCAGCTTAACGCTGCTGTGTTTCGTATGGTGAGTGTAAAGAACCGGAGACCCTTTTTACTGGCAAAGAGGTATTCCATTTAAGTCCTCACGGGTGACAACGCATCTACATTTTGATTTGTAACAGAGGATAGATGTAGATGTCTATGGGCCGCAGCAACCACTTAGCATCAGGTGGACTGTGTGCTCGTTTGTCACCCTTATCCTATAAAAAAAAAGGTTGACTGTGTGTGGTGTTTGTTACCCTTATTCTATAAAATACTGATACATGTTATCGTTTTAATGACGTAGTAAAGAATAGTAACGATAATACCTATTCACTTCAGTAAGAGTATTAGACAGCTGACACAAAATTTTGTGTTGGAAAACTATTAGCGTTTTTGAGCAGGATTTATGGAGGAAATAAGTTCTCAGTTACCGTAACCTTTGATTGTTAGATAATAGATAGTCGTATACCTATCTGGAATAAGGCAGATGTTGAATAGCACAGACTGAAAACGAAACGTTTTTGAACGAACAAGTGTTTCAATGTCAAAAATTTCTCCTGGTCATCGGTTGTAAACCTTTAATATCCACCCCAAAGGAATTCCACAAAACATGGTCCAGAGTCACCTGCATCTATCAACTACGGGATACAGGACAATAGACAGGTTCTTACTCTGTCAAGTTAGTGGTGGATCACCCAACAACTCTATAATATTAAAACATTGTTAGTGTCTACAATGCGCCACTGATAATGTTAGTCGTACCTTATTTGTTTTCTTCTTTTACCTCTTTTATGTATTTTCTTAAACGTGCCGTTTCTTTTCGGCCAGTATTTTTATACCGAAAAAATGCAGAATCTCAGTGTGAAGGTAATGTTTTAGCGCAACGGACATATAATGACATGAGACTCGTAGAATTACCAACTGCTCCCTCTTAGTCGACTGAATTTAAGAGCATTACTGCTTACACTGTAGTGTTGTAGTTTCCTGATTAATGTTTCATGGTGAATACAATCTAAGCCTTTGGATAAGTCACAGTATATACCCAAAGCATCTTGTGAATTTTCTCATTCTCAAGGTTGAACTCACAAATATGGAATGACATATTTACATATTATTAATCAGTTTTTAAAGGTTACTTTAGTTACCCTTCGCGTGATATTGAATTTTCTCGAGTCAATTCCATTTTCTCAACGACTAAACAAGTTTGGGAAAACCTTGTGACAAGACCGAGAATCTTTTTTTAAATAAATAAATAGTATTCAATTTTAAAAAAAAGTACTATTCCATTAAAAAATTTTAATATGACAGGAACAGTGGAAATATTCCATTCCCGATACTTCTAGTGCAGCCTATGTAGAATCAGGCTATGCTGAAAAAATAGACACCTCAGTCACGTCGCCACGCAGCTGGTACTTACCTCATTTTACAGTCGTGCACCCTCAGAAGGGTAAAATACGGCTAGTGTTCGACGCGGCGGCCAAATGCGGGGGGCGACGCGTTATTAACAGGCCCTGACTTACTACAGTCGTTATTCGGCGTAATAGTTAGATTCACAGAAGGTCGAATCGCAGTGGTAGCCGACATAAAAGAAATTTTTTAACAAGTAAAAATTATATAAAATGACCGTGATAACCTACGGTTTTTATAGAGGGGCGAGGATAGAGCCCTCTAGCCGCCGCAAGAGTATCGAATGATATCGTTAATATTCGGGGCGCCATCATCACCATTTACAGCCATCTACGTAAAAAATAAAAACGCAGAAAATCACAGTCATCAACATCCCGAGGTCGCGAAGGCTATATTACGTAACTTTTATATGGACGACTACTTAGGCACGTTCAGCTCCGAAACCGAGGCAAAGTCAATGGTAAACGACATGCGCAAAGTACATTTAAACGCATCCTTCAAGTTACCCGTGTGGGCGTCAAACGTGCCCGAAGTAATAGGCGACGTCACTGATACGCGTAGTACCTACACAACCACACTAGGTAAAAGTGATACAGAGAGAACGTTAGGCCTTATTTGGAATCACACACGTGACACGTTAGGCTTCAATGTCAATCTCAGAAACACACCCACGAGTATAATTAGAGGTGATACATTACCTACCAAGCGTCAGGTAACAAGTGCGGTAATGTCGGTATTTGAACCGCTAGGTTTAGTTTCGCCTATCACGATGATAGGCAAATGTCTTATCCAAGAAATATGGCGTAGTGGGATATATTACGCGACCCCATCACAACCGAGCATCACGTGACCTGGTTATCATTTATAAATAACTTACAACTGTTAAAAAGTTAGAAATAAATAGGTACATACCTGCCACGCCCTCTGGAGATGGGGAGTTACATATTTTCTGTGACGCAGGCGAAAAGGTGTATTCCGCTGTTATATATTTCGTAAGTGCAAAAACAGACGGCACTAAAACGTCGCGATTGTTAGCGGGCAAGGCCAAAGTAGCTCCGTTAAAACCAATATCGATTCCCCGGTTAGAACTTCAAGCCGCAGTGTTAGGCAGTCGGTTAGCCAAATCCGTCAAACGCGAGTCGGGTTATAAAATATTAAAATGTCGTTATTGGTCAGACTCTAAAACTGTATTAGCTTGGATTAAATCAGACCCGCACACGTTCAAGTCGTTTGTAGCACACCGATAGGCTGAAATTGAAAGCTAAGCTACGAGTGAGTTTTCTCGTTTAAAATCAAAAATTTACTTCTAAAATAAAAACCGTAGCCCTTAATATTTAAAGAAGGAAAACTAATTACTTCGAAAAAAATTGTACAAAACATTCCAATTTCGAATATCCAGCGAAGATAAAATTTGTAGTCGTAAAATAAAAAGAGACTACGACAAAGATGATTTAATTTAACATCGTATTCAGGAACGTGATTCTGAAGTTAGTGTTTCGGGAATGTACAATGAACATATCTCTCGTGAGACGGTGCTTACATTTTGACGCAAAGTTTCCTAGCTTTATCCTCTAGATTAATGTCATTTTCTACAACATGTAACAAAAGTGTGGTTCTTGATAAGTGCGTTGTCATACCCAGTATTCAGACGTATAGAAACAACTTTACTTCAGAAAACTTGATTAGAAATAATCAAATTAAATCCATTTTTTTTTAATAATAACATATGTATCCTAGCTTATGCGCAGATATAGATCTGCGTATAAGCTAGGCAATGACCCTGAAGAACGAGTGTTGAGTGTTTAAAAAGTAAAAATAATCCATTAACGTTGGCGGCTAATTCTTGGATAGCTTTTTCGTTGCTCTTTTATATTAAAAACTGTTTGAAATTTCAACCCGGTTCCGAGAAAGTAAAATCCACATTAAAGCAAAACGAGAAATGATAATACCTTTTCAGGTATTTTATAAAAGGCTTTGGGTGTTTCATTTTAGAATGGTAGAGTCCGAATATGGTAAGATAATTAGTGAGAGCTTACTCGAAAAATGTGGAATCCTTGGCAGTCATAACCGAGTATTGTTTACACGTTTGTTTTACTATAAAGGTGACAAACGAGCACAAAGTCTTTCTGACGGTAAGATGCAGTGACCCATAATCGTCTACATGTGTCCGCTAATAATCAAAGAGCAGATAATTTGTCATCCCTAAGGACTAAGATGGAATGCCTCGTTTCCATAAAATGTCTTCGGTTCTCTACACTCACCATTTAAAACACAGCAGCAATAAGCTGCTATTTCACGCTGGTATTCTATGAGAACGTGTTCCCAACCCACATTATAGCCCTATATTTTGATTCTTATTTAAGGATTATATACAGTATAATAGTTCTGTATGTTTCTTAACAATTCCGAATTTTTCGCTTTGGTTCGTTTAACTTAAGCTGCAATTATAAGAAAAAAATTTTCAGTCTTCATTAAATCAACGAGTACGCTGAACAACGTTAGGAAATAAATACTAACATTAGTTTTTCAGAAAGTTGGCAATAAATATAAATATAGTGCATTACTATGTGAATTAAAAACATGACTCACATGATTTCTTTTTTTTTTATAATATAACGGTGACAAATGAACACACACTCCACCCGATGGTAAGTGAATACTGTTACCCTAGCATACATCTATCTTTGGTTAAGAAACAAAAATGCTGATGCGTTTTCACCCCTGAGTAACGAGATGGAATGGATGTGTGCAGTAAAAAAAGGTCTACGGTTCTCCAAATGCACTACACAAAACACAGAAACATCGAAATGTTATTTTAATAGATTACTTCGTTATACTATTCTTTTAACTCTGTGTTTTATATCCCTGTCCTTTCCCTCTCTCGTGAATCTTTAATTTAAAAAAAAAACGCTTATTTATTGTATTTACTTCGCAAATAAGAAATCTCAATACAACATAAAACATCACATGTTAGCCCTTACAGTAAGATATTTCAGTTTAACATGCAGTAATTTAAATTAGTCAGAATCAGAAACAAGGCCACGGACACAGTGTTGGCTTGCGGTCGACCCAGATTTTACACTGACGGTTCTCTTTGTGAAATACAATAGTTTTACGCTCATATATTTCATAAAGACATAGATTTGGGCACTTCAATTCAATCATCAGCAATTAAGTGTATTTCGCTAAAAATTTGGGGTATTTAATAGAATGAACCGATTTTTAAAAACCTAAGACTAAATGTTACACCAAGACACGCTTCATGATTATCTAAACGATTCTTTTAAAAAAGTTAGTAATTTAAAAGAGATACGTTCATAAACAAACAGAAAGACAGTCATTTCTAAAAATTATAGAAATATATTTAATTAATATAAAATTTACAGACACCGGCAATTTACATTTTTATTAATTCAATTACACAAATTCTTTGTAAAATGTAATCTTTCCACGTGAACATTTTCTGAATTTCGAATGAAATTATATGTTTTCGTATTTACATCCCATGTAATTTTCGCATATTTGAAAGTCCTTTGAAGTCCTCTGAAGTCCTTTGGAACTTTTAGAGGTCCGATTTTAATGTTTATCAAAGGTTGTGTGCGTACGTACGTAGTGAATTCTTTTCGGATCACATGTGTTCAGAAAAATTAATGATACCGTTTTCAAACATTTACAAATTGAACACATTAGTATTCATATTAAAAGATTTTGTACATTTTTAAACAAAATAAAATTGAATGAGTAATTAATCGAATGGGAAACTTGTATAGAGTGCATATCGAATAGCCTCACCCACTTTTGCTATTTGATTATAATTTACTTTTTTTACATAACTTCTGGTTTTTTTTTAATTTATCACTGGTGATTCAGAGTATAGGGTACGCATCCCTCGTCGACACACTCTCAATCTTTACAACGTTGTTAACGAAATATTTGTGGACGATAAATCCGACGCCTCCTTGGGACAGATGGTCGCCCTCACGGTGATAGAACAAGTTCCGGATTTGAGGATTACCATGCCCTCCGCCGACCTCAGATAATCCTATAATATCCCAGCGCAACTTTTCTATCTCTTCTTCTAGCTCCAGGATCTTCTCGTCAGTCCTCAGGGTGCATGCGTTTTATGTTGCCAGGTCTAGACGTCTTAGGTGGCAAACGAACCACCACCGGAGATTCTTAGCACCCCCTGCCCCGTCGTTACCATGTCACCTCAATATAATCGTGTGGGCTATATTGCCACAGTTGCCACTGTTGTTTTGCTGTTATGAAAAAGATGCTGTTGAACATCTTCTGTCTCAGTTTCCCTTTGTCGCCTTTTACTACACCCATGGAAAGATATGGGGTAGTGGGTATTCTTACCGCCACTACACGGGGTCGCCACTACACGGAGTACAATGTGACAAACGAGTACATAATGCTGAAATATGAATTAGGTGGGAGTTCGATTGGACTGAGAAAGACTTTCACCACATTTTATGGAATTACCCTCTTTACGAAGATCTAAGAGGTACAATGTTAGGACTAATTAGGGCTAATAAGCTTCCGCTCACCAGATGTCGCTAGTTGACACTGAGGTAAAGTATTTTGTTGCACAATGTCAGTTAATTGAGAAATTAGTTTTAAATGGAAGTTTATAAGTTTCTAGAGTAATAAATTAATAAACAAAACAATGTTTCAGAAGTGTGCCCTTTAATTTCTTGCACATTTTTAACTCTTTTTTTTTATTTTCTTTTTTTTTACTTTCATTAACATCTGTCGTATTTATTT
The DNA here is from genome assembly GCA_963668995.1 of Parnassius mnemosyne. NCBI lineage: Eukaryota > Metazoa > Arthropoda > Insecta > Lepidoptera > Papilionidae > Parnassius > Parnassius mnemosyne. Next base: position 195,805 of record CAVLGL010000076.1, on the reverse strand, counting down.
TAAATGTAATCAATATAAATTTTACCTAATAGTAAAAGTAAAGAAAGAAACACAACCTTTACATGTTCCGAACAAATTAACTTCCCCGCTATGAAATATTATTTAAGTGGCGCCTCCCTGGTGACAAATATAGTCGTGGCTGCCTTCATTGCTCCATACTTTATCTAAGAAATTAATATAGGCCTATCCCAAGCAGTAGAACGTTTATAGATTTTAATTTTACTTTTTATATTCAGAAATAAATGAACAAAAAAGGTAAGCAAGAGCAAAGCATTTTCCATTACGAAAAATAAGATTCAAGCGCCCGTGAAACTTAAGCTTAAAACCGTCACAAATTTAGGGCGATAGGTCGCAAAAAACGTAACCTGACGTTGCTGGATTTAATAGGACTTGTTACTCCGAAAGCTGTTGCTTACAGATGATTTATCTGGACTTGTTAATTCTAAAATGTGTCAACATTTTAATAAGGCGGTTTAAACTAAATTTATTTATGTTAATTTAACAAATTAATAGCAATTTTGTATGTAAACAAGATGATTTTTTTACGTGGTAGAGCCATGGTACAGCTATATTAGTAGTATAGTTGTAGCACGAATGGGTCGGCTCGACCGGGGAAGGACCACGCTCTCACAGAATACTAGCGTCAAATAGCAGCTTCAAGCTGCATGCAACCAGCAGAATTTATATTGCTATAGTAAATTTACAGCTAATATACGCCCCTGTGCCAGAAAAAGGCCTCCCCTCATTTCTAAAAGTGTTTTAGATCAAGAAAATATCCAAAGTTAAGCGTTTGGCGGTTTTTAATTATTAAAAGTGAAAAACGAGCACATAGTCCACTTAACGGTTATTGCATTATGTGGCCCATAAACATCTACATAGAGATAGAGAATCGTTGTCACCTCTGAGGTCTAATATGGGATACCTCGTTTTCAATAAAAGGAATTCCTGGTTTTCTATATACACGATAAGAAACACAGCAGTATTTATCTGCTAATTTACACTGGTATTCTGTGAGGGCGTGGTCCTTCGATCTTGATTTTTGTCCTTGTGCAATTTATGTATGTAAACAGTTTTCATGATACAGCAAATTTTTTGTTCAATAAAACCTAGTGTAGAGAAAGCAGTAAGATAAAAGAAATAAAAATTTAGAATTTAGCAAAGTGTGTTAAATTAAAACGTACTAACAAGCATGTAAGTTTTTTTTATAGGATAAGGGTGAAAAACGAGCACACAGTCCACCTGATGGTATGTGGTTGCGGTGGCCCATAGACATCTACATATATCTCCGATTACGAATCAAAATGGAGATGCATTGTCACCCGTGCGGACTAAGATAGAATGCCTCGTTTCCAATGAAAAGAGTTTCCGTTTTTCTACACTCACCATACAAAACATAACAGCATAAAGCTGCTATCTCACGCTGGCATTCTGTGAGGGCGCGGTCCTTCCACGGTCGAGTCGACCCATTCTTGCTACAACTATAATAATATTATGGCTGTTATAATCGAAAAAACGTCCACTGATTACTAACGCCCTGTGATGATAGATGCAGTATGGAATGTTTTTTTTCCTTTTTTATTAAATAAAAACTATGTTTACTTTAACACTTCAAGAAAATAAATATAGAAATTGTTGCATAAACAATAATTATTATCAAAAATGCTGAGCTGAGAAAAGAGCTGTGATAATCCTGAAAATTATTTTATTTTATCCTGGTGATCCTGATCAGGATGCTATGATATAGTTATTAAATTATTGAATTGTCATCGATCTTTATACGAGTGCTAATTTTCAAGATAATCGACCGTCTACAAGTTGGTGAACAAACATTAAAATATTCATTTACATAGATAAATAGATACATATAAGATAGATATAAATGAACAGTGGTGGAGCCACGCGGCAGCTTTTGCTGTCGCACGGATGGGCCGGCTCGAACCGGGGCTCACAGAAAACCAGCGTGAAGTAGAGGTTTACCTCTGCTTTTCGCTTGGTGAGTGCAGGTGGCCGGAGGCCCTTTTTACTGGAAATGAGGCATTCTATCTTAGTCCTCACGGGTGACAACGCATCTACATTTTGATTTGTAATAGAGCATAGATGTAGATGTCTATGGGCCGCAGCAACCACTTACCATCAGGTGGACTGTGTGCTCATTTGTCACCCTTATCCTAAAAAAAAACATGCGAAGCTAATAAGAGCGTGTTGAAATACACTTCCTAAACTCTATCCTTCTCATACGAGGTAGAGCCACGCTGCATCTGTGACATGTGTGTGATGTTGTGTCAAGAAACTTTCGTCTATTTAAAACTCAACTGTTTAAAAGGACATATGATCACTAATTATTGCATGCCTGGAGCATCCTTTAGTCATATAATGAATAAAGTTTTAGCTAGTAAATTTTGTCCTAATAGCACATTAATAATTCTTGTTGGGAGAAGAGGCAATGAAAAGAAAAATCAATTATTAAAATATATTGATAATCTAAATACTTTAAATGTACATAAAATTATCTTGTTTACATTGCCTTACATACAGGGTTGGCCGCAGGAAAATAAAATAAGATATGATTTCAATTTATTAATGAATAACTTTTCATGTAATAATAATTTAAACTTGATATTTAATTGTTACAATTATAATGATAGAATTAATTTAATAGATATAAATAATTTAATTAAGAAATTTTTGACTAGAGATAGGTATTACCTATTAAAATATAATTTAAGACAGATAGCAAATGTGCTATCTTATTATTTATATATTAACTCAGCCAAGGACTTGGCTACACAGACATCTGTTTTTTTTGAGCAGTGTAATGACTTAATATGCAATTTGGAATCAGTTCCAAGTAATTTAAATTAGAAAATGAGACAATAGAGGTAATCTCTAGCAGTTATAATAACTTAAATAATTTAGAATGTAGCTTACAAATCTTTAATTGTATGACTCCACAGAGTAATAATGAAAATTGTTTACACCTGGTGCATCAAAATGTACAAGGCATGATAGGCAAAGAGCTAGAAATTGAGTTGTTCTTAAATAGCAACAATATTCATATCTTATGTATTACTGAACATTGGTTAAAAGCTTATAATTTAATGTTTAACTTCAGTAATCACCAGGTTGTCAGTTCTTTCAATAGAGATACGGTTTTAAGAGGTGGCTCCTTAATATTAGCTAGTAAATTATTTTCATGTAAAGAACGTAAAGACATTGTGAGCCTCTCTGTTGAGCGAACTATAGAAATGGCATGTGTTGAGTTTGAGCACCTCATTGTTGTGAGCGTCTACAGACCCCCCCCCATGTTGTACATATGATACTTTTGAAAACATTATGGAGGAAGTTTTTGCTAAGCTCAATAAACAGAATAAATCTGTTGTAATATGTGGAGACTTTAATATCAATCTCCTAGAAGCTTACTCCATCAATATTAAATTTAGATCATTGTTTATATCATATGGTCTTTTTAATTTATTTATAGAGCCAACGCGTATTTCTCAATCTAGTGCAACATGTATAGATAATATTTTTACAAATGTGAAGCCGTTGCATAAAAAATTAAGTTCTGATCACTGTGGACAAGTAGTTTCGTTACCTTATATTCACAAAAAGCAAGTAGACGAGAAAGTTGTGTCTGTTCCAGTAAATGCACGTCGCTTGGAGAAATTTAGAAGTAACATAGTGAAAAAACTTCCATCACTTTCATACCAAAATGATCCTAATTTTTTGTATGGAACATTATGTAAGCTTATTTGCAATGAATTTAATAATACTTTTACTTCTAAAACATTCTCCTTGAACAGTCGGAAGTCATTCAATGAATGGGCGACAGTAGGAGTCCATAAGAGCAGGCATAGGTTATATGATCTTTACCATGAAAGGTCATATAATCATAGCGTCGAATTTAGGGAATATGTAAAAAAATATTCAAAAATATTTAAAAGAGTGTGTTCCATAGCCAAGTCTTTGCATTTGAGCAACAAAATTAAGACGGCTTCCAATAAAATTAAAATGACATGGAGTATAATTAATAGCGAAACTGGTAAGATCAACTCTCGCAATTCAAATTACCAGTTAAGTGTTAACAACAAATTAACTGTATCAGATCAGGACGTAGCAATGGTTTTTGAGAAATATTTTACTGATATTCCGATCTTGACCACTAAGTCACTGAATTCTTCTCCTGCCATCGCCGAATCATTACTTAAACAAAATGTAAATGTGTGTACAAAGAATTTTACATTTCATAAAGTGTCATCAAAAGATATTGTAAAATATTTTAAAACTATTGATGTTAAGAAAACTGCGGATCTGTGGGGGATTTCCGTTAAAGTTATTGCGTCTATAATAGATACAATCGCGCCTCATTTAGCTATTATTTTTAATACTAGTATCGAATCTGGTGTGTTTCCTGATTTAATGAAGCATAGTAAAGTAATACCTTTATTTAAATCTGGTAGTACATTAGACCCCGCTAATTTTAGACCTATTTCTGTACTACCAACACTTAGTAAGATTTTTGAAAAAATTGTTCTTGATCAAGTGTTAAATTTTTTTAATATAAATAATTTACTTCATAAAAATCAAATTGGTTTCACAAGGGGTCACTCGACAACTGATGCCGGTGTTGAGCTGATTAAATATATCTTTAATGCATGGGAGAATTCACAGGATGCTTTGGGTATATTTTGTGACCTATCCAAGGCCTTCGATTGTGTTCACCATGAAACATTAATCAGGAAACTTTAACACTACGGTGTAAGAAGTGATGCCCTTAAATTAATTATTTCATATTTAAGTAAGAGAACGCAAAAAGTTGTCATTAACAATATGAGCTCTTCCGGATCAATGGTACAAATGGGCGTACCTCAAGGCTCAATTCTCGGCCTCTTTCTGTTTCTTGTATACATTAATGACTTACCTTACATAGTAGGGGATAACCATGATATAGTATTATTTGCAGATGACACTTCTTTAATTTTCAAATTAAGTCGACAGTTACAAAAATATGACGAAGTAAATAATGCTATATCTAAATTAGTAAGTTGGTTCGATGTTAATAATTTGCATTTAAATGGCACTAAAACAAAATGTATGAAATTCGTGACTCCAAATGTCAAACAATTAAATACTAATGTACTTTTAAATGGGGAGAAACTGAGTCTTGTAGATACCACCATTTTTCTTGGAATCACACTAGACTCGAAGCTTCAATGGAGCCCCCATATATCAAAACTAGCAAGCAGACTTAGTTCTGCAGCATATGCTGTAAAAAAGATTAGAAGTCTAACCAGTGTTGAAACAGCTAGACTAGTTTACTTCAGCTACTTCCATAGCATAATGTCGTATGGTATTTTGCTATGGGGACACGCAGCTGACACTGAAATTATATTTGTTTTGCAGAAGAGGGCCATAAGAGCAATTTATGATTTAAAGCCTAAAGAGTCGCTGCGACAAAAATTTAAGGAAATTAATATATTAACTTTGGCCTCTCAATACATTTATGAAAATGTAATGTACGTACACAAAAATAAAAGTAGTTTTACAAAAATAAGTGATATTCATTCTGTAAATACTAGAAACAGACACAAGCTAGTAGTACCAGTTACTCGACTCCATCGAGTCAGTATTTCATTTTTGGGGCGATGTATACGCTTTTACAACAAAATTCCAGAAAATATACAAAGTTTGACCTGTTCAAAGTTCAAAAACTTTATTAAACTAAGTTTGTATAAAAAGGGTTATTATAATATTAATGAATTTATGGATGATAATAACCCCTGGAAATGAGGTGATTGCTACCAACCTATTTCTAATTTGTTGTGTTGTTAATTTGTGAAACATCATGATTGTAAGCTGTTATTTAAAAAAAAAGTCCCGCTGGGTTTCTTGCTGGTTCTTGCCAGGACAGAGGTTTTTTCCGAACCAGTGGTAATCAAACAAAAGAGTGACTTTCAATAAGTATTATTTATAATCTATATTGAATAAAAAAGTTTCTGTTTCTGTTTCTGTTTCTATGACGTCCCTTGCTAAATTTTACACATTTCTACGGCATAAATTTTTCTAATAATATGTAAAAAGAAAGGTTTATTCTTTTTAACTTATTGTTAGACAAAGAATTCATCACAAAACAAACTTTTTTTAGTTATAGCTTGCCATGTAAATCAGAAGTTCGATTTTATCATCAAAGGCGCAGTTCTACATAAATTGAAGTTGGGAATATACACTAAAATTCACATCCAGCAGCTTCTGAACATCTTAGTCATAATTCTTGCCACCTCGTTAGTTCTATAACGTTAACGACGCTCCTTGTGTTAAGTAAGAACTTTTTGCCAAGGTATGGATGTGATAAATGTACATTTTTTTATATAAGATAAGGCAACTGAGCGTACGGTTCACCATGACCTATTAAATATAACTTTTCTTTATTTTAACGCCATTTATAACTATATTAACTTGTTTTATTAAGTGGTTGTGTAGTGGAAATATAATAATATATACATATAAATGTACTTCATATCGTCCCGTGGGTGTCATAAGAGGTGACAGAGGGAATCAAACCAGGACATGGAGAGCAGCATCTTTATAATATTTAAAAATTGAAAAATAAAAAAAATATGTTTCCCACCCGCCTCCTAAGCGTGGTAACTATGACAAATATCTCCCTTATAAGACAAACTATGTGGAGGCATGTATATGCCTCCACATAGTTTGTAGTAGTGGACTTTGATATGGTTTAATGAATGAAGAACGAAATAGTATGTATGTTTGATATGTAAATGGAAATATATAGTTTTAAACTGATACTGAACGTAAAAAAGACAGATTATGTAATAAGTGTTTGACATTGGCAGTTAGAAGATAAACAATGAATGTTTTATTTTATTTTCTTTCATGTATTTGTAACATAATTATTGTTAATAAATTATATCTTTCTGCACTCCTTCTGCATATAAAATGAAACTATGCCAAATCCCACAATCCTTCATGCGCGCAATATGCTTAAAAATGATGACATTTTATCTTCGCGAGAATGGTGATAAAATCATCTCGTGGTGGTATGATATTTTATTTTAGTTATGTAAGTTGGGCTACTTGATATGGTGTTAATGACTATTAAGTAATTATTTCGAATTATATGCCATAGAAAATTTTAATAAAACGGTCGTATAGTTTAAATATCAAATATAGATTTCCACAATTTATCCCAGACTTACGACAAATTGTTATAACATTAGAAACAACGGAACTAATCTCAGCCAGTCTGTTCGAGCTTAACTTATGGTCTTGTCTCGAGACTGTTAAGCGCTGGTTACAAATTGCATGTCATAATTCAATCGTGACGTATATATATATATATATATATATATATATATATATATATATATATATATATATATATATATATATATATATATATATATACATAGTGGAATACCTACTCTCTTATCTTATATATACTCGCCGGCAAATTGTTCTACGCCTTTGCTGTACTCATTATAAAAGTACTCTGCCACTTGCTTACCCAGTGTGGGAAAGATGAGCGAATCTTCCAAAAACCGTTTGGCACAGCCGATTCCTTGAAAATAATAATAATCAAGCGTGGACATAAATAGGCCAGTAATGTTATATAAAAGGCTCATCAATATTGCTGGAGAAATAATATATTGTGGATGTAGATCGAAACGACCGGAGAAGCACGGATGCTGCTGTTATTTTAAGGAAGATTTCCGCGCCTGCACGAAATTCCTTCTTAAAGTGGCACCATAATTCTGCTGTGCTACCTGTGAATAGTGACGAGACATGGAGACACTTTACTGGTAAAAAAGCATTCTATCTTGGTTCGCTGAGATGAAATAGCTGCATTATTTAAAGCTTTTATTTAACTTGCAATGTATGTTTGTTAGGATCAAATCTTGCAACTGAATTTTAAAGCAGTTATCCTCAACCGATTGAGCTTTTGCATACATGTTTGTTTTAATGACAATGCATGGCTAGCAAAGGGCCTTTATTCTAAATCCAACAAAATTAAATGAAAGGGTTGGCTGAGAGGAATACGAAAATGAAATGACGTCACTCTAAATTCAATATGGTGGACATCCAAAGATGGCGGACTATGTTTTTTTATGTGCACCCCCATGACATGGATTTCAAATGAAAGGATTCGCTGAGAAGTATACCAATAAAATGACGTACGCGTTCAGCTCTTCTAGAAGATGATACGAGTATACTACTGCCCGACTAAACGGTAAGATTTCTTATATTTACGCGAACACTACACATCTAAATAAAATTAATTTTACGGATTTTATCACGTATATAAACTTATTTTATAATCCCGAGGTTTCGAGCACTTTCCAGCACCCATGGTCACGGGGGCGACTGAGGTGTATGACGTCTCAATGTCATAGTTAACCACGGCTACCTCCAGATTAAAAATTATTACTTTTTGTTCCGATCTACGCAGTATGAACTTACAGTATCATGAAGTCTTGCAGTTATATGCTTGTGTTGGGATTTAATTTTATTAATTATGGGATCAAAGCAGATGGTAGCACCCAGCCATCTTCTCTATTAAAATTAGGATGTTCTTTTAATTTCAATAGCCTCGCGAATCATCCATGGAAGGAATCGGTGTTCTTTAGCGAGGATTTGTGATCTATCAAATCTAATGTAGTGACGGGGGCAATCCTGTACATGTTCACAGACTGCAGACTTCCCGGGGCGTCGATTCTTCACATCAGTTATGTGTTCTTTAACTTGGGTTTTTATTGATCTTTTAGTTTGTCCTAAATAAGACAGACCACATTCACAATCAAGCTTGTACACTCTTGCAACTTGCAGAGGCATATTACACTTGACTGATGGTAAAAACTGACTAATCTTCTTTGGCGGCTTGAAGTATGTTTTAATTGAAGCACGCTTCAAGATGTAGCCAATCTTGTCAGTGACACCTCTGACATAGGGTAGTACAGCAGGCACTCGCTCGACTGTAGTCGGCTTCACTCGTTCACTGTGACGTAGGCGTGGGACCCGAAGCTTATTCTCGTGCAAAACTTGCTTGACGTGTTGGAGCTCGGCGGCTTGGTGTTTACTGTCACAGGTCCCTCGTGCTCTCTGAAACAAAGATTTACCTACGGTAGCTAACTGTGAAGGATGATGGTGAGAATCACCGTTTAAATATCTATCTGTATGGGTCCTTTTTCTATACACAGTGTGGCTCAAGGTGTTATCAGGATTCCGAATTACTAACACATCTAGAAAAGCTAAAGAATTGTTTACCTCTAACTCAATCATCATCATCATCATCATTACAGCCCTTCACAAGTCAACTGCTGAACATAAGCCTCTCCCAAGGAATGCCACAAAGCACGGTCCTGAGCCACCTGCATCCATCGAATTCCTGCATATCTTACCAGGTCGTCACTCCATCTAGTGGGGGACGCCCAACACTTCGCCTGCCGGTACGATGCTGCCCCTCGAGAACCTTTTTCCCCATCGGTTGTCGGTTCTTCGAGCTATATGGCCGGCCCATTGCCACTTAAGCTTACTAATCCGTTGGGCTATGTCAGGTTTTGTATATTATATTATTTATGTATTGTATTTATGTATTCCGCGAAATGTTTTCATATTTGCGGCGGTTGTGATTAAGAAGGCGAATTTAATGTGCTCTTTGAATATTTGTACATATGTTTTTGTAATGTATTAGATCATTGTGTTTACTTTGTGGAAAAGAAAATTTAAATTGAATAACCCCTTTTGTGCCGAAGGAAATAAGAATAATTCCCCTTTTTTTTTCACATTTTTGTTGGCACTGTCGAAGATATTGGAAAGAGAAATAGAGCTATACCATACGTTTATCGTTTTGTTAAATTTGTCCGTTTGATCTAAGGGCATCGGTAAATTAATTTGTTTGAATTAATTCAGTTGTTGAACATTGATGATTTTGAAACTTAGTTGAAGTATGAGCATAGGACTGCATGTCAAAAAGAGCTAGCTAGTTGGGAGATTATCAGTTTGAAATCAGCTGCCGCCCTATTGAATAAATGATTATTATTGAATAAAACTATTTTTTACGGATTTTATCGCGTTTAATTAACTTATTTTATATTCCCGATGTTTCGGTTGCTTTCCAGCAACCGTGGTCACGGGGGACTGAGGTGATTGACGTCCCGATGTCAAAGTTAACCCGGAGTACCTTCAGCTTTTTAATTATTAATTTCGGTCCGATCTACGCAGAATGAACTAACTGTGTCTTGAAATCTTGCAGTGGTATGCTTGGGTTTAGTTTTAATTTTATGAATTACAGGATCCCAAGCAGGTGGTAGTACCCAGCCTCCCTCTCTTTTGAAATTAGGATATTTTTTAATTTCAATAGCCTCACGTATCATCCATGGCAGGAATCGATGTTTTTTCGCGAGGACTTGTGGTTTATCAAATCTAATGTAATGGCGGGGTCCATCTAGGATATGATCACAAACTGCAGACTTCCCGGAACGTTGGTGCTTCACGTCAGCTATGTGTTCTTTTACGCGGGTTTTTATTGATCGTTTTGTTTGCCCTATATATGAGAGACCACACTCACAATCAAGCTTGTATACTCCTGCATCTTGTAGAGGAATAGTGCACTTGACGGATGGTAAGAACTGACTAATCTTCTTCGGCGGCTTGAAGAATGTTCTAATAGAATCTCGCTTCAAGATGTAGCCAATCTTGTCTGTGACACCTCTGACATATGGTAGTACAGCAGACACACGCTCGACTGTGGCCGGCTTCACTCGGTCACTGTGACGTAGGCGCGGAACCCGAAGCTTGTTGTCGTGCAGAACCTGCTTGACGTGCTGAAGCTCGGCGGCCAGGTGTTTGCTGCCACAGATCCCTCGTGCTCTCTGCAACAAAGATTTGCCCACGGTAGCTAACTGTGAAGGGTGATGGTGGGATTCATTGTTTAAGTATCAGTTTGTATGGGTCTTTTTTCTATACACAGTGTGACCTACGGTGTTATTAGGATTTCGAATGACTAACACATCAAGGAAAGCTAAAGAATTATTTGCCTCTAACTCCATAGTAAATTGAATTTTAGAGTTTATGGAATTAAGATGTTCTAAAAATGCAGTTACTTTTTCTGATGGTAAAATTGTGAAAGTATCGTCTACGTACCGCTTGTAGAAACTTGGAGTTACTAGTGCAGTAAGCAGGGCTTTCTCCTCAAAGTCCTCCATGAAAATATCGGCGACAATGGGAGATACCGGTGAGCCCATCGCATCACCATCTACTTGCTTGTAAAAGTGTTCCTTCCACAATAGGTAGCCAGATGTAAGGCAATGTCTGAGTAATACTGCATATTCTGCTGGCATGTTGTTTTCCTCTAGTTTCCTAGTTATAATTGAGATGCAGTCTTCAACAGGTAGGCATGTAAATAGAGACTGAACATCAAAACTGACCATAGTTTCATTGTCAGTAAGACATAGGTCTTTTATCTCACTGACAAAATGGTATGAATCCTTAGTGTGTGCTCTTGTATGTCCTCTGAGTGACGATAGTACTTTTGCTAAGTTTTGAGCCAATCTGTAAGTTGGCGAATCGATCTGACTCACTATTGGACGTAGAATCGTGGGTTTACAGGAAACGTAAGCAGGGCTTTCTCCTCAAAGTCCTCCATGAATATATCGGAGACAATGGGAGATACAGGTGAGCCCATCGTCACTCTATCTACTTGTTTGTAGAACTACTCCTTTCAAAATAGCCAAATGTAAGGCAGTGTCTGAGTAATACTGCATATTCTACGGGCATGTTTATTTTCCTCTAGCCTTCTAGTAACAATCGAGATGCAGTCTTTAACAGGTAAGCATGTGAATAGAGACTGCACATCAAAACTGACCATAGTTTCATTGTCTGCCAGATGTAGGTCTTTAATCTCGCTGATAAAATGGTAGGAATCCTTTGTGTGTGCTCTTGTATGTCCCTTGAGTGGTGAGAGTATATTCGCTAAGTGTTGAGCCAAGCTGTAAGTTGGTGAATCAATTTGGCTCACTATGGGACGTAGTGGAGAATTGGGCTTGTGTATTTTTGGTAACCCATACAACTTCGGTGGTTTGGCACACGTAAGTATTACCGATTTTACATCTAGATTTAATATTTCGGAGTGTTTCTTTATGAGTTCACTGGTTGTTTTAAGTGTGTTATTTGTTAGGTCATTTTTAACCTGTTTATAAGTACTTACATCTGACAAAATTTCGAGAATTGTGAGTTCTGGTTTATTGCGTAGGTTATTCAACGCTTTAAATTCGTCTTTAGGTAGATTCGGTTTTGGCGCTGAACTTCAACGTAACATAGACGAAATGTCTTGACGTATCGCTTCCAAATCTTCCTTTCGCATATTGTTTTTAAATAAACAGTCCTCGACACTACAGATAATTTCTTCGCACGGTAATTTTTTGGTGTTAAAGCAAAATTAAGGCCTTTCGATAATACTTTAATTGCTTCATCATCCAGAGTTTGCTTTGACAGATTATAGATCGCGCTTAATCTATGATCCGCGTTCGTAGTCAACTGTTGCGTTTCGTTCTCACGTTGGCACAGATGTTTGACATTTAATTTGGTTGTTAATTTTTGATATTTTACTATATGTTTGTTTTTGCATTGTCCGTTCCACAATTGTCAGTCCCACAGGTGGTGTATAGTGCCTACCCACTAAACACCACCTGTGGGACTGGCGATGGCCATTATGACCTTCCTGCCGAATCGGAAGCGAACCCCTTTAGGGAAAAGCTGGCGCAGACTTTTAATTAAATGAATGCCGACAATTTATTTCATTACACAATTTGGCCAATGGTGGCGCTGTTACTAAGATTCGGAAATCACCCGTGCGAAGCCGGAGCGGATCGCTAGTTTAAGATAAATAGTGATAAGCGCCAATATCATATTGGCCGTGTGGACTGCGAAATCAAAGGTCGTGTGAAGTGTGGTGTGAATCCACCCTCCAACTACTGTCGTGAACAACTCTTAACACAAGCATTTTTAAGCTTACCAGATGTGGAATATTAGTAATGTTAATAGAATTGCTAGTATTTTGAAGAAGAATGAATAAGCTTAAAGAATCGTAGTAATGCACTGGCTTATAATAAGTAAAAAACTTAGGTACTTACTGGTATCGAGGTCGCTCGAAAAACTTTATCCTACCGGTTGTCGTTTCTTCGAGATACATGGCCAGTCGATTACCATTCCAGCTTACAAAAACGTTAGGCTATATTTGTACTGGTTCTACTGTGGATATAATCATTACCATTTCCTTAACACTTAGGGAGGCGCGTCCCAATTTGCAGCACAAGTACCCACTCACTACTGGATCCACTGGACCCAGTATAATATAATAAGCCTTTTCCAGCTTTTTCCAACACTGCTCTATAAACGTAAATGGTTGCTTTCTAATAAGGATGCGATATATGTAAAGAACAATATAATTGAATCAAATACTAATATTTATTGTTTTTACTTAAACAAAAGCTGTTACAAAAATATACTAAATTTCTCCATAGTTTTGTGATATGTTTTAGGCTAATAGTTAAAAATTTTTATAATTACTTATATCAAACAAAATCTGCTATATTTTTACAAAATAATGTACTTACTTATATGAGATAAAGAAAGATCATTCTTCATAGAAATATTAAAAAAATATAACAAATATACAAAATCCTCTTTTAGTAAAATCACACTTTCCAACGTTCTACCGACACCTTTTGAACTAAGTGACTACCAAAATCGTTATTTGTTGAGCTACACTATCGCTGAAAGGTGCTAAGAGCAGCAACGTTGCAAACGTTGAATTTAATACTTACTAAGCAAAGTATTAAGGACTGGGTCCGTTGGACCCATTAGCGACTCATAAAGTGTTAACGCCGGGAGCACAGCTACCTACAACTTCTGCATTCTTTCTCTCAAGGGACCAGAGTCCGTTGAGAAAAATAGAATCGTGGTGTCATGCTACCTTTTTTTTTTTTTTTTTTTATAGGATAAGGGTGACAAACGAGCACACAGTCCACCTGATGGTAAGTGGTTACTGCGGCCCATAGACATCTACATCTATCCTCTATTACAACTGAAAATGTAGATGCGTTGTCACCCGTGAGGACTAAGATGGAATGCCTCATTTCCAGTAAAAAGGGCCTCCGGCCACCTGCACTCACCAAGCGAAACGCAGAGGTAAACCTCTACTTCACGCTGGTTTTCTGTGAGGTCGTGGTACCACCCCGGTTCGAGCCGGCCCATCCGTGCGGCAGAAAAAGCTACCGCGTGGCTCTACCACTGTTAGACCTATACAAATAAATAAAATTGAAGTGTCTGTTTGTAATATCAAAATAACAGCTTTTTACTACGTGCATATGAAAGTATATACGGTACTTATAATAAAAGCACAATTTTTAAAATTTCTGTCTGTCTGTTTGTTCCAGCTAATCTCTAAAATGGCTGGACCGATTTTGACGGGACTTTTACTGCCAAATAGATGATGTTATACAGAGTAACTAAGACTAATTTTATTTTATAAAAACAATTAGAGTTCCACGCAAAATATTTCAAACCCTAAATTTAACGCGGAGGAAGTTGCGGGGAATGGCTAGTCATCTATGATTATATTACAAAGCTCTAAAACCAAGGAAACGTTTGTAGAGATAAGAGCTTTTTGGGATAACATCGTTCAGAAAACCGTGACAGTACAACCTACCAGCACTTTGCTTGCATGAAATTACTTGGAGTCTAAACTCGTCAACGCTGCTACCATAAGGACACTGATGGGGTAGACAGATCGCCGCTCCCAATCGGATTCCTACGGCTCTGTGAAAATGTTTACATCAAGTAATGTACCGAGATTACTTGATGGTAAAGCGTGTAACCAGTGTCTAGATTCCTTCTTCGAAACAGCTAAAAGACGGGTCAGATCTCGGAAAATATAAAACAAGTCTTTCTACACATTCCTTACCAAAAAATATCCCAATGGTTTTGTTGGTCAACTTTTCTAGTCAACTTTTTTAGTCTGCATTGCCTCAGCAGAAAATCATTTTACTACTTTTTACATTATTATTTATTTTATTATTATTTTACATTGTATTCGATCAAATTAATTGTACTCTTTTTACTACAAAAGAGGCATTCCATCTTAGTCTCCACGGGTGACAACGAATCTACATTTTGATTATTTATTGAGGATAAATGTAGATGTATATTATGGATCACAGCAACCACTGTGGGGTGGACGCTTGTCACCCTATCCTATAAAAAAAATATTTCACGAAATATTTCAATTGCTTGTAGTTTAGCTTCTCTCTTAATTCACTCACGAAAGTTACTTAAATTTTGAAAGACAGAACAAAAGTTCATAGCACTACCGTGCAATACTACGAGGGCGCGCGAAACTTCGTCTCGTGTATTCAGTAAAAGGCAGAACAGGGAAAAACCAGTAACACCTCCATAATATCAGTAAAAAAAAACTGCTTCTAAGCGCGGCAGCTATGGGATATGTCCACCCTTTGAGGCAATATAAGAGCCTATTTGCGACAGTGGACTTTTTATATACTATAACGGTAACGGCAATTAAGGAGGTAACAGAATCTAATTTTGTTATCTGTATCATAACAGGGATCTATTAGAAAGGCCAGATAGAACTCTCAGCTCCTTTTACGGTATGCCACTCCGTGTATTTTAAGCACGCTGGTGTTTATCGTTGCCGTTGGGAATCTTGTCCATCCACAATCCCCTATAGAGAAACACAGCTGAGCCTGTTGGTAAGACATACAGAAGGTCGATGAATGTAGGTGAATTAGGTCTCAGATAGTTTGTGGTTTACCATAAAGTCCTATAAACATAGGTGGGCTTGTTAAGCTTTTAGCTTACCTGATAGTAAGTGACTACTGCAGTTCTTGGACACCTGTAGTCAAATGCGTTTCCAGACTAGAGGACTAAGATGGATAGTCTCACAGCCTGTGTTATACTGACTCTCCATATCCTTCCGGTCGAAACACAGCAGTACAAGCACTAATGATTTCTTATATTTACTCGAACACTACACATTAAATAAAACTATTTTTATATGTTTTTATTAAATCGCTTTCGTGTATTTCGGGATGAAGTCAGTAATTGATTTTAAACTAACTTTCCGATGAACTAGAGATTTGAAATCTCGAACAAAGCACAAAACAATAACAGAAAAAAAATTAAAAAATACATAATTTTTTGATATTTATCGTGATTGATAATTTAATAAAATATACTAGATTATTTTTTATTTTGAAATATTAATAAAATATGTCCATATTAATTAGTATATAAATAATTGGAGTTTACTCATAATACTCAAAATAACTTGTCGAAAGTTGGAAAGTTATTTCAGTTTTTATCTGAATCTAAACTATATACTTTGAAATGGGTTAACGAAATCGTTAATGGTTATCCACTTACAAGCCGTTCATAGCTAAATGTACAACCTTTAATTAATTTTCCTGAAACTGACTGCCGTATTTAAAAAAAATATAAAAAAGAAGAAATTATTTTACTTTTTACTACATTTTCGTGGAGTTACAAAGATTACCTAATCTGCTAGACATAACATAATTTTATATTCTTGAAGGCGCCGGGCTTTGAGACTGACGAAAATTGTTCAGAAAAATTAAAAATTATATTTTCTCCGAAAATAAAACTAATTATTTGATTTTGATTTTGTTTTAAATAACCAAAACAACATTTGAGGATATAATTACGCAACTTTAGATAATCACCACTCCATTTTATCACTTGGGTGTGCAAAGGGCAACAATGAAAATGCTGGAAAGATATCATAGTTTCACATATGGATCATCTCGTTTTCGCCAGTCATGAAATACTCACATCAAGGATGGGGAACAGCATCAAAGGTGTGCGACGATTTCCTCCAGGTTGAATTACGGTCACTGTGGCTAGAGGCTACCTCAGAGGAGACAGCGTAGTGTTCGATGTATGCGCAAGCACATGTGCATTCTCTATTCTCTTACTCTCATAGTCCAGGTCGGCAAACTGACACAGCCGGAGAGAGATCAGGCGCAGAACTAACGGCTTTATCGGAATACACTTCCTATGCACGGGGGTGAAACACCGCCAAGTTACTGACTCTGGGTTACTATTGAGAATTTTTTAACAGAAAATTTTTATTAAGGATTTTTTGGCCCGACCCCGGAATGGAACCTGGCACCTCATGATCAGCAGTCGCGTTTGATCGCGCAGAGACGTCCAGTACTGCGATCGTCAATATACTTGCGAAGGTCATCATTACCATTTAGGCTATATTTTATCTAAAAATCTTGAAAAATGTTTTTTTTTGTAAAATCGAAAAAAATTGTGCAATAAATTACGTCATATTATTCTTTTTAACCCAGGCTCAGCAGGGGTGGGTAGTATTAAATATATGGGTGGTTTTGAATTCATTGTCTAACAAGATTTATGTCGACAAAAAAAAAGGAAACTCAATTAACTCTTCCCATTCAAATTTCACCCCAATACCTTGAACCCGAAACGTAGTCAAGCGAGTTTCCAACACTTTACTACTAAAGTTTGAAAAAAATATTTAGAATTACATTTTCTTAACAAATATTCATATAAAAAGAGAAATTCATTTAAAACTCTATTTACTGGATAAAAATTGTAGGCTCTTAACCCTAATGAATTACCTACTAGCTTAAAAATATCAGCTAGAGTTGAAGTACTATTAATCAAGTTGAATAGTACACTTTTAGAAAAGTACAAACCGTTTAATTTTAAGTGAGATTTTGAGTAGACTAAGCAATAATGACAAATTAACATCTTTGTTATTATTGCTTTAATTTTATTTTATTAAAAATATTAGCTAAGTTCCGCGTAATAAAAATGTTATTTATCTTACCTAGTTTGAAGAGCACCTCCCGCCCTCCCTCAATTACATTTACTATCACCGTCACCACTACTCGCAAAACCACTACACTAGAAAAGACACACCACCGTCAATAATACAACACGTGTTTTGCCTCTAAGCGATGCATCTTCAGGTGAAGTAGACTCTGTGGTGGCTGACCGCTAAATGACTAGAATGTCGTCTAAATAGCTCCATAAAAATTTAATTCTCTGTTCTTTCACCCTTAGGGTTAGCTTTTTTCTATCAGTTACTTTACAATTACAATTTTTTTTACCAATTTATCTTCAATTATACGAATACGAAACCATGCATAGTTTGTTAACGTTATCGTTACAGGCTATCTGAACAAGGGCCTCTACTCTTAGATTGCCCCATATTTCCATAGTTGCCATGCTTGACAAGCAGGTTGATTTTTATTTTTATTCGCTATTAGGAAGACGCTGCTACCCATCTTCTGATTTGTTTTCCTCTGTCCCCTCTTACATCACCCACGTGATAATATTGGGTATTTGACATTCTTACACCGCTACCAGCTGCTACACGGTATATAGTTTGTTTAATAAAAAAATAATTGATAACGGCTTACAGTTGGTGAAGATATCGCGTTAAATATATATGACGGCACGTGCACCATTGCACCTGCGGCGGCGTCTGTGTAGCTAGACATAATTCTTGTAAATAACACGTGCTCCGCACACCTGCACCATTGCACCTGCGGTGGCGCCCGTTAAGCTTGTATAAAACGGACGGAGCTGCCGCCGTTAGAACAGTCTTGGCTCTGACGTGGAACGGTGCGCTTGTCGTATTCCGTTACTAGTTTATCCTCGACTCGTTGGATAATTAATTCGTGTAAACGAATTAATTATTATTCCTAACTACAAAATCAGTCTCTGTATTATAACCACTATACTGCCTACATCAGAAGTGGGATAAAGTCCCCCTTATTGCCCACATATAATCTTCGAATAGTATGAGAATTATTACATTTGTAAAGGCTATAATGCATTTCGCGTTGATGGGTCTTTTTTTTATGTTAAATACCGTAATAAAATTTGCTGTCCTACTTACGATATTGTCGTATCATTAATGTGTAGAGAAAAGATAAAGTGAAATTATTTAAGCCAAAAGATAAATCCTTTTGTTCCATTTCTATTAAAAGTGCCCGCAAGTGTATTCATTATTTCTTGACGTACCTAAATATTTTAACAAATGTCAAACTAAATGTTGGAGGCTTTCTAATTAACTTGTTCAAGTTTTGTTATAATTTGATAGTTCATGTGAAACATGATTATCATTTGCTATATTTTGAAGTTCAAAACGTTTAACGGTTGTACTACAATAAAGGATTAACTTTAACACTCTGTGGATTGAAAATAATAAGTGACATTTTTGTGTTCTAATGTGTTGATCAGTGTTGCAGTTTGCTCCGAATACTGTGTGGTCGACAAGATTGGGGTTTGATGTCGAGAGATTCGTAGAAATCTCTACAACAATGATCAATGAGGAAGATGTTGTGACGGCTAATCGAACATGGTCAGGTACGGCCGAGCGCTAGTAAGATTGAGCCTACACCGCTACAGTCTGTAACTTATCGGCAGATCTTATGGCAAGGCAATTCAAGCGGCCGCCGAACACATGGTCCTTTGGTGCTGTAAATGAACGTCTGAGGCTTGGTCGGTTTTCGTAGATTATGCGCAGTTGCCTCCTTCCCTTTGAAATATGTGATGGTATCCGTCTCTACACATAGTTTCCGTTTATTGCAATGTTTTCAAATGTCCATACATTTGCCGTTTCTTAAGAGAATTTGTGATGAATTTTGGAAGCTCGGAATTTCATGGTTCGCAATACATTTATCTCAATTTCTTTTAATTTTGCAAAGCAGTACGACGATTCGCTAGCGCTAGTACGGCGCGACGGCTCGCTGGCGCGAATGTGGCACGGACGCAGCAGAACGGAAAGCTGGAGTGCGTTTGCCTGGAGGTAGCCATATCGGCGCGTTCATGATTTATATGAAGTCTGGGATGGTCGACCGTTGTAATATTTAACAAGAGTTAATATCTGTTAGCAGGTGGTGATAACTGATAGACCGTATACTGTTCACTGTCAACCACACGAGTACGCGCGACAGTCAGAGGTAGCCTTGTCTGTGCGTCTAGAAAATACAGAGACGTTGCAACACTCTGGCGAAGTAATTATTCTAGTGCAGAAAAGGAAGATGGAGTTGCAGGGAGGCTGGTTTGTGCTACACTAGGATATGTGTAGAGTTGCTGTTGGTTTACATACTTAGATGTTATCGTGTCACTACGTCCGTCACGATACATTTTTGTGTGATTATGACGGGGACATGTTTGCGGTATGGTTGGTCTGTAACTGTTCTATACTGAATTGAAAAAAAAGAGAGTAAGAAAAAAAATGTGGTTCTTACTATCATTACAGGGCGTTTGCCGGTCCAATGATATAGCTAAAGGGAATAGTGATTCCGGACTAGCATAAATAGTACTTGAAAAAAAAATCGTAAGAAAAAAAAATAGTTCTTACTATCATTGCAGGGCTTTGTGCCGGTCCAATGATATGGCTATAGGGAATAGTTATTCCGGACTAGCGAAAACAGTACTTGAAAAAAAAAAGAGAAAATAGAAAAAGCTGCAGACTAATCATTCCGATCTAACATAAAGATGATTAAAGTTTTGTAGGGCTTACTGCCGGAACAAAACTGACTGTCACCCCAGTCGGAAGGGTCAATATAGACCGGACCAGACGCTGTTTTGTCAGGAGAACCGAACGATGTTTTTCTGTCTACAGATAACTAAGATTGTGATGGAGCGCGTGCGAGGACGCACGCATGTCAGTATGGCCGTGACGGCACGTGCACCATTGCACCTGCGGCGGCGTCTGTGTAGCTAGACAGAATTCTTGTAAATAACACGTGCTCCGCACACCTGCACCATTGCACCTGCGGTGGCGCCCGTTAAGCTTGTATAAAACGGACGGAGCTGCCGCCGTTAGAACAGTCTTGGCTCTGACGTGGAACGGTGCGCTTGTCGTATTCCGTTACTAGTTTATCCTCGACTCGTTGGATAATTAATTCGTGTAAACGAATTAATTATTATTCCTAACTACAAAATCAGTCTCTGTATTATAACCACTATACTGCCTACATATACAATATACTTGCCAAGGTCAATCGTATTTACAAATTTCAATACGAATTAGAAACCTTCTTTCCTAAGTTGGCTCAAAAATGAATGATTGCCATTCAAAATATAAAATGTTCCGCTTTATCGGCTACGTTGCTCTGTATTGTATAAATGGCATTCATTTATCTTGGAGTATTCCATTATAGGAGACCACAGATGAGAGGCTGCAACCATTTGTCACGCTTACAAGAAGATCCGATGCAAGAAAGTACTCGGTAAATATTCGAGGGATAAACTCAAGAAATATGTCCGGCTTTGATGTTATGGTCCATGGATAAACTTCAACTATGGTTATATACAATACCCTTGTTCTAGAATTATTGTATTTTTTACAGGATAAGAATGACAAACGAGCACACAGTCTTCTTGACCTTGAGTAGATGCTTTTAGCTCGATTAAGAATCAAAATGCAAATGCATTATCACACTTGAGTACTAACATAGAATGCCACGTATAAGGTAAAATGGGTCTCGGTTACTATACATTCTGTATAAAAAACACACGATGGTATTATGTGAGTACGAGGTCGTCCCCTGGTCAAGTCGACCCATTGTACATAGCGCATCGTGGCTCTACCACGTAAGAGAATAATTAAAAGTGAATAATAAATTAATCTGACATTCGTTAATTTATCACCCATTAACGATAAAATAGAAAAAGTATTAAGGATTTCTTTAATCCAATAGTATAATATGTAGAACAAGTCATAAGTATGTCGTATACTAACTTAGAAATAGGAGTATATACTGTACTGATAGGTAAGCATAACCTTTACAAACCCTAAAATTATCGCGTTTTATGTGACTGAATGTTAAAGCATAATATTTTTATCGATTAAATATTTATAAGTTTATATTGGCTTTTGCCGTGCCAAGCAATTAAATATAAAATTTACACCCGGAAAGCCAGTAAAATAACAATTAAAGTTGTTACATTGAATTTGATTTGGTGTTTAGTCCATTCAAAAGGGTCAAGTACATAATTAACTTTACAAAAAATATTAAAACATGAGTAAGTATATCCACTATTTAATATCGTACTTTGGGTGACGTAAGAGGCGATGAAAGTAACACGAAAGAGGAAATGGGCAGCAGCGGCAAAACCTTTGGTAATCTTGTCCCATATGAGGCAATTTACGGGCAGGCTTATGTTTAGCAACCTTTTATGGGCTTCCTATTTCCTTTTCTCCGGCTTTTATTTCCCTACCCTAAAACCCTCTCAGAAACGAGAGAAAGCCTATGATCAGCAGTGGAACGTATACAAGCTGTAACTTTACTTTACTTTAAGAATCGAAACCCAGTTGCGTTTTCTCCCCTAAGGACTAATATAAAATACCTCGTTCCCAGTAAAATGGGTATCCAGTAAACTACACTCACCATACGAAATATGATGTGTGTTTTGTTTTATTTTACGCTAGTGTTCTGTGAGAGCGTGATCCCACCCCGGTCGAGCCGACCCATAGTTACAGCGTGGCTGACAAAATAAATATTTTATTTCTTTCTTTCTTCTAAAACATCATCACATATTAATACATCAAGTAATGAAGTATATTATCCCCTTTTCTGACGTTCCCACTGAGATCAAAGCTCGCCCATGGTTTAACGCTGAATGCGCCCAAGCTAAAAAGTGAAAGCATATAGCGTATATATCCTGGGTGAACACTCGAGACCGCAAAGCTCTGGGTATCAATTCCAAGAAGAGAGCTTTCTACCAGGTCGCCAAGTCATACTAGAAAGCGTTACATAAAGACAGTCTCGATTGCATGAAACATATTGGCGCAAAATTCTCTACCAAACTATCCGGTACTAGAGCTATTTCGTGTATAGCCAAAGCAACAAAAGACTTTCTGAGTGAATGGTCTCTACGGGTCGTCATCGATGGCTGCTCATCCAGTCCTGTGGCGACTATCGCTAGTATTCCTCATAGGTCCGTTCTATCTGCTACTCTTTTCCTGATACACATTAATAATCTGCTTATGCCCAGTATCAATAAATATGCAGACGACAGCAAAGTTGTAGAGA
Organism: Parnassius mnemosyne; assembly: GCA_963668995.1. Lineage (NCBI taxonomy): Eukaryota > Metazoa > Arthropoda > Insecta > Lepidoptera > Papilionidae > Parnassius > Parnassius mnemosyne. The sequence goes on along the minus strand of CAVLGL010000076.1, from coordinate 172,670 downwards.
GTTACCAACCATGTGCTTGGGCCAGTCGGGATCAAATCCAGCCCGAAAGAGATGCTATGGTAGAGCGTGTGAATCTCACACTACAGGCAGTCTCCAAATATGGCGATGCCAATCTTGTATAGTTTCATGAACCCAAAACATTAGCGTGTCTCTAAAATTAGCCGGCTCTCCTTGGCTCCTTATTTCCGAAATGTATCACTGCAATACACCGACCAGCTTACGTTTTTGGGGGTTGAGATATTCTGATACCTGAATTTTGGGCTGTTCATTGAGTCCAAGGCCAGAGCAGCTGCCAGGAAATTAGGATTCCTTGCAAAGGTGCGGCGGTAATTCACGCCGAGAGAACTGCTTACTTTATATAAAGCGCAAATCTGGTCGTGCAGGGAGTATTGCTGCCATATATGAGCTAGTGCTGCAAAATGCCACCTATCAGCTTTGGACTCAATGGAAAGGCGTGCTAAGAGGCTTATTGGTGACTCGAATTTGGTTAAAACCAATTTTACTAGCCTCGAACAGAGGCGTAAAGTAGCCAATCCTTCGGTTTTCTACAGATGTATTTCAGAGAGTGTGCGCAGGAATTGCATTACTTAATTCCTCCTTCTCCCTTCCACCATCTGAAAACCCGACGTTAGGCCAGCCTCCACCCTTTCGTTGTTGACTTACCACGTATTCAAACCAAATGATTTGCTGCATCGTTCCTTCCTTATGCGTACAGCAAATATATGGCATAGTTTGCCAGTATCTGTCTTTCCATCTGATTACCATTTTCAAGGCAAGAGTGAATAGGATTTTGTCAAATCAGTGCGCTTCAGCATCTTAGGCTACAGCACCACTTACCATCAGGTGGGATTATAGTTAAGCGCTGGCTTGGAATAGTAAAAATATACTTCTCAAAGATGGCTGCATGTAGAATAAACAATTTCATTATTAAAAGTTACGAGCGTTTCGCAAAGCCGCACGGTTGTTTTGTTTAAAATTAGCAGAATTTTCCGTGTAACGAAGTTAGCTCGCGTGAACCTATTTCCCACGCCAGCAATTTAGCGGCAAATTTATATTAAGCCTCAGCCACTTCACGCTGCGTTAAGTGAATCAAATTACAGTGAAATCACTGTACAACCTAAAACTTGAAACTCTTTAGACTGCTTTGTTTCTTTAAAGACTAGTTTGAATTTATGAAACGTTACATAAATGGTTTTGATATACTTAAATGTACTATAACTATCAACTGGGCGAATTTCACTTTGTATTATATAATTACGCATTTTTATTTATGACTTAAGATATTTCATTGGTGTTGCAGACGTTCATGGGCGGCAGTCGATACTTACCTTCAATTGAGCCGCAATTCAATAAAGCTAGTTTTTATCTAGCAGTAGGATATATGCGTAGACTTACATTTATTTTTCTAAAAGAAATGAGCGTAGTATCAAACGCTTACAGTCGTTTCATTAAACGACATCTCTGTAAAGTGTAGAAACTCCGAAATGTCACTGCGGAATGTTTTCAATGAGACAAATAAAGTAAGAGATTTTGAGCCTTGACTAAACCTTTTACGGTCTACGCTACGGTTGCGAAAATTTATTAGACCTTATATATAAACCCTACTCGAAAAAAAAATTGTAAGTTTAGTTTATAACTATGGAATAAGTTCTTCAGTATATTCGTCGATCAGTGACGCATTTCAAAAGTTATATAGTATACTAACTGACCAGACAGACGTCGTTCTGCCCTTTTCTGAGATGACCCTTTCTCCCATAAAAAATCCTTAAATTCCTAATAAAAAATGTTAAGGGTCACTTATCGGGACAAAAACTATCCAATCTCTCAAGTTGGAGCAAACTGCTCACAGTGTGTAAAATTTCATTGAAATCGGTTCAGTAGTTTAGGAGTTCATCGCGGACAAACAGGTAGTTTTTATATATAAAGATTATCTTTCTAATAATTAACCAATATTTCACTAAAAAATATTTTATAGTTAAAACCCTTTCATACGGAGTTGTAGTAGCTGAAGAGCTAAGCATTCGTTGTAAATTTCACAGAACACAAGCAACCCGGGTTCGAGCCTATTTGACACCAATGAAATTGTTATTCTTTTTCAGAATTTTTTTTACGTAGTCGGGCTTTTTAATTACTGTTTTAACCATTGAGTAAGTTAATATAAAAGTCCAATTCCAAGTGTATGCGTTTTAAAGAATATCGATTAATATACATGGTCATACTCAACACGCTGAGCAGACGACGAGAGAAAAACAGCTACCGTCACTCTCGTAATGCTGACCCCTACCACCATTTAGAAATATTTTTTACCGAAACATTTGTGAAGATTTTCCACCAACAGTCAGCCAACAAATTCACAGAGACAAAAAGCAATTGAAGGGCATGTAAGTGTTCAGTTCGATTTTTAAGTAATATAAAAACGTTAACGTACTTTGTGTAGAAAAAATACCACAGTCAGCAAATTAAAGTAACTTTCATTTTTAAAAAAAGGAAAATATTTAATTAAAATATTATAATTTCAAATAGTGAAGCGGTGAAGGAAAACGAGAGGATACGTGCATGTTTTTTTAGTAGGATAAAGTTGCAAATAAACCAACAGTCCACCTGATAAGCGGATATTGTGACCCATAAACATGACCTTTATGCTGCTGTGTTTGTATGGTGAGTGTAGAGAAACGGAGATCCTTTTTACTGGAAAAGAGGCATCCCATTTTAGTCCTGACGGCTGATAACGCATCTGAATTTTAATTCGAAAACGAGGATAGATGTAGAAGTCTATGGGCCACAGCAAGCACTCACCATGAGGTGGACTGTGTGCTTGCTTGTCACCCTGATCCGATAAAAAAATACATACTTACTTTACTTACTTACTTATCGACACGCACAATCCCTAACGGGGTAGCCAGAGAGAACAGATCGCCAAGTATCACGATCCTTACATACCTCTTTCGCTTCTTTCAGATTCATTATCTTCTTCATACATGCACGTCTAGGCATCCGAGTACTCTTGACCCTCCCCTCTTCGAGCAATTTGCTCACATGGTCTTCGAAAGTTAGTCTCGGTCTACCTCGACAACTTTTAATATTAACTTTCGCGCTATATATTTTCTTCACCATTCGGTCTTCACTCATTCGCTCAACGTGCCCAAACCATCGAAGCACGCCCTTATCATTTTTTGTGATAAGATGATTTTTCAAACCTGCAATATTGCGAATCTCTTCGTTTCGCTTTCGGTCGGCCATGGTAACGCCGTACATTTTACGAAGAGATCGCATCTCCACTGCATTCAACTTGCTTTTATGCTTCTTCTGGCATACCCAGGTTTCGCCGCCATATAACAAATTCGGTACCAACACTGCGTTATGTATTGCAAGGCGTGCACTCTTCACTACGCCTTGCCTTTTGACTAACGCAGTCAGGAAAACAATCATCTGAAAATTATTATGTACAATAAAAATGTACATATATATCTAATTCATATTTAATTGTTACTAAAATATTTTTAATTGAGTTTTGAAGGCCGAACAGAAGATAGACAACATATCGAGGTCGTTAAGCATTTTATTGTGGAGGACACACATTTTGTGTACTGGAGCTCTTTTACCAATATTGGTCCTGGTTTTTGGTATATAAAACAAAACTTTTGATCGTGTGACCACCCAAAAGGTCTTCGAAACCTTACCTCGGACAATAACTGTGAACACTTAATCTCACCAACACAGATATTCCTAAAAATGGTGGCGTCCATTAAAGAGCGTCGGTCCTTAAATGATATTTTTGATTTTAAGATATTAAATAATAATAGGCAATTTTAATCTGTTTGCACAGTTTAAAGGCAAACACTAAAACTGTCATCTTTGCCATGAAATGCCAAAAAAATGTTAACAATTATTACCTATTACTATTGGTCCCAAGTGAAACTAGAAATTACACAATAAAATAATAATACCTACTAATAACTACTTGGTTGGCCCAAGTTAATCTATAGAAACAAAGTTCATCTTGATCAACTTGATGACGGCTGGGCATATTTTGATGATTTTTTTTATTTGTATTTGTTGGCGCTGTTTTCAACTGACTGCAAAAAAACGAGGAGACATTTTTCATGTGTGTTACCTCAGAACATTTTCTAGGTGAAATGATTTGATGTTTCTTAATTTGAAAACCAGTTATTTTCATGTGGTCCTCTATAAATTTGATCAAGATTTGATTATAAGTTTTTGAGTTATCCTTAATAATGCGTATTTAATTGACTTCGACCTTATTAATATGTTCTGATTTTATTTATATTTCAAATGTAAACCGACTTCAATCGGTAGCACCAAATTTCTAATTTTACTACTTGTGAGATCCAGAAATCTCCCGTGCAAATCCGGGTGAATTGGTAGTGAAACATAAAAAAGTAATGAATATGTTTAAAGTACAACTGTTTTTATGGAATAAGCGGGACAAACGAGCACACAGTCCACCTGATGGTAAGTGGATGCTGTGGCCCATCATAGAAACCCGGCTTGACAACCAAAATTTAGATGCGTTCTCACATCAGAGGATTTAAATGCAATGCTTCGTTTACAGTTAAAATGGTCTCCGGTTTTCTCACCTTACTGTAGGTACATAGCATCAATAAGCTACTATTTTACGCTAGTATCCTATGAGAGCGTGGCCGACGTGGTACGTCTGTTTTATTAACTATTGTCCTTAAGCATTAGGTATATAATGTAATGTAAGTTTCACTTAAACATGTGAATTATAAGTCCCAGACCAGCATGGAACTGAATAGTTAATACAACATTATAACAGCCTTTAAAAACTATATTTTATGTGAAGCCAATATTCCTACTAATGACGGTTAAATCTATGCCGGAGTCCATAAAGGAAACTGGACTTGTGAGGTATTCAATATATATATATATACACACTTTTGCTACGTACTTAGTACAGATACGTACGTCACGTTATGTGACGACCTGGTAAGACATGCAGGAAATCGATTAATGCAGATGGCTCAGTACCATGTTTTGTGGCATTCTTTGGTGATAGCCTATATTCATCACCTGTGTATACATTGGATCTATGAAGAGTTGTAACGGTAATGAAGAATGCACGTGCACTGTTATAGGGCTTTTACTATTTTTAAATGTTATCCACATTATAACACCTTAATTTCTTCTGATCTCATTGCTATGTTGAACAAATAATGCCAGAATTTTAGAGAAAAAACAATTTTCATCCTAAAGATTTTTTCGAGTATCTTCCGTTTTACTTTCCTTGTATATTTAACAGGATTATAAAACAAGATCAGAGTTAAGAAACGCGCCTCGTCAAGGGATAATTATTCAAGGAAAATTTATTCAAAATTTTAATAATTTTACAAAATTATTCTTTTTCCATCCTGAAAAAGAGCCTTTAAATAAAAATTGTACCCTTGCATTCAAAATTCGTCTGTAATTAGAAGAAAAGTGATGGCGGATTGACGAACATGACACCACGCCTTTCGGTCGATTGTCATTTTCGTCGTTCAGGACTAAGATGGAATGCCTCACAGCCTGTCATTATACTGGCTGTCTATACTGGTCAGACTGGAACACAGCAGTACAAACCTTGATATTTAGAGACAGGAATATTTAACAGTGTGCTATCTATCCAGATAAACTCATAGGCAGAGAAGAAGTACTACCACCTAGATATTTTATATTATTATTTTACATATTTAAAGGCTAAGGCTCTTGCTACAATTTTCTTATAAGATAACATGACAAACGAGTAAGTGGTTTCTGTGGCCCACAGACATCTGCATCTATCCTCGTTTGCGAATCAAAATTCAGATGAGTTTTCAACCGTGAGGCCTAAGATGGAACACCTCTTTTCCGGTAAAAGGGTCTCCAGTTCTCTACACTCACCATAAGAAACAGCAGTGTTAAGCTGCTATTTAACGCTGGTATTCTGTGAGAGCGTGGTCCTTCCCCGGTTGAGCCGACCCAGTCGTGCTACAATTATACTACTAATATAGCTGCAGCATGGCTCTATCACGTAAAAAAAATACAATAGAAATTTAATATTCACTCATATATTTTGATCTATTGATCTATCTGATGTATTACCCACCCTACCTTATTTTATTAACTCTGTAAAGCCATGCTGGAGCTATATTATGGGTGTAGCACGAAAGTATCAGCTTCACCTCGGAAGGACCACGCTCTCGCGACTAGCGTAAAATTGCAGCTTAATGTTGTTGTGTTTCTTATTGTGGATGCAAAGAACCGGAGACCCATTTAACTGGAAACGAGGCATTTCCTCTATGTTCTCAGAGGTCACAATGCATCTGCATTTTGATTCTTAATCCAGGATAAATGTAGATGACTATGGCCTAGAGTATCCACTTTCCTTAGGGTTGACTGTGTGGTCGTTTATCACCATTATTCTTAAAAAAAAAACTTAAAAAGATCTGTGTTACCTTCTAGTCGTGTCGAAACAAATTTTCTTATTTTGATATGGTACTTGGGGTAAACATTCAAACGCCATAAATTTGATAATTGTTCCTAAGTAGGCTTTATTTATACGGTCCAATAAATTTTCTCAACCGTAGTGCAACCGATTTAATGAAGGGAAAGCGCCAAATCTCCTATTTTATTTGCGTCTGAAGGAAAACATTTCACAGATGGATGGCATGTCGACTTTACTGCCAATGTGTCGTATCAGAACTTTCTTCAGAAAGAAATGATATTAGTTTTTTTTTATTGAATATGGGTGACAAACGAGCACACAGTCCAACTGATGTTAGGTGGATGCTGTGGCCCATAGAAATCTACATCTATCCTCAATTGCGTTGTCAGCACTGAGGACTAAGTTGGAATGCTTCGTTTCCAGTAAAACGTGTCTTAGGATCGTTACACTCACCATAAGTAACATAGCAGCTTTTTAGGTTGCTATTTTACGCTGGTATTCTGTTAGGGCGTGGTGCTTCCTCGGTCATGCCGACCCATTCGTGGTGCAACCACAATAGTATTGCAGCGTGGCTCTACCAAGTGTAAACTATGATATGTATATATACATACCATATTATTATAATAGTAGTACTATTATAATAGTAGTATGTTTTGTTATGCAACATATAACAAAAACCCTGTGCATTGTTAATTGCGTTATTGAAATCAATATTCAAACGTATAGACATAATTTTACTGCAGAAAAGTCAACCATAAATAAATTAAAATTAAAAATTTTCACCCACACCAGGTTCACTCAGAAATATATTTGTGAAAAAAAAAAAATTAAATTAACTAATAAAACTTTATTTGGAAATTCTATGTAAGTGTTTTACCTCTAAATGACACGCGCATCGGTAAAGTAGTCTTTGAAAATACCTGTACTCCCCGGCGTACGCAGAGGTAATAAAATCATATAGAATTGACAAAAAAAATTAAATTGATTATTTTATTTATACGAACGACTGCCTCGTTGGTCTGGTGGTCGAAAGCGCGACTGATGATCAATAGGTCTTGAGATTAAATCAAGTAGTCTAAATCAGTTACTTGATTTCCTGTTAAGAAATTCTCACTAACAGCCCGGAGTTAAGAAGTTGGAGCTGTTTCACTCCCACGCCTTGGCGAGCACGCCATTTGTCCTGCACTTGATCTCTCTCCGGTCGTGTCAGATTATGGACCCATCGGACTACTAGAGTGAGTGAATAGAGAGTAGTACACCTGTGTTTGCGCACACACTTTTGTACTATGTTTCCGTACAGATGGCAAGTTTACGTTGAGACAGATGGCCGTGATCCAAATCAAGGATAGACAACATATGTAGTAACAAGATTCACACACAAATTATAATAAGTTTAATAAAAGAAAAACCGTTACAATAATTATATTAAGCGTCTGATAACGTTTCGAATTCAAGAGCACCTGAGCCAAGCTGTTTCGTCTACAACGATAATTTAATCACGACGATTAAATTTCGAAGCAGTTAATTTGGGAACGTATTGCTAAAATACCTATCATCATTCATCATTACAGCCCTTCACAAGTCCACTGCTGAACATAGGCCTCCCCCAAAGAATGCCACAAAGCACGGTCCTGAGCCACCTGCATCCATCGACTTCCTGCATGTCTTACCAGGTCGTCACTCCATCTCGTGGGGGGACGCCCTACACTTCGCCTACCGGTACGAGGCTGCCACTCGAGAACCTTTCTTCGCCATCGGTTGTCGGTTCTTAGAGCTATATGGCCGGCCCACTGCCACTTCAGCTTACAAATTCGTTGGGCTATGTCGGTTACTCTGGTTCTACTGCGGATATCCTCATTCCTAAGTTTATCACGCAGAGAAACTCCGAGCATAGCCCTCTCCATAGGTCGCTGAGCGACCATGAGCTTCCTCATACGGCCAGCAGTGAAGGACCACGTCTCAGTTCCGTAAGTCATCACTGGCAACACGCACTGGTTGTACAATTTCGTTTTAAGGTTTTGAGGTATGTCTGACGAGAAGATGTATCGTAGCTTCCCGAACGCTGCCCAGCCGAGTTGAATCCGTCGATTGACCTCTCGGTCGAAGTTGGACTTACCTAGTCGGACTATTTGTCCCAGGTAAACATACTCGTCAACAACTTCGAGCTTAGTGCTCCCAACAACTACCGGCATAGGTGTGACATGGACATTAAACATGATCTTTGTTTTGTCCATGTTCATCTTAAGACCTATCCGTTGGGAAACACTATTGAGGTCATTGAGCATAGTGCTTAGGCCCTCCAGCGATTCTGCCATAAGGACTATATCGTCGGCAAATCGAAGGTGAGTGATGTACTCGCCATTGATGTTGATACCGTATACATTCCAGTCCAGAAGCTTGAAAACGTCTTCCAATGCAGCGGTGAAGAGTTTCGGGGATATGACGTCACCCTGTCTTACACCTCTCTGCAATTGGATAGGTTTAGTACTCTGATTCTGTACTCGGATAGCCATCGTAGCCCTACTGTACAAGCACTTCAACACTTCGATATACCGACAGTCAACTTGGCACCGCTGAAGGGACTGCAGCACCGCACAAATTTCGACGCAATCAAAGGCTTTCTCATAGTCCACATACGCCAGACATAGTGGCAAATTGTACTCTTCGGACTTCTGTACAACTTGCCGAAGGGTATGTATGTGGTCTATGGTGCTAAAGCCCTTTCGGAAACCGGCTTGTTCGGGAGGCTGGAAGTCGTCAAGTCTGCGAGCGAGACGATTCGTAATGACTCTCGAAAACAGCACGTAGACGCGGCTCAGAAGGGAAATCGGTCTGTAGTTCTTCAAGAGAGCGTTGTCACCTTTCTAGCAGAACAAGACCACCGCACTTCTGCTCCACGCCTCCGGTGTAATGCCACCATGGAGGACGGAATTAAAGAACTTCTGAAGGACTTCAAGTACCATCTTCCACCCGCTTTCAGAAGCTCCGCTGTAATTCCATCCTCGCCTGGGGCCTTACCGTTTTTAAGGTGCTGGAGAGCCATTCTAATCTCGCTCAGACTGACGTCCGGGATATCTTCGGAATAGTGTCGGATGAGACTCGCTCTTGGATCGTTACTCACACTTGCGTGTGGCTCCAACGATGACGTGTACAGCTGCCCATAGAACCTCTCAATCTCACTCAAAATCTCAGGTGTCCCGGAAACGATGCTACCACATTCCGTCTTCAGCTTTGACAGTTGGCTCTTTCTGGCAGACAGATCTCTGGCAAAGACTTTGGAGCCTTGGTTCCGCTCTATCGCTTCTTCAATACGAGCTGTATTGAAGTTGCGTAAGTCCCGCCGCATGCATTTGGAGATCTGTCTGTTCAGATGCCTGTATGCTGTCAAGTCTGTTGAAGAATGTAGCTTGATCTCCCGTCTCACAGCCATGAGATTAAGAGTGTGATCGGAGAGTTTTTGTGTTCTTCTGCGGCGGGTCTTGCAGAACTTAGCTCCGACCGCATGGACAGTTTCCACGAGCTTGTCATTCATATCGTCCACTTCATTGCAGTCTTCTAGGCACTGAAAACGGTTTTGTAACTCGAGCTGAAAGGTTTCGGGACTTTGGAATAGAGCACGAGGGGGACGGAGCGTTGACTTCATTAGACGAGACCTCTCCAACTTAACGTTTAGGTTCAGTGTGCCTCTAACCATTCGGTGATCGCTACCAGTTTTCACCCTCGCGATCACGGAGACATCACAGAACAGTTGTCGTCTGGTTGTCATAATGAAGTCGATCTCATTTTTGTCGAAACGTCGGGGCTCTACCAGGTCCACTTCCTGTGGGGCCGCTTCTGGAAGAAAGAGTTCATCATAAAGAATCCCTCTTTCTCCATGAAGTCGGCCAGCTGCTGGCCCCTTGGGTTCCGTTGCCCTATTCCAAATTTCCCTACTTTCAGCTCACCGTTCTCTCTTGTGCCTAGTTTTGCATTGAAGTCTCCCATTAACACCGTATATTGGGTTTTGGGGGAATGCATGGCTCTAGAGATATCCTCATACATTTCCTCCACCTCCCCATCGGGGTGTGCCGAGGTTGGTGCGTAAACCTGTATGACCTTCAGCAAATACCGTTTGGTGATTCTGAGTATAAGGTATGCAACCCTCGTCGACACACTCCCGATCTTTACAACGTTGTTAACGAGAGACTTGTGGACGATAAATCCGACACCTCCTTGAGACAGATGGTCGCCCTCCCGGTGATAGAGCAAGTTGCTGGATTCGAGGATTACCGTGTCCTCCCCCTCTCTTCGGACTTCGGATAATCCTAAAATATACCAGCGCAACTTGTCTATCTCTTCTTCCAGCTCCACGATCTTCTCGTCAGTCCTCAGGGTGCGTGCGTTGTACGTTGCCAGGTCGAGTCGTCTAAGGTGGCAACCGAACCTCCACCGGAGATTCTTAGCACCCCCTGCCCCGCCGTTACCATGGTCGTTAATTAATTAAAGTTCAAGACTGACATAATTTATAATTTGAGATTAAATTAACAAACTAAAAAGGGAAGTGATGTGTAAATGTGTCGGAATTTAATGTTAATATTTCACTTACGTTATTATATAATTATAATAATCATGTATATGTTCATTAATCTTTATATATAAAAATTATGTATCACGTTATTTGTTCGCGATGGACTCCTAAACTAATGAACTGATTTAAATGAAATTTTGTACACTGTTGGCATTTTGGTCCAACTTGAGAAATAGGATAGTTTTGTCTCGATAAATGACCCTCAAAATTTTTTATTTTCAATTTAAGGATTTTATAGGAAGGGTCGTTGGAAAGGGCAGAACAACGTCTGCCTGGAGAGCTAGTATGATATAAATATTAAAAAATTTATATCATATAGGGTTATTTAGCAAGAACCGGCCAAATTTGCAGAGAAGGTTCAGAATAAGTAGTATAGGCAAATGGTGAAGAAAAATTAATTGAAAAAGTCTTAAAATCTCTATAGGGCCGCTGCCCGGGGGCGATTGCCGGGGCGCACCTGGAGCTGACGCTGGGTGTCTCAGCATGCGAACCGTCAGCGGTAAGGGGTTGAACAGACGGGCTCCCACCGACAAAGATGCTACAGCCGAAATCATTGACGATGGTGACAGACTGACGGACGGGACGGACACCCCTGTAGAACAGTGTAGTCCAAGCACAGTATCACACACACCCTCGTGAACATCCATACCATCGTCACCAACACTTTCACCCGTCATTAGTTTAAATACAGTTCCACCCACTTCGACCATGAATGCTGCGCGGGGGTTATCTACCTTCTTACCCACGTCCACCAAGCTTGGAAAAGCAAGAGTTCGCGTGAAATGGAGTAAAGAAGTAAATCTATTTATCATGCGAATAACAAAATAAAAAAAAAACAATAACACAGTACTCTGGAATGAATCCAGGAGCGCGATCAAGATTATCCAAACTTAACTACTCGCTTAAACTATTTCGTCTGATAAATTTATTTAATGAAACTATACTCACACATAATCTCGTATATCTGATGACACACAACTCATAGGCATACATTTACTTATATATTTCACAGCGGTAGTAATATCTAAAGAAATGAACTTTAAAATCACAGACCACATAAAAACGACAAAAACAAGACAAAATATAGAACCAGCATGGCAACAGAGACTAAAAAAAGACATTGAAAAAATACGGGCAAACATAGGCAGACTCATTCAATATATTTAAGGATTTAGATCTAAAAATTAGTAAAAAAAGTTGAGTTCACATTTAGGAACAATTCCACGCCCACCAGACACGAAAAAAGTGACACAAAACCTGAAGAATTTCTAGAAACCTTAAAAAAACTAGCACTCAAAGTTCACAAGCTCAAAAGGTACAAAAAGACGCTAAAAGAAGATAACACCACATTTGCAGCAAACGAAAAAATGTTTTATAGGAACCTACAAAATCCACAAACAGACACAATTGATGATCATACCACAAACACATCTAACCTACCTACAAAAGATCAACTAGAAGCATATTGGGCTAGTATTTGGGAAGAGCAAAAACAACACAACGACAAAGCATCTTGGATAGTGAAAGAAGAAGCAAAATTGAGTGATTATGACGGGATGGAATTCGCAGAGATGACAGTGTCAGACATTACACATATTACAGCTAGATTAAATAATTGGAAATCGCCTGGTATAGACAAAATACATAATTTATGGTACAAAAAGTTAACCACATTACACAAATCTATAGCAAAACATTTAACAGATATTAGAGTAGGAGAACAGAACTCGCCCGTATTTATTGCAACAGGAATTACTTACATGCTACCTAAAACAAAAAATTCACCTCAGCCTTCCCAATACCGACCAATTACATGTCTACCCACAATTTACAAAATATTAACACCTGCAATTGCAAAGAAAATTCACTCACACATCGAACACAATATACTATACGATATAAAAGCAGAGGAACAGAAGGGATGTAGACAGGGCCACGTGGTATGCAAATAACAGCTGATTATTGATTCCACTATTCATAAACATGCCACCTCTAAAACAGAAATTTACATTGCACCTATATTGATTATAAAAAAGCTTTTGACAGTGTTCCTCATTCTTGGTTGTTAAAAATATTAGAGATTTACAGAATAAGCCCGAAAATAATAGATTTATTACGACGTATAATGTTACAATGGAAAACAACACTACAAATAAATTGTGACAAAAATACTATCACAACACGATATATTTCCATCAAAAAAAGCATCTACCAAGGTGACTCTCTAAGCCCACTGTGGTTCTGTCTCGCCCTAAATCCTCTGTCTCATTTGCTGCAGAGCTGTGGGGCAGGATATAGTCTCAAAAACAATACAGACGAAACAACAATATCGCATCTTATATACAGGGACGACATCAATTTATACGCAAAAATAGAAAAAGATATGAATAAGTTAGTAGATATTACAGCAGAATTCAGTAACGATATTAATATGCAATTTGGTTTGGATAAATGTAAAACACTTCACATCGTAAGAGGCAAAGTAAGACCCGGCGACTATGTAGTGAATGACACGGATGCTATTACAGCAATGGAATCGACTAACTTGTATAAATATTTAGGGTATGTGCAACTTAAAAGTCTTGCCCACGTACGAATAAAAAGTTCACTAACTACGGAATACAAGAGAAGACTTAACGCCGTTTGTAAAACACAACTTTCAGGTAAACATCTCATCAAAGCAATAAACACCTTCGCCATTTCCGTATTAACATACTCATTCGGGGTTATAAAATGGTCCAAAACTGACACAGAACAATTAGAACGTACTACACGAACAAAACTTACGAAACATAACAACCTGCACCCTAAGTCCGCAATAGAAAGATTAACCATAAAACGGGAACATGGAGGGAGAGGCCTAATAGATATTCAGCACCTAAGGCAGAAACAAGTTGATCGACTAAAATCGTTCTTTTATACAAAATCCCACACTAGAAATATACATAAAGCCATAGTAACAAATGATATTAACTACACGCCACTTAACCTTAGCAATCAAATAGAAACCCAAAACACTACCAATGATAGCCAGCAGATACAAAAAATTGAATATTGGAAGAGGAAAGTACTCCACGGTAGGCACCCTCATGACCTGGAGCAATCACACATAAATAAGTTGCTTCAAATAAATGGCTGAAAATAGGCAACTTATTCCCAGAAACAGAAGGATTCATAATAGCTATTCAAGATGAAATCATAAACACAAAAACTACAGAAAACACATAATAAAAGATCCTACAGAAATTAATGATAAATGTCGCAAATGCCACATCCACCCAGAAACCATCCAACACATAACAGGCGCATGCACAGCTCTGACGCAGACCGACTACTCCCACAGGCACAACCTGGTGGCCAATGTCATTCACCAAAAACTAGCACTCAAACACGCCCTCATTAAAAACACCAACACTACCTACTATAATTATACACCAAAAATTACCATAGAAAATACCACACATAAGCTTTTGTACGACCGCGCCATTATTACTGACAAGACAATCCATTATAACAGACCAGATATAATCCTACAAGACAAAATAAATAAAATTACTTACTCCACAACAGGCGTAATACCAAATCATCTCCTCCATAGCTTAACTTAGACCTAAAGGAAACCCTCTACATGACACTACAAAAAGCTACTATATTAAATACATGCAGAATTGTCAGGAAATTCATGCAGATGGAAGAAAACGAAATAATACCCCATGAAAACACATAAATGTACACACCTCACGCTGCATTTGCTTTGGTTTCGGCCCGTAAATGTAGTTGAATTCCAGTCTAAGGACTGAGAAGTGAAAAACACTTTCCGAAAATAATAATAAATATTTATTTCATTTCCAATTATACATGTTTACATACAGGAATAAATATGATAACAATTAAATAAAGTAATAATAAGTCTAACAAAAATAACATGCTATGATAAAATTAAAACTATGTGTTGCTTAATAATGTAGAATATACAAAAGAAAAATAAAAAAGTCAAGTTTATAATATTAGCTACCTGCCTTAACTAGGTTGAGTACCTGTGTATAACCTGTGTGCAACCTGTGTAAATAAATATACATCATAACTCCATAATATACCCTGTACCAACAGGGATATCGAACATTCTAAAAGAAAATCACGATATACCAATAGCCGGTCACTTAGGATCAAATAAAATATATAATAGAATTAAAGAAGGTTATTATTGGAAAAACATGCGCGCAGATATAGAGAGTCTCGTCTTGTTTAGGAGTCAGATACTTCATACATTTTGTTATTTATTTAAAACAATAAAATATTTATTATTTTTATGGGGTATCTATAAATTTTTCTCATCTGGTTGGGCAGTATAAATATACCTAGTCAGGCCATAAATTCTGTCACATGTTTAATATAAAATAATTGAAACAAGTTTATTCATTATGTAACCATTTATATACCAAATTGAACTTAACAAAACGTAGATTCTTATGACACTAAAGTTTATTCAAAATAACCTCCGTGATTTTGAATACAGGCCATCAATCTGCGCGGCCAGTTGTCTATCGCAGCACGAACGAGGTCCATGTCAATACCGGGGGCTGCCTTAATCAAGGATATCTTGAGTGACTCCAAATTGGGATGAGGCTTTGAGCACGCCTTTTCCTCCAAGTAATGCCATATCTTGTTACCCAACGGATTCAAATCTGGACTGGAGGAGGGCCAGTATTCGTGCCGGATGAAGTTGAATTCACGTGCTGCCAGCCAGTCTTGTGTGCTCTTCGCTCTATGAGCTGGCGCCGAATCTTGTTGAATACCCAGTGCCTGTTATTGAACATGCTATGAGAAAGAGGTTCCACAAGGTTCGTCAGGACTGTATTTTTATACACAACTGCATTCGTTTTTACACCTTTCTCACAAAAATGTACCTCTGTTAAGCTCCAATAAGAAACTCCCAACCATACCATGAGCGAGGATGGAAAATGACCTCGTTGGACACGGAATACGGTTGCTCGCTTCTTCACTACTATGTGCGTACACCTTATCATTTTGTTTGTTGTAGCTCTCTTCTACGGTAAAAATTTTTTCATCCGAAAAAAGAATTTCCCGATATTTTTTTCCCGCTTACCGCTTCAACAAAGCACGGCATCTCTTCAGTCTCAGGTCCATTAGACGAGCAATCAAACGATGTCCTGTTTTTCTTCGATATGCCTGCAGCCCTAAGTCTTCATTTAACACCCTTTTCACCGTGGTTCTGCTTAACCCCATCTGAAGGGCCAACAGTTTCTGCTTACGTTTGGGATTTCTTTGAATTCGCGCCTTCACAGCTTTTATCACTGCTGGAGTCCTAACAGACCGAGGGCGACCACTTCTTGACCTGTCATCTACACTAGTGTCTTCATTGTATCGTTTGATGGTACGATAAACGAATCTTTTGGTTATATTCAAATTTTTCAGTATGTCAAAAATTTGAATTGGCGCGTAACCGTAACGATGCAACGCAATAACTGCAACACGGTCTTCTTTAAGCGTCCACTCCATATTTAAAAATGAGTAAAATTCTAAGAAGTATACAGTTTTATTTTCATGAACAATTCGAAATTCGAATTCAATAAACTTTTTGTGGCCAGCATTCTAAAAGAAAAGTTTTTACTGTGTGACAATACTTATGACCTGACTAGGTATAATTTTAAAATAACATGGTAAACGTACATAAATATCAATAAAGTTATATAAATACATAAAAATTACATTAACAGAAAACCCAACCAGATGGAAGCCCTTGGCAGGGGAGACCAAACGGCCGAGGGGGAAAGGAAAAGAAACCGGTGTACGATGCGGGCGGTATCTAAGAGCACCACCTTCTGCATTTGAGCTTGGAGCGATCCTTCACGGAGTCCCAGTCGCCTCAAATGACCCAAGAGGCTGACTGGGATTAACCCGTTCGCAGAAACGACCACAGGAATAATTTCGGTCGGCAGACTACCCCACATGTCGGTCACCTCGTGAGCCAGATCCAGATATTATGTCAGCTTATCTGTTTCGGCTTTCATGAGGTTCTCGTCATAAGGAATGGTAATGTCGACCAAAAATATCCTTGACTGTGCCCCGTCCATCAGCAAAATATAAGGCTTATTCGCAAGAATAGTGCTGACTGTGATGATGGCCTGGTCCCAGCAGAGCCTAGCGCGATCATTTTTGAGCGCTGCTTCCGGCATGTATTTATAATAAGGCAGTTTCCGATCCACGAGACCGTATTTCAGAGCGAGCTTCTGATGTAGAATCTTGGCTACTTTATTGTGTACGTGCAAGTACTCAGAGACATAAAGAGCCGAACAACCGGATATAATATGCCTAAGTAACTCACCGGGATGGCGACAAGCTCATCAGATGTCGACGGCGCCATCCTTTAAGATCTATCTCCGGTAGTTGGTGGTCTTGTTGAGCCTTGTAAAACCTCCCATGGAGCTCTTTCTCCTTCTATGTGGTCTCACGGTCGGATATGCTCTCTACTGCTGGGTTTTGTCATTGCTTGTTTGCTAAGGATAGAGGAATCACAAAAATGACGTACTTATAGAATTTATCATTCGATCTCGTCAGGAAGTAATTACGGAGACTGCTCTTTTCGCGATCATGCATGGTGAGTGCACTTAAAAAGCCACGCCCACCTTGCTTCTGCGGCAAGTACAGCCTCATTATTGATGATCTCGGATGGTACATCCTATGAGACATCATGGTAGTACGGACTTCTCTATCCAGGGCGTTAAGTTCATTTTGAGTCTATCTGAATATGCAAAAGGTATACATAATAATAGGCATGATCCAACCGTTATATGCATGTGTCATATTAACGCCCGCCAAATGGCTGCTAAGCACTTTGGTCAAGCGTGCATAAAACAGATCGCAAGCTGATTGTTTCTATATTTTGTGACAAACCCAGGTATTGGTATGTTTCAGCTTTGGAAAGGGTCCTTATGATGATGGGCATAGATAAGTCTATGCACTCAGAATTAAAAACCCTACTCTTTTCAATATGAAAGACTTATCCATCCCAGGTCGATTCGTATAGAATTGCTAAAATCACAAGTAATGTTTTGTATTTTCACAAGATAAGAGCGACAGGAGTCGAATAAATTGAGATCATCCATATAGAAAAGGTGGGTCACTTTTGTACCTCCCTTCCAACGCTAAAATTTCCTCCCGGAACCCTCCAGTAAGGTACTTAGACGGTTCAGAGAGAGGCAGAACCAGATTGTACTTAAATAATCACAATAAGAGATACCCTTCTTATCCTTATGTCGTTCTCCACAGCCGTCATTCGCTCCCTTAGCTGACATAGGATCGTACTCCACTGGCCTATGCACTACTCGATAAAGTCTCTAACTGTATAGTCAATCTTGTACAGCTCGACGACCCTCTTCAGCCATGTATGGGGTACCGAGTCGAATGCCTTTCTGTAGTCCATACAGGTGGTGGAGAAGTTGCGAAGGTTGCGTTCAATGACATTGCCAATGACCGCGTCAAGGAGGAGTGGTTCTTTGATTTTATGACCATCTCCCCGACAACGGCCCGTCGCTCCAATTATACAGCCTCTTCTGTACTTTGAAAGAGACAATTCTGGTTGAACCATACTGAGATCTCGGTATATCGCTGAATCCGCTTTCCCCAAGCAGCGATTCTCTGATATTTGAAAAACTGATATTTGTCCCATAAAATACCAATCTGACGGTGCGCATAATTCTTGGCCTGTTTTATTTATTGGACTATATTATTGTATTTAGTGAACAATTGATAAAGACATTGCAAAAAATACATTAAAAAATGCAGTCCAATTGTATGTATTCCACCAGTACTTGACTAAGCTCTGACTTATAGTATTATCAGTAAAAAAATACTTTTTGTACACCACATTCAGATGAAAAATAACTATAAATATAGAGATAGAAATAATAAACGTTCTCCTATTTTTAAAGTGGGCTAAAAAGAAAAGCAACATAGATATTTTGACGCTTGTAATATATATGGATGCCCCTTACAAAACCGCGCATTACGCGGTAACCTCATTTTCCCACACAACATTTCAACATTGCTTCCACGAAGCAGTTTTGCTCAATTGATAGGAAACTCGGTCGCCGTGGACTCACAATGACGCACTCGATATTAACCGACATAGCACTTTACCAGAAACCCAATGCAGTTAGGCAATTCTGCTAACCTGATGGGAAATGCAGCTGCCATGGATTCACAGTGACGCTCGCGGCGTCGCGTCATCCGACAGCATTATATATACGAAAGCCCACGATGCCCCCACACTTCGTTTCTAACATCGGGCGGGGTGTAGGTTTAATTAAATTTAATTAGTATTAGTTCTTTTTAGTTGTAATATCTTTTAAATTAAATTTAATAAAAGTAGTTTTGGTTTTTTTTGGGTCCTCCGGCGGCGACATCCACAGTTGGTAGGATACTAGAGTAGTCTTAGTGTAGTTTATTAGTGAATTTCTAATATCGAAATCCATATCGCTAACACTGCCACGAGTCATCGGGTATCCAAAGAACCTGGAGTCCAAATCAGAGAATAAATCCAGACATCGAAACCAGAGGAACCAGAATGAAACTCATGTAAGTACACTCATAAATCGTTTCTGTATGTTACTTCATTTATTCTTGTAGTAATTTTTATTTCCTAGAGAGCCTGCAACTTCCAGACTAGATCGTAGGTTCAAATTAGGTTATAAGAGAAACATTAGTGTAGATTTAGATAATTCAATTAACTCCTCGGTAGATTCCAAATAAAAGACATTATCTTAATTGTAGTAGTAGACATTATCTTTAAAGCCTTACGCCTAATCTCAAACATTCTGTCCTTTTTATCTTTTAAATTAAACGCACGCACCCTGAGGACTGACGAGAAGATTGTGGAGCTGGAAGAAGAGATAGACAAGTTACGCTGGCATATTATAGGATTATCCGAAGTCCGAAGAGAGGGGGAGGACACGGTAATCCTCGAATCCGGCAACTTGCTCTATTACCGGGAGGGCGACCATCTGTCCCAAGAAGGTGTCGGATTTATCGTCCACAAGTCTCTCGTTAACAACGTTGTAAAGATTGAGAGTGTGTCGACGAGGGTTGCGTACCTTATACTCAGAATCACCAAACGGTATTCGCTGAAGGTCATACAGGTTTACGCACCAACCTCGGCACACCCCGATCAGGAGGTGGAGGAAATGTATGAGGATATCTCTAGAGCCATGCATTCCTCCAAAACCCAATATACGGTGTTAATGGGAGACTTCAATGCAAAACTAGGCACAAGAGAGAACGGTGAGCTGAAAGTGGGAAAATTTGGAATAGGGCAACAGTGGTAGAGCTAAGCGGTAGCTTTTGCTGTCGCACGCATGGGCCAGCTCGAACCGGGGTGGTACCACGACCTCACAGAATACCAGCGTGAAGTAGAGGTTTACCTCTGCGTTGCGCTTGGTGAGTGCAGGTGGCCGGAGGCCCAATCCCCCCCCCTATCAACATGGTAGTGGAATTAAATAAAAGACTACCCCAGGAGGGTACCAGCACCCCTGGAGAATCCCTCGCTGAGCATCCACGACCAAACTACTTCACTCCTGAGCGTGGGTGCTCAAGCTGCCCCGCGTATTCTGGGGGGGGGCAAAATTCCGCTCGCGACTAATGCTGCTCGGGGCAAGCGGAGCAATACAACCAAGGCGACCCCTGTCACGCTATCCGTGAATTTTTGCAACATCAGGGGACTTCATTCCAACCTTAACGCTGTCCATTACCATCTAGAGACGGCGAAGCCGGCCTTGCTCTTTTTAACCGAGACTCAGGTGTCCTCTCCGGCTGATACTTCATATCTCTCCTACCCGGGGTACAAATTGGAACACTCCTTTGTGCCCCGAGCTGGAGTTTGCGTATACGTCAGAGAGGACATCTGTTTTCGACGCCTCGGCAGTCTTGAAGGTACGGACCTGTCCATCCTATGGCTGCGCGTAGACAGCGACGACCATCCCCGCGTCTACGGGTGCCTCTATAGGTCCCATAGCGGTAATGCCGACACAGACCGACTCATCGACCACGTTCAAATGGCTGCAGACTCCGTGCTACAACAGGTCCCATCCGCAGAGATCGTGATACTCGGTGATTTTAACGCCCACCACGCTGAATGGCTTGGTTCTCGCTTAACCGATCATGCGGGTAGATCTGTCTATAACTTTGCTTTGGCATATGGTCTAACACAACTGGTTACTTCGCCTACGCGGATCCCAGATGTGGAAGACCATGTACCTTCCCTGTTGGACCTTCTGCTGACCTCTCATCCGGACGGATATGAGGTATCCGTCGATGCCCCTCTGGGCTCTTCGGACCATTGTCTGATCCGGAGTACGGTGCCACTCACGCTCCAATCGCAGTTGCGATCTGCAGCTCGCCGCCGTGTTTGGCACTATAGGTCAGCTGATTGGGACGGGATGCGGTCTTTTTTTGCATCCTACCCTTAAGGGCGGGTTTGCTTCTCGCCGGAAGATCCCAGCGTTGTTGCCGATTCTGTTGCTGATGTGGTACTTCAGGGTATGGAACTTTTTATTCCATCCTCTGTGGTGCCCATCGGAGGCAGATCCCAGCCATGGTTTGGTCGCTCCTGTAAAATATCATCACGCTATAAGCAGGAGTGCTACCGGGCCTGGGCTGACGCATTAACGTCTCGGGATGTAAACACCAGCGCACTTAAATAGAAGTATAATTTCGCCTCCAGGTCCTTCAAAAGCGTCATTGCCAAGGCAAAGTCTGAGCACATCGGCAGAATTGGCGAGAAGCTGGTTCGCCTTCCTTTGGGAACCCGTGCATTGTGGTCTCTCGCCAAGGCTGTTCAAGGGAACTTCTGTCAGCCATCTCTTCCATCTCTGCACAGAGAGGACGATTCACTGGCCCATGCCGCAAAGGAGAAAGCCGATCTGTTGAGCTCTCTTTTTGCGTCCAACTCGACTCTAAATGACGAGGGGAACACACCGCCGACCATCCCGCGATGTGAGTGCTCCATGCCGGATGTGCGTTTTACACAGCGCTCGGTTCGTAAAGCACTCTTCTCCCTGGACGTCAGCAAGTCGAGTGGGCCTGATGGAATCCCTCCCATTGTGCTGAAGACGTGTGCTCCGGAGTTGGCACCGGTTTTAACGCGTCTTTTCCGGTACTCCTACTCCCAAGGCGTAGTCCCGAATTCATGGAAGACAGCTTTGGTCCACCCGATCCCTAAAAAAGGCGACCGCTCAGACCCGTCCAACTACAGGCCTATTGCCATCACCTCCTTGTTCTCCAAAATAATGGAGTCCAATATAAACTGCCAGCTCATGAGGTACCTTGAGGATCACCAGCTGATTAGTGACCGCCAGTATGGTTTCCGTCGAGGTCGATCAGCTGGTGATCTTCTAGTCTATCTGACTCATAGATGGGCGGAGGCAGTAGAGTCCAAGGGGGAGGCATTGGCCGTTAGTTTGGACATAGCGAAGGCCTTCGATCGGGTCTGGCACAAAGCGCTTCTTTCGAAGCTTCCTTCCTATGGGCTTCCCGAGAAATTGTGCAAATGGATCACCAGTTTCCTTGCTGATCGGAGCATCAAGGTCGTAGTAGACGGTGCATGCTCTGATTTCAAGCCTATCAACGCTGGTGTTCCACAAGGCTGCGTGCTATCACCAACGCTGTTTCTCCTGCATATCAATGATATGTTGCTAACTAGTAGCATTCATTGCTATGCAGACGACAGCACTGGTGATGCCTTATATACCGGCCGTGCCAATATTTCTCGGGAAAACGTCGCTGAGTACCGGGACAAACTTGTGTCTGAAGTCGAGTCTTTGCTTAACAAAGTCTCGGATTGGGGCCGACTAAATCTAGTCCAGTTCAATCCCCAGAAGACACAAGTTTGCGCGTTTACCGCTAAAAAGAACCCCTTTGTCGTATCTCCTCAGTTTCAAGGCACTCCCCTTGCTGCCTCAGCTAGTATCGGAATCCTTGGCGTCGACATATCGAATAGTGTGCAGTTTCGTGGTCACTTGGAAGGGAAGGCCAAATTGGCCTCTAAAAAGCTTGGCGTGCTCAGCAGAGCGAGACGGTATTTCATGTCGGCACATCGCTTGCAACTTTACAAAGCGCAAGTTCGGCCCCACATGTAATACTGTTCTCATCTCTGGGCCGGGGCACCCCAGTGCCAGCTTCTTCCACTTGACCGAATCCAGCGCAGAGCGGTTCGAATCGTCGTACGACCGAGTTCTTTCTGATCGGCTCGATACACTGGCACTGCGTAGAGATGTTGCATCTCTTTGCGTATTTTATCGCATCTATCACGGGGAGTGCTCTGAGGAATTGTTCGGACTAATTCCAGCCGCTCAGTTTCACCATCGTACATCGCGACAAAACTCGCGTTTCCATCCATACCATCTGGATGATTGGCGGTCCACCACTGTGCGATTTAGAAGAAGTTTTCTCCCTCGCACAACTTCTTTATGGAATCAACTACCACCAGCGAATTTTCCGGACCGATACGACTTAGGAACCTTCAAGAAAAGAGCTTACACCTTTCTAAAAGGCCGGCAACGCATCTGCGATTCCCCTGGTGTTGCGGTTGTTCATGGGCGGCGTAGTCACTTACCATCAGGTGAGCCGCATGCTCGTTTGCCCCCTCTTCTATAAAAAAAAAAAAAAAAAAAGGGCAACGGAACCCAAGGAGCCAGCAGCTGGCCGACTTCATGGAGAAAGAGGGACTCTTTATGATGAACTCTTTCTTCCAGAAGCGGCCCCACAGGAAGTGGACTTGGTCGAGCCCCGACGGTTCGACAAAAAATGAGATTGACTTCATTATGACGACCAGACGACAACTGTTCAGTGATGTCTCAGTGATGAAAACCGGCAGCGATAACCGAATGGTTAGAGGCACACTGAATCTAAACGTTAAGTTGGAGAGGTCTCGTCTAATGAAGTCGACGCTCCGTCCCCCTCGTGCTCTAATCCAAAGTCCCGAAACCTTTCAGCTCGAGTTACAGAACCGTTTTCAGTGCCTAGAAGACTGCAATGAAGTGGACAATTTGAATGACAAGCTCGTGGAAACTGTCCATGCGGTCGGAGCTAAGTTCTGCAAGACCCGCCGCAGAAGAACACAAAAACTCTCCGATCACACTCTTAATCTCATGGCTGTTAGACGGGAGATGAAGCTACATTCTTCAACAGATTTGACAGCATACAGGCAACTGAACAGACAGATCTCCAAATGCATGCGGCGGGACTTACGCAACTTCAATACAGCTCGTATTGAAGAATCGATCGAGCGGAACCAAGGCTCCAAAGTCTTTGCCAGAGATCTGTCTGCCAGAAAGAGCCAACTGTCAAAGCTGAAGACCGAATGTGGCAGCATCGTTTCCGGGGCACCTGAGATTTTGAGTGAGATTGAGAGGTTCTATGGGCAGCTGTACACGTCATCGTTGGAGCCGCACGCAAGTGTGAGTAACGATCCAAGAGCGAGTCTTATCCGACATTATTCCGATGATATCCCGGACGTCAGTCTGAGCGAGATTAGAATGGCTCTCCAGCACCTTAAAAACGGCAAGGCCCCAGGCGAGGATGGAATTACAGCGGAGCTTCTGAAAGCGGGTGGAAAACCGGTACTTGAAGTCCTTCAGAAGCTCTTCAATTCCGTCCTCCATGGTGGCATTATACCGGAGGCGTGGAGCAGAAGTGCGGTGGTCTTGTTCTTCAAGAAAGGCGACAACGCTCTCTTGAAGAACTACAGACCGATTTCCCTTCTGAGCCGCGTCTACGTGCTGTTTTCGAGAGTCATTACGAATCGTCTCGCGCGCAGACTTGACGACGTCAAGCCTCCCGAACAAGCCGGTTTCCGAAAAGGCTTTAGCACCATAGACCACATACATACCCTTCGGCAAATTGTACAGAAGTCCGAGGAGTACAATTTGCCACTATGTCTGGCGTATGTGGACTATGAGAAAGCCTTTGATTCCGTCGAAATTTGGGCGGTGCTGCAGTCCCTTCAGCGATACCAAGTTGACTGTCGGTATATCGAAGTGTTGAAGTGCTTGTACAGTAGGGCTACGATGGCTATCCGAGTACAGAACCAGAGTACGAAACCTATCCAATTGCAGAGAGGTGTAAGACAGTGTGACGTCAATCCCCGAAACTCTTTACCGCTGCATTGGAAGATGTTTTCAAGCTTCTGGACTGGAAAGGATACGGTATCAACATCAATGGCGAGTACATCACTCACCTTCGATTTGCCGACGATATAGTCCTTATGGCAGAATCAAATAATGCTTTTTTTTTGTATTTGAGTTGATTGAATGAAAGAATTTTTTTAGTTTTATAACTCTCTTATTTTAGAATTTTAGAAGTTAAAGCACTAGTTAGCACTTTGAAAGTGTCTCTCTCGCAAAAAAAAATGAAAGTAGAAAACACAATATCATTTTTGAAGATCTATCCATATAAATCCACACGTATGGGTTTGATGAAAAAATTTTGAGTTTCAGTTCTAAGTATAGGGAACCCCCAAAATTCATTGTTTTTTTTTTTTCGATTTTTGTGTGAGAATCTTAATGCACTTCACAGAATACATCTTCCAATCATACTTACCAAGTTTCAACAGAATTTCCGGCACGAAGCATTTGGAAACAAATGGCTGTGATATACGGATGGACAGACAGACAGACAGACATGACAAATCCACAAGGGTTCTGTTTTTTGGCATTTGGAAATGGAACCTTAAAAAGTGGTTTGCTAATATTCGTGCATTTTACAAAAACGACACCAAATATTTCTTTCTACTTTTATATACATTTTTTATATATGATAAGGGTGACAAACGAGCACTCAGTCCACCTGATGATAAAGGATTTCTATGGCCCATAGACATTTACATCTATCCTCAATTGCATCATGGATCAAAATGCAGATGCGTTATCACCCGTGAGGACTAAGATAGAATGCCACTTTGCCAGTAAAAAGGGTCTCCGTTTCTCTACACTCCACACGAAACACAGCAGCGTTAAGCTGCTATTTTACGCTTGTATTCTGTGAGAGTATGGTCCTTCCCCGGTCAAGCCGACCCATTCGTGCTACAACTATAATACTAATATAGATGCAGCATAGCTCTACCACGTAAAATGAAAATTTTAATTTTAATAAATCCCACCCAAATCTAAAAGGTGGAGTAGGTAACTCCTCGATTGGATCATTCGTAACAATTCGAAAGTACAAGCTGTTTTTAATTTCCCGTGATTCGAAATATATGAGTGAATATTACATTTCTTTTATAGGGGTTGTTTATAGCTTGCTCACAATTTACAGATTCATGTTCGTTATTTTAATTTAATTTCTCCATTATTAATGTTATCTCGCATAATAAATTTGAAGGGATTAAATTGAAATGACTGTTGCAATTATTAATTATGATATTGTTACGGCCTACGGCTGCTCCGATAAAAGTCAAATCCTCTGGAGCCCATTCAGAAGAGTTTCAACGAACAGACGTAGGTCGGGCCTCCTAAGGCCAAAGTGGAAAATCTCTAATTACACTAAACAATAAGGGGGAGCGTTCTATACTACGGCCATTCAACAGGGAGAATATTAGACGGAGCTTACTTACCTATATCCAAGGCGACTGGTCCCTCAGGATTCGGTCAGGTCGCATGTGGTTCTGTGATGCAAGAAAATAAGGTGCTGTGATGTGTATCTGGGTGTGACTGATGGTGATTAACCTTAGTAGACCTTTGCCGTCGGCAGCAGCCCGGACGTCAGCACCGCTCCAAATTGAGGTAATCTTCCGAGGAGCCCTCCACAGTCACTTCCTTCGTTCGTCACGATAACAGTCCATTAACTCTATAGTTCTATTAACTAACTTACAGAAGCCACTAACTCTCGTTTGTTATAAAGCTTAACAAACAAAACGAACAGGGAGTGTCCGGATCAAAGGTCACTACCGCTTCGCGTAGCAACAGTTATTTCTAGAATATCAAAGGCCGCATTAGCTAATATTGTCGAATTCACTTATACAGATTCTGAGTCAGACACAATGAGTCCCGGGGAAGCTCTCCAGCAAGGAATGCTCGTTACAAATCCTAGACAGTATATTTACTAGCCACGCCTAATTATTCCGAGTTCTCGAACAAAAATTGACAGCGTGCTGGCGTTAGCACAGCTGGCAGATGACTCGTTTGCACTCGCGCGCGCTCGGCACATCTAAGCTAGCCTGAACGTCAAACCGGTATGGCACCGAGCCGCGCGCCCTCTGACGTCGATTCCGAAACCAGTGTTTGGGCGTAAACAGATATTAAAATTGGCAGGCAATTATTTTATTCGTAATCTCTCCATTAATTATACGGAAGTGGTTCAATAGTGGTAAATACTACTAATGTAAATTATGCTTTGTTGCCAACATAACAACAAAGGATAACACAACATGATTAATAATGTACTGCAGAATGGGAAATCGTTACTCTTCTCTGGTCATGTTCGACCTACAGCCATAGTACAGCTGCAGCGTGCCTCTATAGGAACTGAGAATTTTGACAAAGGATACTTTTTATCCCCCCGGGATAAAAAGTATATTGTAGGCAGAGTAAGACGTTTACCTATGCTAGTGTATGCTTAAATAAAAATAAAAATTAACTTCAGTGGTTGATGCCTGTGGCCGCGAAGATGCTGAAGGAGCTGCCCCTCTCTGGATCTTCGCATCAAATAAAATGTCATTTCGTCTTATTAACGATCCAGACACACACAATATATTCATTTCTACTGTTATTCCTAGTCCTAAATTTCATAAAAAACCTGTTTAGCTATTTGAGCTAGAAAAAGTTATTAGAGAAAAGCGCTCCAGATCTATTCCATAAGAACCTTGCCTTTTTACTAGGATTAAAAGTAGGCTGTGTCATTCTCCTGTCCATAAACGCTCTCTAGATAATTCATTCAACATTACGAGTAGGAACACTAAAAAACATGTCGTTTTGTAGCTTCATTGCTGCGTGAAATTACGGCAAACCAACAAACACACTTTCGCTTTTATAATATTATTAAGGATTAAAAGTGAACTTTTAGGATTATTTTATAGAATTAGATGAATTGCCTCATTTCGAGTAAAAAGGGTCTCCGGTTCTCTACACTCACCATACGTAACACAGAAGCATTGAGCTGCCATTTTACGATAGTATTCTATGACAGCGGTCCTTCCGCGGATGTGCCCATTTGTGCTACAACAATAGGTGCAGCTTGGCTCTACCACGTAATAAATATATACACATATTCCAACAAATCAAACCGTATTTCAGAAGTTACCATTAATGGAAGCATTCAAATTGTAAACGCTATTGTACTTGCTTGCTCTACTTTGTACTTTGGTTAACTATTCAGTATGAATAGATGTATGTGTAAGTAAATACCTATTTGAATTAGAATCCGGTCTATATTCGTTAACACCACATTTTTTATAATAAAATAATTAAGTTTCAAGTAATTAAAACTGAGCTAAGATAATGAAGGATTACTAATATATTACTAGAATATTACGTATTGTTTAATGTTATATTAAAATTCTCTTTACAGAAAAGGAGAACGAATTTTTCAATAAAACTGAAACTACCTACAGAATTTTATTTTAAAAGAAGAATTATTATAATAATTACACATGCGGGGTGAGTAAAAATGAGATCTATTCTTTCACACCTACAAAAAGTATACAATAACGTCTTCAGACTGTTTTCTGGTCTGATGCGTATACAGAGCCAGTACAATCTATATACGAATATGTAGCCTTCTTTGTTTCAAATTGACTACAGATGTCTATGTCTTTTTTTTTTAAATGAAAGATGTGGCATGCACGCGGCTCACCTGAGGGAAAGTGATCACCGTCGCCCGTGAACATCCACAACACCAGAGAAATGGAAGGTGCGTTGCCATTCTTTTAAAAATAAAAACAAAATATTATGTAACAAAGTATTTTTTTAAATTAATCTTATTGTTTCTTGGTATCAGACATAGCCACTTGTTTGGTTTGAAACCAGTTTTGTTATAGACAGCAAGATAAATCGACCCAAGAAATCATAAGGGTGATTGGATGGATGGATGGATGATGAAGGCACAATTAATCACAATGTAAGAAAATGGTACAAATATTCTAAATTACAATTTTGAAGTTTCTTTTGCACAGTACAAGGAATTCCAGATATAACACCAAAATTATACTTTTCCAAGAATGCTCTCCTTTAAAACGATTTGGTCTGCAAAAATGAAAGAGGGAGTAAGTTGCGCATTGAAAAAATGCCTCGAGGAACAGCATCGCCGTAACAATTCTTTTAAAATTTTCTTGGTTATGCAAGCTGCTTTTTAAAGAATTTATTAATCTGATATACTTTAAGTTGAAATTACTTTCTTTTGCCTTATTATTTAAAATAAAAAAAATAATCGACGATTAGCTAAGCAACTTTTAGAATAAGTTAGAGCGTTAAACGAGCATGAAGCCCGATTGGATACACAAAATAGGTAACGCGGTTGACCCCCTCTAAGTATCCTAAGAATCCCCCTTAGAAATTATTGGTGGCTTTTTCCAACACTAGGACAAAACGCTGCTGTTTAAGTTAACTTCTATAATTATAATTAAAAAGCATCCGAGTAACGCTGACAACATTACTCGTACTTCTGTTACGTGTTGTACGAAGTTCGAAGCGATAGTAGCTTAATGTAGTAGAAAGTCGTGGCTTCAAATTCAAACATTTTTAAGCTTTTTTATAGAATAAGGGTGATAAACGAACACACAGCCTACCTGATGGTAAGTAGATGCTAAAGCCCATATACATCTACATCTAATCCACAATTAATAATCAAAGCGAAGATGTGCTGTCACCCCTGAGGTTCAAAATGAAATGCCTTGTTTTCAGTAAAAGTTTTCTCCAGTTCCCTATACTCAACATATGAAACGCTTGATAGCGTGGTTTTTCTCCGGTTAAGATGACCCATTCGTGCTACAACGATAATTTAAATAGCCTATGGGCCACAGTACCCGCTTACCATCAGATAGACTGTGTGCTCGTTTCTCACCCTTATTCTAAAAAAAACATTAACCTACAATATCCTATTATGTAAAATGTAAAAGTGCAATTTAAAGAAATTTCTGCTTTTACATTAGAATTCTACATTACCAGAAATTTTCTTAATATAAACCGATTCGCAGAGTCTGCAACTGTCTTCCTATGGATGTAAAAATGCCTTTCCTTAAATCAATCGGTAAATCGAATACGTGTCTTGTATATTATCTTTGAAACTGATCAGTTCGGTTCTTTCCACAAAGAGAACGTGGGGATAACGATGTTATCAAATGGCTTTATAAAGATATAGAACCGTAGTGCAGCAAAATAAATGTTGATAATATATAAGCTCTGTGTATAAGCCCGCGCCATAAGTTCTATTTTCAAAGATTCAAGGTCTCTGTTTAACAAATTAATTAATGATTGAACAAATGATCCCTACCATTTGTTCAATCATTAATTCACTTCATCATATAGAGGATAACAACATGGCATCGTTGATCTAGTGATCGTAAACGTGATTGCTGACTGTAAGGTCACAGAGTCAAATTTGCGGGTAGATACAAAATCAGTTTTTGGGCTGAATGGGTTAATCTGTAAAAAAAACCCTCAGTAGCAGCCTGGAGTAAGGGAGTTGGCAGTATTGATATAATGATTTCCTATATTTACGCGAACACTAGACATTGAATAAAACTATTTTTACGGATTTTATCGCGTTTAATTAACTTATTTTATATTCCCGACGTTTCGGTTGCTTTCCAGCAACCGTGGTCACGGGGGACTGAGGTGATTGACGTCCCGATGTCAAAGTTAACCCGGAGTACCTTCAGCTTTTTAATTATTAATTTTGGTCCGATCTACGCAGAATGAACTAACTGTGTCTTGAAGTCTTACAGTGGTATGCTTGGGTTTAGTTTTAATTTTATTAATTACAGGATCCCAAGCAGGTGGTAGTACCCAGCCTCCCTCTCTATTGAAATTAGGATGTTTTTTAATTTCAATAGCCTCACGTATCATCCTTGGCAGGAATCGATGTTCTTTCGCGAGGACTTGTGGTTTATCAAATCTAATGTAATGACGGGGGCCGTCTAGGATATGATCACAAACTGCAGACTTCCCGGAACGTTGGTGCTTCACGTCAGCTATGTGTTCTTTTACGCGGGTTTTTATTGATCGTTTTGTTTGCCCTATATATGAGAGACCACACTCACAATCAAGCTTGTATACTCCTGCATCTTGTAGAGGAATATTGCACTTGACGGATGGTAAGAACTGACTAATCTTCTTCGGCGGCTTGAAGAATGTTCTAATAGAAGCTCGCTTCAAGATGTAGCCAATCTTGTCTGTGACACCTCTGACATATGGTAGTACAGCAGGCACACGCTCGACTGTGGCCGGCTTCACTCGGTCACTGTGACGTAGGCGCGGAACCCGAAGCTTGTTGTCGTGCAGAACCTGCTTGACGTGCTGAAGCTCGGCGGCCAGGTGTTTGCTGTCACAGATCCCTCGTGCTCTCTGCAACAAAGATTTGCCCACGGTAGCTAACTGTGAAGGGTGATGGTGGGATTCACCGTTTAAGTATTGGTTTGTATGGGTCTTTTTTCTATACACAGTGTGACCTACGGTGTTATTAGGATTTCGAATGACTAACACATCTAGGAAAGCTAAACAATTATTTGCCTCTAACTCCATAGTAAATTGAATTTTAGAGTTTATGGAATTAAGATGTTTTAAAAATGCAGTTACTTTGTCTGATGGTAAAATTGTGAAAGTATCGTCTACGTACCGCTTGTAGAAACTTGGAGTTACTGGTGCAGTAAGCAGGGCTTTCTCCTCAAAGTCCTCCATGAAAATATCGGCGACAATGGGAGATACCGGTGAGCCCATCGCAAAACCATCTACTTGCTTGTAAAACTGTTCCTTCCACAATAGGTAGCCAGATGTAAGGCAATGTCTGAGTAATACTGCATATTCTGCTGGCATGTTGTTTTCCTCTAGTTTCCTAGTTATAATTGAGATGCAGTCTTCAATAGGTAGGCATGTAAATAAAGACTGAACATCAAAACTGACCATAGTTTCATTGTCAGTAAGACATAGGTCTTTTATCTCACTGACAAAATGGTATGAATCCTTAGTGTGTGCTCTTGTATGTCCTCTGAGTGGTGATAGTACTTTTGCTAAGTGTTGAGCCAATCTGTAAGTTGGCGAATCGATCTGACTCACTATTGGACGTAATGGAGCGTTCGGTTTGTGTATTTTTGGTAACCCATACAACTTCGGCGGTTTGGCACACGTAGGTATTATCGAATTTACGTCTAGATTCAGTTTCTCTAGTATTTCTTTATAAGATCGCTAGTTGTTTTAAGCGTATTAGTTGTAGGGTCTGTTTTGACCTTTACGTACGTACTTTCATCCGATAAAAGTTGTTGTATTTTAAAATTGTAATCCGACGTATCCATTATAACCGTAGCATTACCTTTATCTGCGCGGAGAACCAGATCTTACGTACGTAAAGGTCAAAACAGATAACTAATACGCTTAAAACAACTAGCGATCTAATAAATAAATACTCCGAGAAACTGAATCTAGACGTAAATTCGATAATACCTACATGTGCCAAACCGCCGAAGTTGTATGGGTTACCAAAAATACACAAACCGAACGCTCCATTACGTCCAATAGTGAGTCAGATCGGTTCGCCAACTTACAGATTGGCTCAACACTTAGCAAAAGTACTATCACCACTCAGAGAACATACAAGAGCACACACTAAGGATTCATACCATTTTGTCAGTGAGATAAAAGACCTATGTCTTACTGACAATGAAACTATGGTCAGTTTTGATGTTCAGTCTCTATTTACATACCTACCTGTTGAAGACTGCATCTCAATTATAACTAGGAAACTAGAGGAAAACAACATGCCAGCAGAATATGCAGTATTACTCAGACATTGCCTTACATCTGGCTACCTATTGTGGAAGGAACAGTTTTACAAGCATGTAGATGGTGTTGCGATGGTCTCACCGGTATCTCCCATTGTCGCCGATATTTTCATGGAGGACTTTGAGGAGAAAGCCCTGCTTACTGCACCAGTAACTCCTAGTTTCTACAAGCGGTACGTAGACGATACTTTCACAATTTTACCATCAGACAAAGTAACTGCATTTTTAGAACATCTTAATTCCATAAACTCTAAAATTCAATTTACTATGGAGTTAGAGGCAAATAATTCTTTAGCTTTCCTATATGTATTAGTCATTCGAAATCCTAATAACACCGTAGGTCACACTGTGTATAGAAAAAAGACCCATACAAACCGATACTTAAACGGTGAATCCCACCATCACCCTTCACAGTTAGCTACCGTGGGCAAATCTTTGTTGCAGAGAGCACGAGGGATCTGTGACAGCAAACACCTGGCCGCCGAGCTTCAGCACGTCAAGCAGGTTCTGCACGACAACAAGCTTCGGGTTCCGCGCCTACGTCACAGTGACCGAGTGAAGCCGGCCACAGTCGAGCGTGTGCCTGCTGTACTACCATATGTCAGAGGTGTCACAGACAAGATTGGCTACATCTTGAAGCGAGCTTCTATTAGAACATTCTTCAAGCCGCCGAAGAAGATTAGTCAGTTCTTACCATCCGTCAAGTGCAATATTCCTCTACAAGATGCAGGAGTATACAAGCTTGATTGTGAGTGTGGTCTCCCATATATAGGGCAAACAAAACGATCAATAAAACCCGCGTAAAAGAACACATAGCTGACGTGAAGCACCAACGTTCCGGGAAGTCTGCAGTTTGTGATCATATCCTAGACGGCCCCCGTCATTACATTAGATTTGATAAACCACAAGTCCTCGCGAAAGAACATCGATTCCTGCCAAGGATGATACGTGAGGCTATTGAAATTAAAAAACATCCTAATTTCAATAGAGAGGGAGGCTGGGTACTACCACCTGCTTGGGATCCTGTAATTAATAAAATTAAAACTAAACCCAAGCATACCACTGTAAGACTTCAAGACACAGTTAGTTCATTCTGCGTAGATCGGACCAAAATTAATAATTAAAAAGCTGAAGGTACTCCGGGTTAACTTTGACATCGGGACGTCAATCACCTCAGTCCCTCGTGACCACGGTTGCTGGAAAGCAACCGAAACGTCGGGAATATAAAATAAGTTAATTAAACGCGATAAAATCCGTAAAAATAGTTTTATTCAATGTGTAGTGTTCGCGTAAATATAAGAAATCATTATGTAAACCAGTACGGACTGGAAATAGCAAATAAAATACGCCGACTAGAATATCTCAAAACCAAGCGCGCAAGATACATAACAGCTTTAAACTTCTTGAAGAGATGCAGAGACCATAATCTCATTCCTACGTGTGTCAAGATATCTACTAAAAAAGACATTCGAGGAAGCGCTAAGATCTTAAATCAGGCAAGCAAAAAATTGTTAATAACGGTGATTCAGCAAAAACGTACCGATCTATGTTTCATTAATAAAACCATAGACAAATCGTCCAGTGATCTAAAGACAGTTTTATCGACATTTGATTATAAGAATTGCATGGAAACTTTAGACAAACGTGAAACAACTAAATACAATGAATGCAAAAATAAACATATAGATAAATACCAAAAACTAACAACCAAATCAAATGTCCAACGCCAATGTCAACGTAATAACGGAACGCAATCATTGACAACAGACGCGAGTAATAAACAACGTGCGGTCTATAACCTGTCAAAACAATCTCTAGACGACGCGACAATAAAAGTTTTGGCCAAAGGTATGAATTTTGCTATAATACCGCAAAAAATTCCGTATGAAAACATTATCTGTAGTGTTGAGGACTGTCTGTATAAAAATAATATTGGTAAAGAAGATTTAGAGGCTATATGTCAAGACATTTCGTCCTTGTTACGTCGAAGCTCAGCGCCGAAATTAAATCTTCCCAAAGATGAATTTACTGCATTGAAAAACTTACGCAACAGACCAGATCTTACGATTCTCCGCGCAGATAATGGTAATGCTACGGTTATAATGGATACGTCGGATTACAATTTTAAAATACAACAACGTTTATCGGATGAAAGTACGTACATAAAGGTCAAAACAGACCCTACAACTAATCCGCTTAAAACAACTAGCGATCTAATAAAGAAATACTCCGAGAAACTGGATCTAGACGTAAATTCGATAATACCTACGTGTGCCAAACCGCCGAAGTTGTATGGGTTACCAAAAATACACAAACCGAACGCTCCATTACGTCCAATAGTGAGTCAGATCGATTCGCCAACTTACAGATTGGCTCAACACTTAGCAAAAGTACTATCACCACTCAGATGATATACAAGAGCACACACTAAGGATTCATACCATTTTGTCAATGAGATAAAAGACCTATGTCTTACTGACAATGAAACTATGGTCAGTTTTGATGTTCAGTCTCTATTTACATGCCTACCTGTTGAAGACTGCATCTCAATTATAACTAGGAAACTAGAGGAAAACAACATGCCAGCAGAATATGCAGTATTACTCAGACATTGCCTTACATCTGGCTACCTATTGTGGAAGGAACAGTTTTACAAGCATGTAGATGGTGTTGCGATGGGCTCACCGGTATCTCCCATTGTCGCCGATATTTTCATGGAGGACTTTGAGGAGAAAGCCCTGCTTACTGCACCAGTAACTCCTAGTTTCTACAAGCGGTACGTAGACGATACTTTCACAATTTTACCATCAGACAAAGTAACTGCATTTTTAGAACATCTTAATTCCATAAACTCTAAAATTCAATTTACTATGGAGTTAGAGGCAAATAATTCTTTAGCTTTCCTATATGTGTTAGTCATTCGAAATCCTAATAACACCGTAGGTCACACTGTGTATAGAAAAAAGACCCATACAAACCGATACTTAAACGGTGAATCCCACCATCACCCTTCACAGTTAGCTACCGTGGGCAAATCTTTGTTGCAGAGAGCACGAGGGATCTGTGACAGCAAACACCTGGCCGCCGAGCTTCAGCACGTCAAGCAGGTTCTGCACGACAACAAGCTTCGGGTTCCGCGCCTACGTCACAGTGACCGAGTGAAGCCGGCCACAGTCGAGCGTGTGCCTGCTGTACTACCATATGTCAGAGATGTCACAGACAAGATTGGCTACATCTTGAAGCGAGCTTCTATTAGAACATTCTTCAAGCCGCCGAAGAAGATTAGTCAGTTCTTACCATCCGTCAAGTACAATATTCCTCTACAAGATGCAGGAGTATACAAGCTTGATTGTGAGTGTGGTCTCTCATATATAGGGCAAACAAAACGATCAATAAAAACCCGCGTAAAAGAACACATAGCTGACGTGAAGCACCAACGTTCCGGGAAGTATGCAGTTTGTGATCATATCCTAGACGGCCCCCGTCATTACATTAGATTTGGTAAACCACAAGTCCTCGCGAAAGAACATCGATTCCTGCCAAGGATGATACGTGAGGCTATTAAAATTAAAAAAATATCCTAATTTCAATAGAGAGGGAGGCTGGGTACTACCACCTGCTTAGGATCCTGTAATTCATAAAATTAAAACTAAACCCAAGCATACCACTGTAAGACTTCAAGACACAGTTAGTTCATTCTGCGTAGATCGGACCAAAATTAATAATTAAAAAGCTGAAGGTACTCCGGGTTAACTTTGACATCGGGACGTCAATCACCTCAGTCCCCCGTGACCACGGTTGCTGGAAAGCAACCGAAACGTCGGGAATATAAAATAAGTTAATTAAACGCGATAAAATCCGTAAAAATAGTTTTATTCAATAAATTATTTATATTAAAAAAATTTAACATTTGATCAAGAACAATTTTTTCAAAAATCTTACTAAGTGTTGGTAGTACAGAAATAGGTCTAAAATTGGCGGGGTCTAATGTACTACCAGATTTAAATAAAGGTATTACTTTACTATGCTTCATTAAATCAGGAAACACACCAGATTCGATACTAGTATTAAAAATAATAGCTAAATGAGGCGCGATTGTATCTATTATAGACGCAATAACTTTAACGGAAAAGAAAGTGTTCTAATTATTTAATATTATAAAACACATTACTAATTCACGCAATCATACTCACATCGAATTCGTATCAAATACCTTCAATTCACTAATTTTCTTACAGCAAACACACACACACACACACACACACACACACACACACGCGCGCGCGCACGCACGCACGCACGCGCACACATACACACACACATGTATACACACACACCCACACACACACACACACACACACACACACACACACACACACACACACACACACACACACACACGCACACACACACACACACACACACACACACTACTTACAACGCACACACGCGTATCTGTATTTATTGACTTTATTTTTTATGTTTTGTTTATTTTGATTCAACAAAAAAGCTTGCTAAATATAGAAAGGAACTAGCTCCATTTAGTTAGGTTAACATTTTACAGGAGCTATGGTCACATTGATGTACGTATGTATATATTGTTGTGATTATTGCAATAACAATTTTTCGTTTTTTTTTTCAATTGTCAAGCGATGTTGTGTGGCAATCCACGTGAATGAAATGCATCGCACCACGTTTGTTTCTGTAGTGCACAAGGAAAAAGTGAGTGAATATAGGGAACTCTTCTTTCTCGTCACACCAGTGAGCACGAGCTGCTTTTTTCCTTCTGATCTGCTAGCCCAAATTCGCAAGCACTGCAACATAGTCATGACTATAGCTTCCTCCGGCATCGCTCCGGCATCATAATACTGTGGCAGTCCACAGCTTGTCGTAGGACTCGTCGAAGGTGTGCCACTTAGCCTGGTCTTCAGCTACACGAATCCAGTTTCTACCAACCACCAGATCGTTGCCGCATCTATTCAGTGGACGTCCCATACTACGTTTGCCTAGACGCGGTTTCTACTCCATAATAAGTCTACTATACCGGTTCTCACTTCTGTGACATACTTGCATAGATGTTATGTCAGTAATCTCTGTTCTCAAGCTGATTTATTAATAATATCAACAAGATATATTTATTGTGTCAACGCATCTGCATTTTGATACTTAATAGAGGACAAAAATGTAGATGTCTATGGGCCACAGCATCGTCTTACTATCAAGTCGACTATGTCCTCGTTTGCCACCCTTATTATTTAAAAAATCAGGCTCTGGCTGATGGGTGTTGTTGCAATTTTACTAGCAGACGACAATACTACCTAACTACAGAAACTGCCAGTTATACTCTGTGGTTCACCATTTTCTATCATTACAGTCCTTCAAAAATCCACTGCTGAACAAAGGGCTCCCCCACACGCCACAAAGCACGGCCTCGAGCCACCTGTATCTGACTTCATGCATATCTTACCAGGTCGTCACTCCATCTAGTGGGGGGACACCCAACTCTTTTCCTACCGGAACGAGGCTGCCACTCGAGAACTTTTCTTCCACATTGGTAGTCAGTTCTTCGAGTTATATGGCTGGCCCATTGACACTTTAGCTCACTAATCTGTTAGGCTATGTCGATAACTCTGATTCTACTGCAGATATCCTAATATTTAAGTCAATCACGCGAAGAAACCCCGAGATTATCCATCTCCATAGCTCGCGTAGCAAATTTGAGTTTCTTCATATAGCTAGCAGTGAAGGACAAAGGATTCAAATCGGGTGGGCAGCGTTCGGAAGATTATGACAGCTCTTCTCGTCAGGCATACCTAAAACATCCAAAACCAAAATTTTACAACCATTACGTATTGCCATTGATGATCTATGGATATGGATTGGATTATAGCACGAGATGGACGGAGCGTTGACTTCATTTGACCTGACTTCGCCAACTTAACGTTTAGTTTTAATGTGACTCTCACTATTTGGTAATCGTAGCCAGCTTTCACCCTTGCGATCACTGATATATCATTGAACAGTTGACATCTGGTCGTCATAATGAAGTCAATCTTATTTTTGTCGAACCGTCGGGGCTGACCAGGTCCACTTTCAGTGGGGCTGATTTAGAAGAAAGGGTTCATCATAAAGAGTCCCTCTTTCTCCATGAAGTCAATCAGGTGCTGGCCCCTTGGGTTTCGTTGCCCTATTCCAAATTCCCCTTATTTCAGCTCACCGTTTTTTTTTGTGCCTAATTTTGTGTTGAAGTCTCTCAATAATACCGTATATTTGATTTTAGAGGAACGCATGTTTCTAGAGATATCCTCATAAGTTTTCTCCACCTCTTAATCCGCGTGTGTTGAGATTAGTGCGTAAACACTATGGAAACTATGTGCGTATACTCAGAATCACGAAACTGATGCTGAGTATAAGGTACGCATCGCTAGTCGATACACTCCCAAAATTTACAACGTTGTTAACGGGAGACTTGTGGACGATAAATTCGACAGACAGACGATCACCCTTCCGGTGATGGAACAAGTTGCCAGATTCAAGGATTACTGTGTCCTCCTTGTCTCTTCGGACCTCAGATAATCATAAATTAATAATCTAAAAAAAACGCAACTTGTTTATATCTTCTTACAGCTCAAGTCCTCAAGATAAGACTTTATATGTTGCCGGGTCGAGTCGTGTTAGGTGGCAACCAAACCACCACCGGAGATTCTTAGCACCAGCTGCCCCCCCTCCTCCTACTCCCGTTACCGTGGTCACCACCGTAGCTTGGAATAGCGGGGCCGCTGGGGACTGGGGGCCGTTTGTTTGTGGCGTTGCTCATGAAGGATATTTTGCCATAGTTGCCACACATGGCGAGCGGGTTGGCAACCGCAGTTTTTATTGCTTTTTGCTGTTATCAGAAAGAAGCTGCTGCCCATCTTCTACCTCAGTTTAGCTCTGTCGCCTCTTACGACACCCACGGGAAGAAATAGAGTAGTAGGTATTCTTACCCGCCACTACATGAGGTTGTGTTTCAGGGTGTCTTTCAACTCTGTGATTCAATGTGGAAAAACTACATCTGACGAGCAACAGACTTATTATTCACGCCCTGAGTTGCCCTGACAAAGGTTGACTGGACTAGGGCTCATCAGTAATTCAATCGACGGGCAACAGAGGACGGGGCCCAACGGCCTATGGATAAATGTACAAAAAACGGTTGACAAATAAGCAAGCACTTACCTACTTCAGGAGGTAAGGTTGACCACAGGGTACCAGTCAGGTGATAAGTGAGGTGCATGTAAGTAGTGTGTGGTAGTGTTTATATATGTGACCTGACGGCCCGAATCGGACAGAAGATCCACCGGAGCTGATGTTCTCCCAATGTGCGCTCTCTCCAGTTGTAGATCACCAATGGAAAATTTCTGCCTTCATTTCACTATTTCAGTTTATCCACTTAATTCTACATTTAATTAACTTCAAAGTCAACCAACTCAACGTTCTTTGAAATTAAAACAAGTTACACACGACACAAGTAACAAACCGTCGTTCAAAGTTCAATATTCAAGGTTCCGGGTTCACGTAGCACAAATTTACAAACACGGGAACGAACGCGGCCTCTTCTCGAGTCTCAAAGTTCAGCGTTCCCCACGACAAGCTAAAATTCTTTCGTACGATATTAAAATACTACGCCCGCAATAAGAACTCAAAATTAGCCTCGCTGACACGCAAAACTAACTAAATAGTCAACACACAAAAGGCAATTAACGCGGCGTTAAAATAGAACATTAACTTCCAAAACAATTAACCGGGCCACGCCCTCCAAATGGAATGCAAGCATTAAATTCCAGATCGTTTGTTCACTCGGCGCGCGCGCTAGGTTCCACGTCACACAAGCAAGACAAATATTTCAAAATGCACTTCAACATGCAATCACTATACAAATTGACGTAAATTACTTGCAAATGAAGTTACTTTAATCAATACAAGCCTCTTGTATTGAATATTTTAATATTGAATACGAAACGTACAACTTAGACAACCAATTCGAGGCGGTCTATATGAAACCCAAACATTCAATAGCAAATCAGACGCGCACAAATATTCAAATTCTAGACCACCAAAACTAAAAACTGGCCGCGAGAAACCGGTCCAGCGGTCACAAATAAATACACTAGTCGACAGAGCTGCTGCGGTCAAGCTCCTGGTTTCGCACTCGTGTCCGGCGCTCGCGCCCTCTGCCGAGCAACCCACAAGGGAGAGGGGGCGACGTTGACCTTTACAAAGTCAGCGGAAGGACTCGCGTGTAGAATGCAAATTTCAAATGTTAATTATTTGGCCTAAACACTTATTCAAGCTTTTCCTGACAAATAGTTCGTGCCAAATATTATGGGCGACTTTCAACTGCCTCGGTAAAGTAGTTGTAAACGCGATTGCTGATTTTCACGCCCCGGGTTCGAATCCCGGGTCAGGCAAAGTCTGTTATTGGACTGCTAAAAATTCTGTGTAGCCTGGGTAGGTATTGCTATACCACACTCAAGACAGGCTTGCAGCGTCAAAAGTGAGAAACGTCTGAATAAAGAAAATTCTCTCTACAAATTAAGAGGCCCTTGTGTACCAGTAGGCTTTGCAAGGTTTATAAAAAAAGAAAAAGAAATAATTAAATGCAATGATTTAGCACATTTAAATAATTCAGTAAAATAACATTAATGTAATTTATTTAACGTAACTAAGTTTAGTAAACAACAATTTTGACAACACAGCCACTTCTATACACAATCACCAGCAGATTTTTAAATTTAAAATTGGAAGCTCTTGGAAATGTGTTGAACCAGTCCAATAACAGTGACCACAAAATGAAGCTGTAAAATGATCGGGTTGAAAAAGCATCGGAAGTAGTGATGTGACAGTGGTGTGTACTGGCAAAGTTTAATGTTACGTACACATATTTACCGAACGTGGTTTCATCAACAGATTAACGTAATTAGCTAAAAAATATGGTGCCTAATTGATCACGCTTAAATATGTCGAAAATGACAACTCATGAAAATATAGGAGTACATAGTTTCATTTCCTCGTAACTCTACTAACATTGAGGCCGCACAGCACTTGTTACATATATATATATATATATATATATATATATATATATATATATATATATATATATATGTATATACATATAAATAAAAATAAAATGTTTGTCTTTGTTATCGAAATAACTGCCTATTATTGACCTTAGGTGGTTATTTGTATCGATTAAGAGATGAATGGCTATTTTAATTATTTCTCTCTTTGTTTCTTTCCAGGCTACTCTTCGAAATGGCTGTACCGATTAAACTGCACAAACATATAGAGAACAATTTCAGGAGTAATCTAAACTGTACTATATCAGAACTTTCTGAAAATACATAAAAAACACTACTGGATACTAGCGAGGCGAAGCCGGGCGGGTCGCTAGTCACGAATAATATACATATTAAAATTAGTGTTATAATATGTTATATGAAGTCGCTT
The DNA here is from genome assembly GCA_963668995.1 of Parnassius mnemosyne. NCBI lineage: Eukaryota > Metazoa > Arthropoda > Insecta > Lepidoptera > Papilionidae > Parnassius > Parnassius mnemosyne. The sequence goes on along the minus strand of CAVLGL010000076.1, from coordinate 130,172 downwards.
GTACATTTTTTTAATTTTACCACTTGTCACAGAACAATATATACAATATTTTTTAATTTAGAATATTAAAAACTATAATAAAAAAATTAAACTAGTAACTTAACTATCATACAGTCCTACTCCCCGCGGTATCGTACCAAAAACGCTGGCTGCGTTTTACTTAGCCTTTGAGCGAGAAAAGAGCCAGCCCTCTTATCACCAGCAGCAACGACCAGCCGTGGATGGAGTTACTTTAGGAACTTCACCGCACGTGGACCCCACGGACAGATAGTCTCTGCAGCAAATGGCACAATTATGTAGTCATCTCTCAGAGACTCACATTTGCGCCACTTACTCAATTCAGCTGCCTCTGATGCTGCCCGGCTCTAAACGAGGTACCCTTGAGATGAGAGGCCGTCAGATTGTCTACGCAAGTAGCATCCCACACTAGGTCTTTACCTCTCGCCCAAGCGACTAATGTCATACCGTCAGGTCTCGTGCCAGCGTCTCTAAATATTCCACAAGGCTCTAAAACCGAGGGAACAATTATAGAGACAAGAGCCCTTCGGATAACATCGGTTAAAGAACCGTGCCGTGAAAACATACTAGCACTTTTCTTACATGAAAGCCCGTGGAGCCCAAACTTGTCGACGCTGCTACCACAGGGGCACTGATGGGGTTGACAAATCGCCGCTCCTAGTCGCATTGCGAGTCGCAATGTGTCGAGATTACTTGATGTTATAACGGGCAAAATTCCTGCGCAAGAATAACGTTAATTTTCACGGATACACACACACACAATTCGACGCATTCACTGAGTAGCAACATAAAAAGAGCATAATTCCGGTATGTTTCATATAGTGCGTAAAGATAAGCTGCAATCTTTTTATGACAATGTGACATTCAATTTTGCTTATCAGAGTGACAACGAATCTAAATTGCGATTTAGTCATATAAATGTAATATAGAAAATAATATCCATTTACTATCAAGTAGCGTCTTATACAGTGTAGAGCCACGATACAGCTATATTATGGTTTATAGCACGAGTCGGATTGGGTTTTCTAGGAAGGTCAAAGCTCACACAGAATACCAGCGGAAAATAGCAGTTTAAAGTTGACCGGAAGACTGGAGATCCTTCTCACTGGAAACAAGGCATTATATCTTAGGCTTGAGGAGTGATCTGGATTTTGATTATATCTACATCGAATCCACTAACCATCAGGTTGACTCGGTGGTGTGCAAAGCATTTGTCTCCTTCATTCCATAAAAAGTGGACTATGAGCACAATAAAAACGAATGTAAAATATGAAGTGTTTCAATTTATGAAACATTTCTTTGCTATAGTATAATTCGTGTTAACTTATATTTTTACATTTAAAATTGCTTTTGATTTTTTTTAAATAAAGGTACACTGATGTAATCAATGTTTGGTTCTTAACCAAAAGTAGTTGCAGAAATTACTTGTCCCTTAAACGAAATAGGACTTAATATTAACATGTCCGAAGCAACAACATTTTAACCTGAAATACGATCCAACTTGACGAGAGGTCTGCCTTTTGTCCTTCCCGTCTTAGTCTCCTTGTCATTTTCACGAGTTTGTCGAGCAAATTTTAGAACTTTCACCGTGCTCTACGTAGTTAAACAAAAATAAGTTTACTATTATCTATATTCTTCTATGTGTAAGAAAATGAGAGTGTGTGCGATTGTGAGAGAGATAACTATATTGAAAATATTGGCATTAAAATGGTGTGAAAATATTTATTGGGAAATCATACCACATAGCCACTTTACTTGTGAGGATCATCATTAACATTAATGTGCTTCACAAGTCCTCTGCTGTACTTTATCTCCCAAGAAATTATACAAAGCACGGTCTTGAGCTACCTGTATCCATCGACTTGCATCTCTTACAAGGTCGTCACTACATCTAGGGGAAGGACGACTTACATTTCGCTTACCGGTACAAGACTACCACTTGAGATAGTTGTTTTGCTACTGATGCATCAGTTATGATATTTACGAGTATTATTTTAAAACCAGTGACCCGCCCTTGCTTCATACGGGTAGCTTAAAAAAAACCTTTAATAAAGACTACGTTAACCTTAGGATATCTCAGACTAAGTCTTAACGTAAGTCGATGGATGATATTAAATATTTGAAAGCTCAGGTAGTACCTGCAATGTGAACCAAATTGGTGTGATTGGGGTCCCGTCGGATTATTTTTTGCGTAGAAAAACACTTTCTAAATTTAAACAACTGAGGAATTATAAAAATTATAAGTAAAAGCCGACTTTTAAAAAACGAAAGCAATCAAATAATATTCACATAAAAGCTCCTAAATTCGTTACCGATATATAGTGCATAGAAAAACTATTCTGTTAGTTAAATACTAATAATATTAAATATAGGTGGTAGAGCTATGCTACAGCTATAATAATATGGTTGCTCGTCCGGAGAAGGCCGTGCTCTCACAGAATACCAATGGAGATCCGGAGCCCTTTAATTTTTTTATTGGAAAGGCGCATTCTATCTAAGTGAGTCCTCAAGTCTTATTATCTTAGTGACAACGCTCTCCATTTTGATTTATAATCAAATATAGATGTGATTTTCTATGGGTCATCCATTCATCGTCTGGTAGACTGTGTACTTGTCCTATAAAAAAAAAGAATAATCAAAGCCTTGACTTTAGTAGTTATTAAGTGGAAATTATTACATTGTTTTAAGTTTTAAAGGCTGGCAACGCATCTGCGATTCCCCTGGTGTTGCAGTTGTTCATGGGCGGCGGTAGTCACTTACCATCAGGTGAGCCGCATGCTCCTTTGCCCCCTCTCCTATAAAAAAAAAGTTCCATGCAGTCGGCTCTTACCTTTTTTTAAAAAAAATTAACCATATAAGTGGACTGCTCATTATGTCTAGGCCTGTGACATAATGATCAGTCCACTTATATGGCACACAACTGAAATGCTATTCAAATAGCTAGAGTAATTACTTCACGCTGCTTTGCTACCATCAGGAGTAGAATTTTGTATTCATATTTAAAGAAGGCTACAAGTGAAATAAGTCTGGTTTGAAGAAAATTCTTTTAAATTGGTTCAATCGTTTTCGATATATCGGTGAACTAACTTAAAAATACAGTCTTTTTTTATAGGATAAGGGTGACAAACGAGCACACAGTCCACCTGATGGTAAGTGGTTGCTGCGGCCCATAGACTCTACATCTATCCTCTATTACAAATCAAAATGTAGATGCGTTGTTACCCGTGAGGACTAAGATGGAATGCCTCATTTCCATTAATAAGGGCCTCCGGCAACCTGCACTCACCAAGCGAAACGCAGAGGTAAACCTCTACTTCACGCTGGTTTTCTGTGAGGTCGTGGTACCACCCCGGTTCGAGAGGGCCCATCCGTGCGATAGCAAAAGCTGCCGCGTGGCTCTCTTCAAATATATGTTTATATTAACTCAATAGAGCAAAAAGTGTATACGTGGTAGAGCCATGTTGCAGCTAATTAATGGTTGCAGCATGAATGGGTCGACTCGACTGGGAAAGGACCGTATAGTAGCACAATGCTGCTGTTTTTCGTATGGTGAGCATAGAGAACCGGATATTCTCTTAATTGGAAACGAGGTATTCCATCTTAGGCCTTCGGGGACACAACGCATCTGCATTTTAATTCCTAATTGAGGTGAGTTGTACGCCTCTTATTACTATAAATAAGTATATATATATTCTATAAAAAAGCAGCAGATTTTTTCATAAAATTTATTCCACCTGATAGAAAGGGGCTACTGCAGTCCACGGACGCCTGCAGCCAACTTCTATAAACGAGGGCTACGTTTTGTGTGATTTCTGAGGACTAAGATGTAAGACCTAAAAGTCTGTAATTATACTGACTCTATACAAAATATTCCACTATTTACACAACATTAAGGAAACCTTCGCAGGTCAGGCTATCACTTACACCTTTTTTATAATAACATTGTATTCATCATCATCATCATTACAGCCCTTCACTAGTCCACTGCTGAACATAGGCCTCACCCAAGGAATGCCACAAAGCACGGTCCTGACCCACATGCATCCACCGACCTCCCGCATATCTTACCAGGACGTCACTCCATCTAGTGGGGGAATGCCCTACACTTCGCCTGCCGGCACGAGGCTGCCACTCGAGAACCTTTTTTCCCCATCAGTTGTCGGTTCTTCGAGCTATATGGCCGGCCCATTGCCACCTCAGCTTACTAATCCGTTAGGCTATGTCGGTTACTCTGCTTCTACTGCAGATATCCTCATTTCTAAGTTTATCACGCAGAGAAAATCCGAGCATAGCCCTCTCCATAGCTCGCTGAGCGACCTTGAGCTTCCTCATACGGCCAGCAGTGAAGGACCACGTCTCAGTTCCATAGGTCATCACTGGCAACTCGAACTGGTTGTAGTCTCGTTTTCAAGTTTTGAGGTATACCTGACGAGAAGATGTGCCGTAATTTCCCGAACAATGCCCAACCGAGTTGAATCCGTCGATTGACCTCTTGGTCGAAATAGGACTTACCTAATCGGACTATTTGTCCCAGGTAAACATACTCATCAATAACTTCGAGCTTAGTCCTCCCAACAACTACCGGCATATGTGTGACATGGACATTAAACATGATCTTTGTTTTGTCCATGTTTATTTTAAGACCTATCCGTTAGGAAACACTATTGAGGTCATTGAGCATAGTGCTTAGGTCCTCCAGCGATTCTGCCATAAGGATTATATCGTCGGCAAATTGAAGGTGAGTGATGTACTCGCCATTGATGTTCATACCGTATCCTTTCCAGTCCAGAAGCATGAAAACGTCTTCCAATGCCGCTGCATTGCAGTGAAGAGTGAAGGGGATATAACGTCAACCTGTCTTATACCTCTCTGCAATTGGATAGGTTTCGTACTCTGGTTCTGTACTCGGATAGCCATCGTAACCCTACTGAACAAACACTTCAGCACTTCGATATACCGACAGTCAACTTGGCATCGCAGAAGGGACTGCAGCACCGCCCAAAATTTCGACGGAATTAAAGACTTTCTCATAGTCCACATACGCCAGACATAATGGCAAATTGTACTTCTCGGGCTTCTGTACAATTTGCCGAAGGGTACGTGTGTGGTCCATGGTGCTAATGCCTTTTCGGAAACCGGCTTGTTCGGGAGGCTGGAAGTCATTAAGTCTGCGCGTGAGACGATTCGTAATGACTCTCGAAAACAGCACGTAGACGTGGCTCAGAAGGGAAATAAATCTGTAGTTCTTCAAGAGAGTGTGGTCACCTTTCTTAATGAACAAGACGACCGCACTTTTTCTCTACGCCTCCGGTGTAATGCCACCATGGAGGAAGGAATTAAAGAGCTTCTGAAGGACTACAAGTACCGGTTATTCACCCGCTTTCAGTAGCTCCACTGCAATGCCATCCTCGCCTGGGGCCTTGCCGTTTTTAAGGTGCTCGAGAGCCATTCTAATCTCGCTCAGACTGACGTCCGGGATATCATCGTAATAGTGTCGGATAAAACTCGCTCTTGGAACGTTACTCACACTTACGTGTGGCTCCAACGATGATGTGTACAGCTGCCCATAGAACCTCTCAATCTCACTCAAAATTTAGGTGTCGCGGAAACGACGCTGCCACACTCGGTCTTCAGCTTCGACAGTTGGCTTTTCTGACAGACATATTTCTAGCAAAGATTTTGGAGCCCTAGTTCCGCTCAATCGCTTCTTCAATACGAGTACTATTAAAGTTACGTGAGTCCCGCCGCATGAATTTTGATATCTGTCTGTTCAGTTGCCTGCATGCTATCAAATCTGTTGAAGACTGCAGCTTCATATCCCGTCTAACAGCCATTAGATTAAGAGTATGATCGGAGAGTTTTTGTGTTCTTCTGCGGCGGGTCTTGCAAAACTTAGCTCCGACGGCATGGACAGTTTCCACGAGCTTGTCATTCATATCGTCCACTTCATTGCAATCTTATAGGCACTGAAAACGGTTTCGTAGCTCGAGCTGAAATGCTTCGAGACTTTGGATTAGAGCACGAGGGGGACGGATTGTTGACTTCATTAGACGTGACCTGTCTAAGTTAAGGTTTAGGTTCAGTTTGCCTCTCATCATTCGGTGATCGCTGCAGGTTTTCACCTTCGCGATCACTGAGACATCACTTAACAGTTGTCGTCTGGTCGTTATAAGGAAGTTAATCACATTTTTTGTCGGGCTCTAACAGGTCCATTTCCTGTTTGGCCGCTTTTGGAAGAATTAGTTCATCATAAAGAGTCATTCTTTCTCCATGAAGTCAGCCAGCTGCTGGCCTCTTGGGTTCCGTTGCCCTATTCCGAAATTCCCTAATTTCAGCTCACCGTTCTCTCTTGTGCCTAGTTTTGCGTTGAAGTCTCCCATTAACACCGTATAGTGGGTTTTTGAGGAATGCGTGGCTCTAGAGATCTCCTCATACATTTCCTCCATCTCATCATCGGGGTGTGCCGAGGATGGTGCGTTAACCTGTATGACCTTCGGCGAATACCGTTTGTTGATTCTGAGTATAAGTTGCCGGATTCGAGGATTACCGTATCGTCCCCCTCTCTTCGGACTTCGAATAATCCTATGGTATTACAGCGCAACTTGTCTATCTCTTCTTCCAGCTCCACGATCTTCTCGTCAGTCCTCAGGGTGCGTGCGTTGTAAGTTGCCAGGTCGAGTCGTCGCAGATGGCAACCGAACCTCCACCGGAGATTCTTAGCACCCCCTGCCCCGCCGTTACCAAGGTCACCACCGTAGCCAGGAATAGCGGGGCTGCTGAGGACTGGGGGCCGTCTTTTTGTTACTTTAATCATGGAGGTATATTGCCATAGTTGCCACGCTTGGCGAGCGGGTTGGCAACTGCAGTTTTTTAATGTGATTTGGCAGTTCAAGATCAGAAAGATGCTGCTGCCGATCCTCTGCCTCAGTTTCCCTCTGTCGGCTCTTACGATACGCACGGGAAGATATGGTAGTGAGTATTGTTACCCGCCACTACACGCACTAATTACATTGTTTCGCACTAGTTTATTTCTGGTTTAGTTTTAGGATGACCTCTACTTTAGAAACTGAAATTTACATTTCTTTTATTCTTGATCTATTTCCTACAGCCGCTTACCGCACTTACAGGATGAAATGTGATTACAGATTCTGTTACCCTGCTACGACACGGCACTGTTAATATTCTTAGTAAAATTCATATTAAATCTCAAATAATTTTGTCATTTTTTGGCGACTTTAAAAAAGAAGCAGGTGCAGAATAGTACAGAATATAATAGTACAAGATATTCTTAAAATATTTTTTTTTACAATTGCCACTGTTTTAGAAAAAAACCTCTGTCCTGGGAAGACCCAGTAAGAAACCCTGCAAGGTTTTTTTTTTATTCAAATAATTCTTTCAATAAATCACAGGTTGTACAAACTACTTACAAAACTTATTTAAGAAACAGTTTGCAAGCTCGTAATTCCCATATTATTATTAATTTATTTATCAACAATGTAGTCATTTATATTATAATAACCCTTTTTAAAATAACGGTTTTTGTTTAATAAAATATTTAAACTTGGGTCATTTGCGTCTATTGTCTGGAATTTTATTGTAATAGCGTATACATTGCCCTGAATGAATAATTGACACCATGTAATCGAGAATCTGCTATCACAAGCTATACAAGACATTTCGTCTAGAGAAAACATTTCAACCCTAAAGTCGCCAAAATAGGAGATAAAAATTAAAACAATTAAATCGTCTACGAGAAAATGGTGGCGGTGATTCACTACCCCATATCGTCTCGTGGATGTTGTAAAGGCGACACAAGGAATGATACGAGTAGATGAGCAACAGCGTTGCCCTAATAACAACAAAAAAATAATAAACTGCTTCTGCCTAACCGCTTGCCAAGCGTGGCAACTATTGTAAATATCCCCCTGTCACTTTTTGGGAACTCACAGAGAAATAACGCTAAGTTTTCTAAATTTGGTCTGGACAACATTATTTTTGAAATCGCTAGAGACAAAGCACACTCAAGAAGGTAATTTATGCATCATTAAATAAACAACTGTTCTTATCGAGACACATCAATATCATTACTGTAATGATCGGACGAGACGTGGACTGCAATGTCAATTTATTATCGATTGCATTTTGTATTTGCTTTACGTTGGTTTAAGAATATAAATCCACGTGACTTATTGAACGGATTAACTTGTAAGGTAGTTTAAATGTTCCGATCCCCGACTAAGACAATATTAACGTATAAAACTAAATTTGTCAAATTTTCGGACTTCTATAAAAAACACCATGTGGTGGCGGAGTTACGAGAGCCCCAGCCTAGAGATGGGAACAGTATTCCATGTGAGGCTGAACCTGCGCCTTTTAAAGTTGCAGGCGGTATGCCGACGTAAAATACTGTCCCGTTCTGTTGAGCACGCCAAACTTTTTAGAGATTAATGTTTCCTTCTCTTCCAAGTGGCTACAAAACTGCACGTCACTCGATATGTCAACACCGAGGATTCCGATACTGGCTGAGGCAACAAGGGGAGTGCCTTGAAACTGAGGAGATACGACGAAAGGGTTCTTTTTAGCGGTAAACACGCAAACTTATGTCTTCTGAGGATTAAACTGGACTAGATTTTGTCGCCCCCAATCTTAGACTTTATTCAGCAAAAACTCTGAAACTTCAAACACAAGTTTGTTCCGGTACTCGGCGACGTTTTCCCGAGAAATATTGACACGGTCTGTGAATAGAGAATTACCAGTGCTGTCATCCGCATAGCAATGAATGTTACCGGTTTGCAACATATCATTGAGAAACAGCGATGGTGTAGCCGCAGCCTTGTGGAACACCACCGTTAATAGAATAGAATAGAATAGAATAGAATGATTTTATTCGATATGGATTACTACATAATACTTATTGAAAGTCATTATTTTATTTACCACTGGTTCGGAAAATACCTCTGTCCTGGGAAGAACCAGCAAGAAACCCAGCGGGACTTTTTTAAAACATAATTTCACTTAAGAATAATTTTGTTTATACAATTTTAAATGAATTTCCATAGAACCAGCATGATGGCGATCACCTTAATCCCAGGGTTATTTTCATTCATGTATTCCTTGATATTATAATAACCCTTTTTGTACAGTTTTCATTAATAAAACTTTTAAGCTTGTTTATTGACAAACTTTGAACATGTTCTGGAATTTTGTTGTAAAAGCATAAAAATTGCCCAATAAAGGAATTACTAATTCTCTGGAGTCAGTAACTGGCATTACAAGCTTATGTTTGTTCCTAGTGTTTAAGGAATGAACATCCTTATTCTTATTGAAGCTATTTATGTTTTTATGTACATACAATACATTTTCATATATATATTGCGATGCCAAAGTTAATATGTTTATTTCTTTAAATTTTTCTCTGAGGGACTTTTTACAATTTAGATTAAGTGTTTCCGGAACAAACTTGTGTCTGAAGTCGAGTCTTTGCTGGACAAAGTCTCGGATTGGGGGCGACTAAATTAGTCCAGTTTAATCCTCAGAAGACACAAGTTTGCGCGTTTACCGCTAAAAATAACCCCTTTGTCGTATCTCCTCAGTTTCAAGGTACTCCCCTTGTTGCCTCAGCCAGTATCGGAATCCTCGGCTTCGACATATCGAGTGACGTGCAGTTTTGTGGTCACTTGGAAGAGAAGGCCAAATTGGCCTCTAAAAACTTGGCGTGCTCAGCAGAGCGGGACAGTTTTTCATGCCAGCTCAACGCCTGCAACTTTACAAGGCGCAGGTTCGGCCTCACACGGAATACTGTTCCCATCTCTGGGCTGGGGCTCCCCAGTGCCAGCTCCTTCCACTTGACCGCATCCAGCGCAGAACGGCTCGAATCGTCGACGACCGAGTCCTTTTCGATCGGCTTGACTCATTGGCACTGCGAGGAGATGTTGCATCTCTTTGCATTTTCTTTCGCATTTACCATGGGGAGTGCTCTGAGCAATTGTTCGGATTAATCCCAGCCGCCAAATTTCACGAACGCACATCGCAGAACTCCCGATACCATCCACACCATTTGGATGATTGGCGGCGATTTTTCCGGACCGACACGACTTAGGGACCTTGAAGAAAAGAGCCTACTCCTTTTTAAAAGGCCGACAACGCATCTGCAATTTCCCTGGTGTTGCGGTTGTTAATGGGCGGCGGTAGTCACTTACCATCAGATGAGCCGCATGCTCGTTTCCCTCTTCTCCTATAAAAAAAAGATTATAAATCGCCCGTACGGCTCTCTTTTGCAAAACAACAAATATATCTTCAATATCAGTCGCATTACCCCATAGCAAAATTCCATAAGACATTACGCTATGAAAGTAACTAAAATACACTAACCTAGCTGTCTCAACTTCTGTGAGACTTCTAATCTTTCTTACAGCATATGCTGCAAAACTAAGTCTGCTTGCTAATTTAGATTTATGGGGTCCCCATTAAAGTTTTGCGTCAATGGTAATACCAAGAAAAACAGTGGTATCCACAAGACTCAACTCCTCCCCATTTAAGAGCACATTGGTTTTCGAATGTTTTACATTATGTATTGTAAATTTAATACACTTTGTCTTATTGCCGTTTAAGAGCAAATTGTTGGCGTTAAACCAATGTACTAATTTCGAAAGAGCATTATTTACATCGTCATATTTACTTGACTGCCGTTTCAGCTTGAAAATTAAAAAGGTATCGTCAGCAAATAATACTATATTGTGATTGTCCCCTACAAGATAAGGTAAGTCATTAATATAGATTAAGAACAGGAATGGGCCAAGAATCGAGCTCTGAGGAACGCCCATTGATACTACCGATCCGGAGGAACATTTACCATTGATGACGACTTTTTGAGTTCTGTTACTTAAATATGAAGTTATAAGTCTAAGCGCCAAATTTTTTACACCGTAATGTTGTAGTTTTCTGATTAATGTATCATGGTGAACACAATCGAAGGCCTTGTAAAGGTCACAGAAAATACCCAAGACATCTTGTGAATTCTCCCAGGCATTAAAACTATATTTCATAAGGTCAACACCGGCGTCAGACGTCGAGCGACCCCTTGTAAAACCTAATTTATTTTTATGAAGAAATTTTTTGTATTGAAAAAATTAACAATTGATCCAAAATTATTTTTTCCAAAATTTTACTGAGAGTTGGTAGTACAGAAATAGGTCTATAATTAGCAGGGTCCAATGTACTACTAGATTTAAATAAAGGTATTACTTTACTATACTTCATTAAATCAGGAAACACACCAAAATCGATACAAGTATTAAAAATAATAGCAAGATGAGGTTTAATTACATCTATTACGGACGCAATCACTGTAACGGAAATCCCCCACAAATCTGCGGTTTTCTTTACCTCAATGGTTTTGAAGTATTTTACAATATTATGTAGTAATACTTTTTCAAATCTAAATTCTTTTAAACAGGTATTAACATTCTGTTTAAGTAATGACTCGGCGACAGTTGTAGAAGTATTCAATGACTCTGTTGTCAAGATAGGAATATCAGTGAAATATTTCTCAAACACCGCTGCAACTTCTTGATTTGATTTAGTCAATTCATTATTAATTTTTAATTGATAGTTTGAGTTACGAGGTTTCTCTTTACCGGTTTCGCTGTAATTATACTCCACGTCATTTTAATTTTGTTCTTAGCCGTCTTAATTTTGTTACTAATATGTAATGATTTGGCTGTGGAGCAAACTCTTTAGACATAGGCTTGTAATCGGAGCTTGCACCGTTTACTACGACCTTGATGCTCCGATCAGCCAGAAAACTGGTGATCCAATTGCACAATTTTTGGGAAGCCCATAGGAAGAAAGCTGCTAAAGAAGAGCTTTGTACCAGACCCGATCGAAGGCCTTCGGTATGCCAACCTAACGGCCAATGCCTCCTCCTTGGACTCGATCGGCTGCACCCATCTATGTGTTACGTAAACAAGAAGATCACCAGCTAAGCGACCCCGACGGAAACCATACTGTCGGTTATTAATCAGCTGGTACTCCTCAAGTTACCGCATGAGCTGGCAGTTAATAATGGGTTCCATTATTTTCGAGAACAAGGAGGTGATGGCGATATATCTATAGTTGGACGGATAAGAGCGGTTACCTTTTTAGGGATCGGGTGCACAAATGCTGTCGTCCATGAATTCGGGACAATGTAGGGAGTAGGAGTACCGGAAAAGACGCGTTAGAACCGGTGCCAACTCTGGAGCGCACGTCCTCAGCACAACAAGTCATCGAGACAAGATCATGTCAATCTCACAGTTCACCTTATGATAAGTAGCTACTGCAACACATAGACTCCTGCAATCCGTTTCAAACGAAGAAGGCTATAGTTGCGTTGTCACCTTTAAAGACTAAGATGGTATACCAAACAGATTATAATTATTCTGACTCTTTCAACACATACACTGCCCCGAAATGGTTTTCTAAATGACGTTAACTAAAGGGCTCTTGACTAATTAAAAGATCCCTTGACTTTTTCTTTAACACTTTTGTTTTTGGAGAGAGAAAGAGGTTAAGCATTTGTTCGGGATACTATGTTTAGCCTTTAAGCGGCTGAACTGGGTTATGCTTGAAATTTAGATAAAGAGCATATGAGAGATGACTATTAAATACATGTGACGAGGAAACGCAGCCGGAGTTTTTGAACTTCTACTGTGATGAATAGGGTAATTATAATGTCATTGTATTAGTTTTTTTATTGCTATAAATTTTTTGTGATGCAAAAAGCAAAACAAATATACTATAAGAATTGGTTTACTAAATGAGACACTAAGTAGTATCACAGATGTTCATAGAAAAAACATCTGCACTTTTATTTCGGATAAAATGTGTACAAGATTATCAATCACAATTTTAGATTATGAAGAATCAAAATTATAACTTTAATTTTAGATAAGAGATTGAGAGAAAATCAATTTTATAATTTTTGTCGAGTGTTTTGCATGTCTATTAGAACTAAGTATGAGAATATATTAGTTAAGATTTCCATAAAATTTATGATATGTAATGCAATTAATTAATTGATTAGATTTGATTTGAAGTAAGGAAGATGGTATGTCAACCTTCTATATAAGGTATGACAATCCTCAATCCTCATTTATCCAAGTAAAGCGACATTGAAGTCGTCTGAAATCACTTGCGTTGTACGCAGTAATGATCGCTTAAAGTATTTTCATTTATATTTTAAATAAATAATATATTCGAGCAAAAGGAACACTAACGAGCTAGGAATGAAAATGAATGTTTATTCGAACAAAATATTAAAGAAAAAATTCAAGTAAGAAAGCTAGTAAAAAGCTTTACATAATAAAGTATAGTTGTAGAAATGGAACGAGAGGATTGAATTAAGAACTTCGTAAATGTTGTAAGATTAGTTGAAGTCAAGTCAAAGTCAAGGATCAAAGTCAAATATTTCTTTCAAATTAGATTTTACAAGGACTTTTTGAACACCATCGCTTCAAGAAGTCCCCACTGCGGAGAGACTTTGTGAGAATAAGTGGCAAGAAACACAATATTACACAATTTTTCTCCAAACTGCTACAATTTATCCACATAAAATACATACATAACTAAAAAAGTCTAAGGAAGCTCATTATATCCACACATTTTGATCTTAGTCTAAATAGTCACCTAATTTAAAATATCCTTTGTTCTTATGCATGCTTTTTACATACGCTTTGAATTTATGTAAAGGCATATCAGTAATATTACAGGAAATCTTGTTATATATAGTTATAAATCTACCCACAAAGATAGTAGTTTTAATATTTTTTCTTAAAATTTGATTGACTGGTGGTTTGAAATAATATAATAAATGAAGAAATTTGAAAAAAAAAATTGAAAGGCCGTCACTGCACCCAGTGGGGGGACCCACTACACTTCGTCCGCCGGCACGAGGCCGCCACTTGAGAACGCTTTTTCCCCATTGGTTGTCGGTTCTTCGAGCTATATTTCCGGCCCGTTGTCACTTTAGCTTATTAATCCGTTGGGCTATGTCAGTCACACTGTATTACGTCACTGCGAATCTCCTAGTTTCTAAGTTTATCACGCAGAAAAACTCGAAGCATAGCCCTCTCCATAGCTCGCTGAGCGACCTTGAGCTTCCTCATCTGGCCATCAGTGAAGGACCACGTCTCAGTTCTATAGGTTATCACTGGCAACACGCACTGGTTATGCAGTCTAGTTTTCATGTTTTGAGGTATGCCTGACGAGAAGATGTAACATAATTTCCCGAATGCTGCCCAGCCGGGTTGAATCCGTCGATTTACCTCTCGGTTGAAGTTGGACTTACCAAGTCGGACTATTTGCCCCAGGTCAATATAGTCATCAACAACTTTGAGCTTAGTGCTCCCAACTACTATTGGCATAGGTGTGACATGGACGTTATACATTATATTTGTTTTGTCCATGTTAAGAATACACAAACACGAAAGAGATTATGAAACTTTCTTTTTGGAAAAATATATGTAAAATAATTAATCAGTCATGTGAAAAAAAAAATGCTGCTGGGTATGTGTGGTGTGTAAAGAACCAGAGACATTTTTTTACTGGTAACAAGGTTCAAGGTTCCATCATAGTCCTCAGGTGAAAAAGCATCTGCATTTTGTATCTTAATCGATAAAAGATTTACATGTCTATGGGTCACATCATCTAGTTACCATCAGGTGAACTATGTGCTCATTTTTCACATTTATGTTATTAAAGATTTGCTTTACAACTGAGAGAATTATAAGTTTTGACCTTTACACAATAGATTTTTGCACTTTTAGGACCTGATGACGTAGAAAAGTTTTTTTTTATTTTTATTTTCATATCTTTATTAAATTCAATTAGAAAAAAGGATACAAAGGACGCACTTAATACCTAAACGCATTCTCTATCAGTCAACTCATGGATTGATGACAATTTGACGTCGGTGTAGCAATTGAAAGAAATGAGTAATAGAAAAGTAACTAACTAATTAGTAAAAAATTATATTTTGATATAATATTGTAAGTAAAAATATTTATGTATGTCCGTATGTTTACATAATATAATAACACATATTCACACACTCACACACACGCGCGGTTGTCGATGATTCGAACCGCTCTACGCTGGATGCGGTCAAGTGGAAGGAGCTGGCACTGGAGTGCTACGGCCCAGAGATGAGAAGAGTATTCCATGTGAGGCCGGATTTGCGCTTTGTAAAGTTGCAAGCAATTTGCCGGCATGAAATACTCTCTCGCTCTGCTGAGCGAGACAGTATTTCATGTTCGAACGCCAATCGTTTTAGAGGCCAGTTTGGCCTTCCCTTCCAAGTGATCATGAAATTGCACACTATTCGATATGTCGACGCCGAAGATTCCGATGCTAGTTGAGGCAGCAAGGGGAGTGCCTTGAAACTGAGGATATGCAATAAATGGGTTCTTTTTAGCGGTAAACGCGCAAACTTGTATCTTCTGCGGACTGAACTGGACTAGATTTAGTCGCCCTTAATCCGAGACTTTGTTCAGCAAAGACTCGACTTCAGACACATGTTTGTCCCGGTACTCGGCGACGTTTTACCGAGAAATATTGGCATGGCCGGTATATAAGGCATCACCAGTGCTGTCGTCTGCATAGCAATGAATACTAGTTTGCAACATATCATTGATATGCAGGAGAAACAGCGTTGGTGATAACACCGTTTCGCTCATTTTCGTTCCGATATGCAGGAGAAACAGCGTTGGTGATAGCACGCCAAGCGTTTTAGAGGCCAGTTTGGCCTTCCCTTCCAAGTGATCATGAAACTGCACACTATTCGATATGTCGACGCCGAAGATTCCGATGCTAGTTGAGACAGCAAGGGGAGTGCCTTGAAACTGAGGATATACAACAAATGGGTTCTTTTTAGCGGTAAACGCGCAAACTTGTATCTTCTGCGGACTGAACTGGACTAGATTTAGTCGCCCCTAATCCGAGACTTTGTTCAGCAAAGACTCGACTTCAGACACATGTTTGTCCCGGTACTCGGCGACATTTTCATTAGAAATATAGGCACGGTCGGTGTATAAAACATCACCAGTATTGTCGTCTCCATAGCACTGAATGTTACCGGTTTGCAACATATCATTGATATGCAGAAGAAACAGCGTTGGTGATAGCACGCAGCCTTGTGGAACACCAGCGTTGATAGGCTTGATATCAAAGCATGCACCGTCTACTACGACCTTGATGCTCCGATCAGCAAGGAAACTGGTGATCCATTTGCACAATTTCTTGGGAAGCCCATAGGAATGAAGCTTCGAAAGAAGCGCTTTGTGCCAGACCCTATCGAAGGCCTTCGCTATATCCAAACTAACGGCCAATGCCTCCCCCTTGGTCTCTACTGCCTCCACCCATCTATGAGTCAGGTAGACCAGAAGATCACCAGCTGATCGACCCCGACGAAAACTGTACTGGCGGTCACTGATCAGCTGGTGATCCTCAAGGTATCTCATGAGCTGGCAGTTTATAATGGATTCCATTATTTTGCAGAACAAGGAGGTTATGGCGATAGGCCTGTAGTTCGATGGGTCTGAGCAGTCGCCTTTTTTAGGGATCGTGTGGACCAAAGCTGTCTTCCATTAAAACGAGACTACGCCTTGGGAGTAGGAGTACCGGAAAAAACGCGTTAAAACCTGTGCCAACTCCGAAGCACTTGTCTTCAGCACAATGGTAGGGACTCCATCAGGCCCACTCGACTTGCTGACGTCCAGGAAGATGAGTGCTTTACGAACCGAGCACTGTGTTAATTGCACATCCGGCATGGAGCACTCACACCGCGGGATGTTCGGCGGTGTGTTCCCCCCGTCATCTAGAGACGAGTTGGATGCAAAGAGAGAGAGCTTAAAAGATCGGCTTTCTCCTTTCCGGCATAGGCCAGTGTCAGTCTTCTCTGTGCAGAGATGGAAGAGATGGCTGACAGAAGTTCTCTTGGACAACCTTGGCGAAAAACAAGAATACACGTGTTCCAGAAGGAACACGTGCATTCTTGTTTTTCGCCAATTCTACCGATGTGTTTAGACCTTGCCTTGCCTTGCCAATTTCGCTTTTCACGCTTTCAAGCTGCAGATCGCAACTGCGATGGGAGTGAGTAGCACCGTACTCCGGATCAGACATCGGTCCGAAGAGCCCAGAGGGGCATCGACAGAGACCTGATATCTGTCCAGATGAAAGGTCAGCAGAAGGTCCAACAGAGAAGGTACATGATCCTCCACATCTGGGATCCGCGTAGGTAAAGTAACCAGTTGTTTAGACCATGTGCCAAGGCAAAGTCTACAGATCTACCCGTATAATCGGTTAAACGGGAACCAAGTCATTCAGCGTGGTGGGCGTTAAAATCACGGAGTATCACGATCTCTGCGGATGGGACCTGTTGTAGCACGGAGTCTGCAGCCATTTGGACGTGGTCGATGAGTCGTTCTGTGTCGACATTGTCTTTCTGATAACAACTCAAAATAATAAACAAACTGCGGTTGCCAACTGTGGCAACAAAACTATGGCATAAGCCTTTGAGGCAATCTATGGGGGACGCCTAATTAGGAGTGCAGTTGCATGGGCTGTAATGGTTGATAACAAAGCATTATAATATGGTTCACCTCTTGGTGAGTGCATGCTGCGGACAATAGATAACTATATTAATCTGCAATTAACAATAAAAAGGTAGACATGGGTCTGAACCCGAAACCACATGATCATTAGTCGCGCGGACGACCACTGGACTAACTGTGGTACAGTATTTTTATACGCAATGCATTCTTATACCATTACGTTTCACTCACTTTTTTACGCTCTGTTTAGTATTATGCAATCTGTAAAAGTCCTTCGAAACGTAGCTACGTTGTGCCTCTTTATTCTCGAACTATTTAACCTCGCCCGTAATAACAGTTTAGTATCCAAAATCTCCACAGAGCATATTTACAACACCCGGACTTAGTTCCGCATAATAGTGGATTTGCCCGCTCAGCTCTATTACAACACTTACTCATTTCCAAATTGATGGTAAATTTAGGACGGGGGAGTCTTATTCTCCTAGCGAGCCTGTTATACACGTAGTTACATAACTTTATAAGGGTAGATCTGATTCTTTTATTAATAATTGAGTCCAAAATGCTTTCTATTCGCTGCAATGTATAGTCTGTAGCATATATGCATCAGTTCGACTGGGGAAGGCCCACGTGCGTACAAAATTTCAATATGAAATATTACTGCTGTGATACGTATAGTTGTTGAAGACAACCATAGACCTATTTTACTTCTAATGGGGTATTAAATCTTTATCCTCAGCGCTGGCAATGCCTCTGCATTTCTATTTCTAATCTAGGGTATATTTGTATATGTACATACACCTATATTTATCCTGCCACAGCATCAATTTATATGAGGTGTGGTGACTTCTTCGTGTTGACTGTCTCATTATTCTAGTGGTTGTAAACGTGGTAACTGATCATGGGGTCCTAGGGCCGAATCACGTGTCGGGCCAAAATCAAATATTGGGTTTTTCAGACAAGAAACTCACATTAGCATCCCGGAGACAGGAAATTGGCAGAGTTTCACCTTCGTGATTCGGATAGCATGTAAAACCGAAGTCCGGCACCTGATCTATCTCCGGTCATCTCGGATTATTATCCTATCGGACATGAGAGTGAGGGAATAGACAGAGCACATGTGTTTGCGCTTACACTTGAGCACTGTAATCTTGTCCTGCACAGATGGCTCACTTCCGTGGAGACTGGCTGCTTTGACCGAAATTTGATCTGGATGACATTATCATTATGATATGTACTGCGTGCTCGTTTGTCACACTTATTTCTGTGTAAAAAAATATCTTGTACTTCTCTTAAGTGAAAAGTTTTCACAATTATTTCTTTATTTTTTTAAAATAGGTAACAACAAAAAACTATATATGTATAGGAGCACGTCATACTATGAGGTAATTATGTTTTCTAGACGTAAAGGTCATCTTGCTTAGTAGCATTGTCCTTCCCAGTCTAGGTGTTCAAGCTCTATTACATGTACTGAGATTTGTATCCACATAACGGATGATGAATTAAGCATATTATTATTTGCAGCTGCCCTTTTCCTGGTATATTTCCCTCTGTCGCGTTTTAAGACATCCACGGAATGATATGGAATAGTGGATATTCTTACACCGCTACACTGTTAAACTTAGATTGACTTTGAAGTGGGGTATTTTCTATATTTGCCACGCTAGGCAGGCCGATTATTAATCGCTGTTTTTTATTGTTTTGAGTGGATATCAGGAATTTGTTGCTAAGAACTCCTGTTTGATTTACCTCTGTCGCATCTTACGACACCCACGGGATGATAATATGGGATATTGGATATTCTTACACTGCCACTACGTGGTTAAACTTAGACTGACTCCGAAGAAGTATCTGCCATGCTTGCTACGATTGGCAGACTGGTTGGTGACCGCTGTTTTTATTGTTTTGAATTATAAAGAAGTTACTGCTACCCATCTTCTTTTTATTTCCCGTTTTTGCCTCTTACGACATCCACGGAATGATATGGACAAGTGGATTATCTTGATGCCTCAGTACCAATGCGATACTGAGTACTCCAGTAGTCTAGTATTATATGTTGTAGGGTAGTGAATTTATTTTATATTATTACTAATGGCTCCGTAACGCAGTGGCTTAGCAATGAGGTGCAGCGCTAGAGCCGCGGGTTTGAATCCCGCACGGAACAAGTATTTATATAGCCTACAAATAATTGTTCCGGGTCTGGATGTTTTTCCTTGAGAAACATGTAAACTGCCCCCACGATACGGGAGAAACTACTAAATAATGGGGTAACGACTTTTTTAAAAAACTGATAAATAGATAAAGATGATTATAAAATTTAATTAAATCTTACTCGGCATACATTACTTAAAGTTGACAATCCGGAAACGCGTTGGGACGCAGTTTAATATAGGCTTTAGTAACGATAACATTAAGTCTAATAATCTAACTTAACTTGTAAAGTTGCTGCAATAATAACGTGTAATTGTAATATGCGAGTTGCATATGAAATGTGGTGCTGATGATATATCAGGGATGAAGATGCATTTGCATTTTGATTCTCAACACAACATGTATATGTCTATGGGCTACAGTATCCACTTAAAATCAGGTGGACTTTGTGTTCGTTTATTACTCTTATACTATAAAAAAAAATGAATGGAGACTTTTGCCTTGTCAAAAATGTATACATACATTTATAGATCAAACTATGAACTGGAGCTTGCAAATTTCTGAAATAAGCCGTAAAGTTGTTGTTGCCTTGCATTCCCTTTATAGTCTGAAAAATTTCTAGCCCTTCAAAACTAAGCTTATGTTGGTTAATTCCCTCATTCTTCCCATTATTGATTATGCTGATGTGTGCTATCCGGATCTGTCGCAAAATCTTCTCAATAAGTTGGAGCGCCTTCTCAATAGTTGTATAAGATTTGTATTTAATTTACGTAAATACGACTATATCTCTGACTATCGTTCTAAGCTTAAATAGCTCACTTTACGTCAAAGGCGTTGCTCCAGAATTTTATTGACACTTTTTTCCATATAATTAATAGAATCAGGCGTTACTTTGCGGAAATCCATTATATAAAAGCTTTTACAAAAATTTACTTCGCAAATATCCGCGTTATAAAATATAATGATGTGTCTTACCTAGTATGAAGAAGCACCTCCCGCCCTCCCTCAATTGCGTGCACTATCCCCGTCACCACTAATCCCAGCACCGCTACTCCCAACACCACTACACTAGGCAAGACACACCACTGACGCAAACAATCTTAGCGGTTAGCCACCGTAGAGTCTATATCACCTGAGGATACCTCGTGTAGAGGCGAAACACGTGTCGTATTATGGTCAGTGGTGTGTCTTGCCTAGTGTAGTGGTATTGGGAGTAGCGGTGCTGGGATTAGTGGTGACGGGGATAGTGTACGCAATTGAGGGAGGGCGGGAGGTGCTTCTTCATACTAGGTAAGACACATCATTTTATTTTATAACGCGGATATTTGCGAAGTAAATTTTTGTAAAAACTTTTTTCCATCTGAAATAATGCTAATTCTCCGCCATATCTTAATGAAAACTTCAACTTTCTCCACTCTATTTCCGGCCGTGAACCTCGTCCTTCTAACGCACTTAAAGTTAGTATTCCAGAACATAGAACAATTTTTTTTAATTCTTCTTTCACAGTTCAGGCTATTCTCCTCTGGCTTTACCCACTGATGTCAAGGAAGTTACGAATAAGCTTTTGTTTAAAGGATTGGTGCGACAACGTTATTTAGAGGTAAACAACAATTAATTGGCTTCCCCGTTTTATCTATAAGTGAATTTATATATATATATGTGTGTGTGTGTGTTTGTGTGTGTATGTGTGTGTGTATATTTACATATGTGTCTTGTTTATGTATACTGTATTTATATAATTCGATTAGGTAGTTTTGTATTGTGTAATCTATTGTTCATAGCTGAACTGATTTTATTTATAACTAATGTTCCATTATTGTCCTTAAAGTGCACCTGCCAACATCTTTATTTATTCCATTTTTCGTCGGGTTGACTGGTAGAGAGTTTTTTTTTTTTTTATAGGATAAGGGTGACAAACGAGCACACAGTCCACCTGATGGTAAGTAGTTGCTGCGGCCCATAGACATCTACATCTATCCTCTTTTACAAATCAAAATGTAGATGCGTTGTCACCCGTGAGGACTAAGATGGAATGCCTCATTTCCAGTAAAAAGGGCCTCCGGCCACCTGCACTCACCAAGCGAAACGCAGAGGTAAACCTCTACTTCACGCTGGTTTTCTGTGAGGTCGTGGTACTACCCCGGTTCGAGCCGGCCCATCCGTGCGACAGCAAAAGCTGCCGCGCGGCTCTACTACTGTTAAAAAGGTGCCATAGGACAATAAGTCCGCCCTTTGTAACCCCTAGTTGGTGTGTTGCAATAAAGGATGAACAAAATAATTGTATGGGCTTACTTTGACTCATTTGATTTTACTTTTTCCTTTTTATTTTTTTACTTTACTACTTTCTTGCAAACTAAGCGATTAAACGCCAGAGTAATCCAACGATTCAAACCTTAATTTTAATAAAAGTTGTACAGTTTTTTTATTAACTTTTCTGCCGGCAACGGTAATTATCGCTTGTCGCTATATTGTGTATGTTTTAATAAAAAAATATCAAGTGTACTCATACATATATGCCGAGTAAAGCGCTAACAAGCGAGTAAAATAAAGTCCAAGTTTTTTCCCCCATTAAATCGTTTTGAGGATTTGATTCAATGTTTGCGTGAGAATAAAATTTTCCACGAAATCTTTCTATTACTGAGGTGGAATTTTTTAAACAAAATCGTAATGCTGAACGAATTTACGGTCTACCTGATGGTATATGACTTGTAGCAACTGTAGTTCATGGACATTTGCTTCTAACTTCAAACAAAGAAGGCTAAAGATGCGTTGACACCTCTGAGGACTAAGATGGAATGCCTGTACTTATACTGTTTTTATATCTCTCATACCAGAATACAGCAATGCAGGTTCTACTACTTGGCAGCAAAAATAGGTAAGAGGGTGGCACCTATTAATATGCATTCCTAGGCAGAAAAATCCTATTTCCTACTAATAAAATGTAATGAAGTGTACCCAGAAAAATTAAATGGCATATGTCGTGGCGGCGTACTAAGAAAATTTTTAACGTTTTTTTTTAAAAGGAAAAAAATTTACTCACAACACTGTAATCGTAAGACAAGTTAACTCACAATATTCAGGGTGAGGTTACTACCTGGTCAACGTACTGTGTAGTTTTGAATGTAAGAATTTACTATACAGAATGGTAACTGGCACTGTAGACTTCACTGTTCGTAGGGTTTTGATAGAATGTCATTGAATAATCTTACCTAAGCTTTAATATTATTGTCATATTACACTCTTAAGACCATTATTTATACTCTTAACATCTTATAATTAAATGACCCGCTTAGGTCGTGACAGCCGTTTTTATATTTCCTTTTAGGAGTCAAATCCGAAACAATTATAGTAATTTATACAAATAAATAAAAAAAAATTCTTTATTTAAAATCTTTACATATAAAAGATGTTAATAGGAGTCCCATTACGGTGTTAATGGGAGACTTCAATGCAAAACTAGGCACATGAGAGAACGTTGAGCTGAAAGTAGAGAAATTTGGAATAGGGCAACGGAACCCAAGGGGCCAGCAGCTGGCCGACTTCATGGAGAAAGAGGGACTCTTTATGATGAACTCTTTCTTCCAAAAGCGGTCCCACAGGAAGTGGACCTGGTCGAGCTCCGAGGGTTCCACAAAAAATGAGATTGACTTCATTATGGCGATTTTCACTGCCTAGAAGACTGCAATGAAGTGGACGATATGAATGACAAGCTCGTGAAAACTGTCCATGCGGCCGGAGCTAAGTTCTGCAAGACCCGCCGCAGAAGAACACAAAAACTCTCTCTCCGATCACACTCTCAATCTCATGGCTGTTACGAGTATACGAGAGATGAAGCTACATTTATATATAATAGACAGATCTCCAAATGCATGCGGCGGGACTTACGCAATTTCAATACAGTTTATATTGTGGCATTCCTTGGGGGAGGCCTATGTTCAGCAGTGGACTTATGAAAGGCTGTAATGATGATAATGATGATGAAGAAGTCCATTGTTATATGTGTTGATTTTTCTTTCCTTTTCATTTAACTCTTTTTATTTTTGGTGACCTGGAAGAGATTGCTTTGTCAAGTAAGATCACCATTTGTTTTCTGTTTTTAAATTTATTATCATCATGTTTTGAAATTAGGATGTTTTTTTAAATTTCAATAGCCTCGCGTATCATCCTTGGTAGGAATCGGTGTTCTTTTGCGGGGATTCGTGGCCTATCAAATCTGAAGTAATGGCGTGGAGGATCTTGAACACGTTTACAGACTGCTGACTTCCCAGTGTCGGTGCATGTCATGTTATGTCAGCTATATGTTCTTTCAGTCGGTTTATAATAGATATTTTTGTTTTTCCTATGTAAAAGAGACCATATTCGCAATCACGCTTGTATCCTGAATTTTGTAGAGAGTTATTACGCTTGAATATGTATATGCGTAGATTCGGTTCATTCCATTATTGAAAAAAGCTTAAGTGGCGTTATAATTTGGGCAGCTTTACAGTTTTCACCCTGTCTAGGAAGTCAGCTAAACCATATGAAGTAGAGGTTCTTAAATATATTGACTTTAATAATGAGACATTATTGCCGAAACATACTTCAAGGAAAATTTGGCCGGTAAAATAAGCAAATTAAGAACGGTAACATTTAAAAAATCGGCGACAAATATGGCTTATCTAAAATTCTTTATGAATTAAAATGCGAAAACTGAAAAAAATTAAATCATTAAGAAAAACGACGCTATCCAACTGAAACCGTGTTACAAAGCGTTGCTGCCAGTATTTATTAAAAATATACATGGATCTCAACAAATTCTGTACCAACAATGTGTGTGCTGTGTAACTACCCTAACTACCTAACCCTAAAATACGACAGTACCTACTATACTATGTCCTGGATGGTAGGAAGGATTGTTAGTATTTGAAAGTTGTTACTGTGGGTGAAATCCGATATAGCTAATTACTAGAAGGCCTATTATTTTGTAATTACTATTAAATATCTCATATCCATACAATAAAATAATAAAAATTTCTAGTGTAAAGACCTTATCTCTTAAAACCCGTATTTGAATGAATCCAAAATCGCATTATGTAATTGTAATGTAGCGTCTACGTAATATGGAACATTACGATGTTTAACTATGGTAATAATATGGTAATAAAAATGAATCTGACGATTAAAACACTTTAAAAAGGACGATTTAAAAGTTTCATGGAATATAATATTAAGTGTATTTGCAGTTTTAGTCATAAGTTTTAATACCCTGTTAGATTGTGTTTTCATATAAATCTATTCATATTTTTATTTTTACTTTTCCATGTTATTTGTGGATGTTTAATATAAAGAATGGTTGTGTTATAAATAAATAAATAGATAAGTATTCTTCGTCATAATCATCATCATAGTTTTCGTTCGTCGTTCAACAAAACCCTAAAAAGTCCACTTCTGAACATAGCCTTACCCCATAGACCTATTCTTGCGACATTAATGGCATAATGTAGTGTAGTTGATTCTATTACGCCATTAATACATGCATATAATAACATTACAAATACAGTGTATTAAACCACATTTTCCTGTATTGGGGGCGCTCAAAATATCTGCAAAACCTACAATTATATCTCTGTCTACTAGGTTGTAGAACTTCCATTCTTCATAAGAATCAGTCTGGGTAGTAAGTACCACACACCTATTTCAGTCGCCCAAAAGTACCAGCAGTACAAGTACTAGCTTGTACTGCTGTGTTATGCTCTGAAATGTATGGAGAGACAATATAATTTAAGTTTGTAAACTGTCTCCACAATACAACAGAAAACTGTTTCCAGCCTTGTTGGTCTAGTAGTCGTAAATGAGGTTGCTGATCATGAGGTCCCGGGTACAAATCCCGGGGTAAGTTAAATCAGTTATAGGATTTGTCTGTCAAGGAATTCTCAGTAGCAGCTAGGAGTCAGGAAGTTGGCGGTGTTTCACCCCAGTGCCTTGAAAAGTACATAAAGCTGCTAGTAGGTCTTGCGCCTGATCTTTATCCAGTCGCGTCAGTTACCATCCCATCGGAACATGAGAGTGAGGGAGTAGAGAGTGCACATGTGCTTGCGGATACACTCGAACACTTTAATCCTGTCTGGCGTAGACGGCTAGTTTCCGTTATGACTGGTCCGCGTCGTTCCCAAAATTCGGTCTTGAAGATATTTTCTTTACATATAAAAATTACGTGTCAAGTTGTTTGTCCGCGATGAACTCCTAAACTACTGAACTGATTTCAATGAAATTTTGCACTCTATGGATTTTTGTCCAACTTGAGAGATAGGATAGTTTTTATCCCGATAAATGACTCTATAATATCCCCGTGTAGTGGCCGGTAAGAATACTCACTATCCCATATCTTCCCGTGGGTGTCGTAAAAGGCGACAGAGGGAAACTGAGGCAGAATATGGGCAGCAGCATCTTTCTTTAACAGGAATACAACAATAAAAAAACTGCGGTTGCCAACCCGCTTGCAAAGCGTGGCAACTATGGCAATATACCCCCATGAAAGTAACAAAAAACGGCCCCCAGTCCTCGGCGGCCCCGCTATTCCTAGCTAAAGTGGCGACCATGGTAACGGCGGGGCAGGGGGTTCTAAGAATCTCCGGCATAGGTTCGGTTGCCAGCTACGAAGACTCGACCTGGCAACTTATAACGCACGCACCGTGAGGACAGGTGAGAAGATTCTGGAGCTAGAAGAAGAGATAGACAAGTTGCGCTGGAATGTCATAGGATTATCCGAAGTCCGAAGAGAGGGGGAGGACACGGTAATCCTCGAATCTGGCAATTTGTTTTATCACCAGGAGGGCAAACATATGTCCCAAGGAGGTGTCCGATTTATCGTCCACAAGTCTCTTGTTAACAACGTTGTAAAGATTGAGGGTGTGTCGACGAGGGTTGCGTACCTTATACACAGAATCACAAAACGGTATTCGCTGAAGGTCATACATGTTTACGCACCAACCTCGGCACATCCCGATGAGGAGGTGGCGGAAATGTATGAGGATATCTCTAGAGCCATGCATTCCTCCAAAACCCACTATACGGTGTTAATGGGAGAATTCAACGCGAAACTAGGCACAAAAGAGAAAGGTGAGCTGAAAGTAGGGAATTTTGGAATAAAGCAACGGAACCCAAGGGGCCAGCAGCTGGCCGACTTCATGTAGAAAGAGGGACTCTTTATGATGAACTATTTCTTCCCGAAGAGGCCACACTGGAAGTGGACCTAGTCGAGCCCCAACGGTTCGACAAAAAATCAGATTGACTTCAATATGACGACCAGACGACAACTTTTCAGTGATGTCTCAGTGATCGCGAGGGTGAAAACCGACAGCGATCACCGAATGGTGAGAGGCACACTGAACCTAAACGTTAAGTTGAAGAGGTCACGTCTAATGAAGTCAACGCTCCATCCCCCTCGTGCTCTAATCCAAAGACCCGAAACCTTTGAGCTCGATCTACGAAACCGTTTTCAGTGCCTAGATGATTGCAATTCAGTGAACGATATTAATGACAAGCTCGTGAAAACTGTCCATGCGGTCGGAGCTAAGTTTTGCAAGACCCGCCGCAGAAGAACACAAAAACTTTCTGAACACACTCTTAATCTCATGGATGTTAGACGAGATATAAAGCTGCAATCTTTAGTAGATTTGACAGCATACAGGCAACTGAACAGACAGATCTCCAAATGCATGTGGCGGGACTTGCGCAACTTTAATACTGCTCGTATTAAAGAAGCAATCGAGCGGAACCAGGGCTCCAAAAACTTTGCTAGAGATCTGTCTACCAAAAAGAGCCAACTGTCGAAGCTGAAGACCGAGTGTGGCAGCGTCGTTTTCGGGACACCTGAGATTTTGAGTGAGATTGAGATGTTCTATGGGCAGCTGTACACATCATCGTTGGAGCCACATGTAAGTGTGAGTAACGATCCAAGAGCGAGTCTTATCCTACACTATTCCGATATATCCCGGACGTCAATCTGAGCGAGATTAAAATGGCTCTCAAGCACCTTAAAAATGTCCTCCATGGTGGCATTTCACCGGAGGTGTGGAGCAGAAGTGCGGTGGTCTTGTTCTTCAAGAAAGGCGACAACGCTCTCTTGAAGAACTACAGACCGATTTCCCTTCTGAGCCGCGTCTACGTGCTGTTTTCGAGAGTCATTACGAATCGTCTCGCGCGCAGACTTGACGACTTCCAGCCTCCCGAACAAGCCGGTTTCCGAAAGGGCTTTAGCACCATAGACCACATACATACCCTTGTACAGAAGTCCGAAGAGTTTAATTTGCCACTATGTCTGGCGTATGTGGACTATGAGAAAGCCTTTGATTCCGTCGAAATTTGGGCGGTGCTGCAGTCCCTTCAGCGGTGCCAAGTTGACTGTCGGTATATCGAAGTGTTGAAGTGCTTGTACAGTAGGGCTACGATGGCTATCCGAGTACAGAACTAGAGTACGAAACCTATCCAATTGCAGAGAGTTGTAAGACAGGGTGGCGTCATATCCCAGAAACTCTTTACCGCTGCATTGGAAGATGTTTTCAAGCTTCTAGACTGAAAAGGATACGGTATCAACATCAATGGCGAGTACATCACTCACCTTCGATTTGTCGACGATATATTCGTTATGGCAGAATCGCTGGAGGACCTAAGCACTATGCTCAATGACCTCAATAGTGTTTCCCAACGGATAGGTCTTAAGATGAACATGGACAAAACAAAGATCATGTTTAATGTCCATGTTACACCTATGTTGGTAGTTGTTGGGAACACTAAGCTCGAAGTTGTTGACGATTATGTTTACCTGGGACAAATAGTCCGACTAGGTAAGTCCAACTTCGACCGAGAGGTCAATCGACGGATTCAACTCGGTTGGGCAGCGTTCGGGAAATTACAGCACATCTTCTCGTCAGGTACACCTCAAAACTTGAAAACGAGACTGTATACCCAGTGTGTGTTGCCAGTGATGACATACGGAACTGAGACGTGGTCCTTCACTGCTGGCCGGATGAGGAAGTTCAAGGTCGCTCAGCGAGCTATGGAGAGGGCTATGCTCGGAGTTTCTCTGCGTGATAAACTCAGAAATGAGGATATCCGCAGTAGAACCAGAGTGACCGACATAGCCCAACGGATTAGTAAGCTGAAGTGGCAATGGGCCTTCCATATAGCTCGAAGAACCGACAACCGATGGGGAAGAAAGTTTCTCGAGTGGCAGCCTCGTTCCGGCAGGCGAAGTGTAGGGCGTCCCCCCACTAGATGGAGTGACGACTTGGTAAGATATGCAGGAAGTCGATGGATGCAGGTGGCTCAGGACCGTGCTTTGTGGCATTCTTTGGGGGAGGCCTATGTTCAGCAGTGGACTTGTGAAGGGCTGTAATGATGATAATGATAGTTCGCAGAAAGGAAGGAAGCTTCGGGAACCCGTGCGTTCTGTTCTCTCGCCAAGGCTGTCCAAGGGACTTTCTGTAAGCCATCACTACCATCTCTGTACAGCGAGGATAACTCACTGGCCCACGACGCAAAAGAGAAAGCCAACCTTTTAGGCTCCCTTTGTGCGTCCAACTCGACTATTGATCGCGGGGGGAACACACCGCCGTCCATCCCGCGGTGTGAGTGTTCCATGCCGGATGTGCGTTTCTCACAGCGCTTGGTTCACAGAGCACTCCTCTTCCTTGACATCCACAAGTCGAGTGGGCCTGACGGAATCCCCCCAATTGTACTGAGGACGTGTGCTCTGAAGTTGGAACCGATTCTAACGCGTCCTTCCCGGTACTCCTACTCCCTAAGCGTAGTCCCGAAATCATAGAAGAAAGCTTTTGTCCACCCGATGCCTAAAAAAGGCGACCGTTCAGACCCGTCTAACTACAGGCCTATCGCCATCACCCCCTTGTTATCCAAAGTAATGGAATCCGTTATAAACTGCCACCTCATGCGGTACCTTGAGGATTACCAGCTGATTAGTGACCGCCAGTACAGTTTTCGTTGGGGTCGATCAGCTGGTGATCTTCTGGTCTACTTAACTCATAGATGGGCGGAGGCAGTAGAGTCCAAGAGGGAGGCATTGGCCGTTAGTTTGGACATTGCGAAGGCCTTCGATCGGGTTTTTTTTATATAGGATATGGGTGACAAACGAGCACACAGTCCACCCGATGGCAAGTGGCTGCTGCGGCCCATAGACATCTACATCTATCTTCGATTACGGATCAAAATGCAGATGCGTTGTCACTCGTGAGGACTAAGATGGAATGCCTCATGTCCAGTAAAAAGGGTCTCCGGTTCTCTACACTCACCATACGAAACACAGCAGCGTTAAACTGCTATTTTACGCTTGTATTCTGTGAGAGCGTGGTCCTTCCCCGGTCGAGCCGACCCATTCGTGCTACAACCATTATATAGCTGCAGCATGGCTCTACCACGTATATAAAAAAAGTCGGGTTTGGCACAAAGCGCTTCTTTCGAAGCTCCTTTCCTATGGGCTTCCCGATAAATTATGCAATTGGATCACCAGCTTTCTTGTAGATCGGAGCATCAAGGTCGTTGTAGATGGTGCATGCTCCGACTATAAGCCTATTAACGCTGGTGTTTCATAAGGCTGCGTGTTTTTTAAATAAATTTTTTTTAAAGTGCTGCCATTTTTTTATTGATGGCGAAAAAAAATCTTTGATCCCTGATTTGTCGATAAAATTAATTGTATTTTAACACCTTAAAGTATCGGACATCGGAAACCGGACATCCTGTATATAATCGTACGTTCTTCAGCTGTGCAAAGGCCTCCTCTAATTTTTGAGTGTTTTAGGGCAACATATGTCCATTGAACTATCCCAATACGTTTGGCGGACTTCACATGTCGTCGAATTTTTTTACTTTTTTATGCAATAAAATTTTTACGAGGTTTTTTTACCGCAGTACATTGAATCAGGCATCACTTTGTCACACACACAAATCTATTATCAGGACAAGCGAAGCGAGCATTTTTATGGTATACTTTAATGAGAAACTATCACACTTTCAGGTTTGCGCTTTGACTATGAGTGCTGTAAGAAAACTAAAAAATATATTTTGTATTAGTACCACGTTAAAAACGTAAGATGGCGCTGTTTATGAATTATGAATAGAGCATAATTTTATGCAAAAATTCCGGATGGGTGAGGTTCTCAAGTTCCTAAACTGCTTTAGGCCAACTTAGTCACATCTAGAGTCTGGTCAAGATCAGTAATATATTTTTGCAGAACAATTCTTTTTTAAATGTTATTTATAAGAATTCGCGAGCCATTACTAAGTTTTACGTTTAGCTAGTATCATAGACTAGCTGTTCCCGCAACTTTGCTCGCATTTTATACACAAACCGGGATACAATTATTCAGATTGTCTGTCAAAGATAAACAAACGAACAAATACATAGACGGGCCCACAAACAAACTAATGGGTGGTCCCACAAACGAACCAAGAAACGAATTGGGCAAAATATACGCTTGTAAACAACAAAATTATCGCAATAACGTATTCCACAATTTGCGCCCAAATTTATCTAGCCAACACTTGGTTCGCACATAAACAATCTCCAAACCCAATTATAGTACTATCGTGAGTCATCATATTGCCATTTATATTAAAAATATTTGAAATTAAATCTACAATCAAAATTAATGAAAATAAATATCAATTTTTTACAGAATAAGGGTGACAAACGAGTACATAGTCCACCTGTTAGTAAGTAGATGCTGTGGCCCATGTACATCTACATTTATTCTCAATTAAGAATCAAAATGCAGATGCGTTGTCACCCTTGAGATGAAATGCCTCGTTTCCAGTAAAAATTGTCTCAGGTTTTCTACATTCACCACACGAAACGCAGCAGCATCGAGCTGCTATTTTACGCTGGTATTTTGTGAACACCGCCCCGACATCCATTATGAGCGCGCGACATATTATACTGATTTAAATCCAGGTGACCAATGATTGAAAATGGATGTCAGTGTCTTAGATACGGTGTCTATGGAATATCGGTCTTTAGGAACCAAATGAGTGATCCCAGTAATGACTCTTCTGGCAGAGTCGAAGTTGTCGAGAACTTCTTGAAACTGTCGGGCGAGCACAGTGTAGCACACCACGAAGCCCTTCAGCCAGTAGTGATGCAGGCTGTTTAGTCTTCGACTTTTCCATTTCGTGGCCCTACAACCGCCTCAGCTACGCCATCCGGCGTTATGACGACGGTGTCCATGGGCGTAACATTCGCACACTGACTCGCCACAACTTTCGTCCGAGAGCCTTAGCTGTGGTTTACGAGCTCTGACCACGGGTCACGCGAGCATGTGTCAGTGTCGGCCTGATTCAGAAATGGTCGGTCGGGAATCACCGATCAATTTACAACCACCTGCGTAAGTCCGCCGGTGATTAGTTGTATGTTTTATCGCATGACGGGGTCGCTCGTTCCTTAAGTATCCCTACTTGCCGTTGCGTTTTGGTGACCTCTTTAGGGAAACCGAGGGTTTTGTCTGTACGATACACGACCAGGTTATTAAGACCAACAACCATCGGAGATACATTCTAAAAGATGGCGCCGTCGACGTCTGTCAAACTTGTTGCCATCCCGGTGAGTCACTTAGGCATATCATTTCCGGTTGTTGACGTTTTCTAACTCTTAGTACTTGCACAGATACAATCTGGTAGCCAGGATTCTACACCAAGACCTCGCTCTAAAATACGGTCTCGTGGATCGGAACTGCCTTATTATAAGTACTTGCCGGAAACCGTGCTCGAAAATGACCACGCCAGGCTCTACTGGGACCAGGTCATCAACACAGACAGAACTATTTTTGCGAATAAGCCTGATATTGTGCTGATGGACCGCGCACAGTCAAGGATATTTTTGGTCAAAATTACCATTCCGTATGACGATAACCTCGTGAAAGTCAACACAGATAAGCGAACAAAATATCTGGACCTGGCTCACGAGGTGACCGACATGAATAGAATAGAATAATTTTTTATTCAATATATATTACATGTGTAATTCTTATTGAAAGTCATTTTTTACTTTACCACTGGTTCGAAGAAAAACCCTGGGTCCTGGGAAGAACCAGAAAGAAACCCAGCGGGACTTTTTTTTAAATAAATTTTACAATTTAAATGATTACGAACTATTTACAAAATTTATTTTAGAATTTGCTTGGAAGCGACCACCACATTCCCAGGGGTTATTATCAACTATGTATTCATTTATACTATCTTCTTCTTCTTCTACCTAGCGTTTATCCCGGTTGCTCATCCCGCCCAGCGCGGGAAAACCCAGGGTCCGCTTTCCAACACTTCCTCCTCCACTTGACCGGTCTTCGGCGTCCCTCACAACTAGCCCATTGGCGCACATGTCATCCTGCACGACATCAAGCCAGCGTTTCTTGGGCCGTCCTCTACTCCTGGTACCAGGTAAGATCATGTCCAGGCATTTGTTTCCCACGTAGTTTGCTGGTCTTTGTAAGACGTGGCCGTACCAGCGGAGGCGACTTTCCTGCAGCTTGTCAGCAATGTCACGAACATGGAGGCTGCTGCGGATGTATGTATTCCGTACACGGTCTTTTCGCGTGACGCCACACATCCACCGCAGCATGTTCATCTCCGTGACATGCAACAACTGCCGGTGTCGCTCCAGCACCGGCCACACCTCACTGCCGTACGTAAGGACAGGCCTATTCATTTATACTATAATAACCCTTTTTATGCAATTTTAGTTTAATAAAACATTTAAACTTGGTAATTGAGCGAACCTGTACACTTTCCGGGACCTTGTTGTAATAGCGTATACATTGCCAAAAAAATGAATTACTGACTCTGTGGAGTCGAGAAACTGCCATGAAAAATGAAAAAATGAAAAATGATTTATTGATTTACAATGATACAATTTAAAGCAGTCGCAAGGGCCCCTGTACTAGGTTGGTTACCTGTGTTACTGGGTACCCCGCTCATCCACCACACACTCATCCGTGTATGTGTGTGTGTGTGTGTGTGTGTGTGTTTGCGTGCGTGCGTGCGTGCGTACGTGCGTGCGTGCGTGCGTGCGTGCGTGCGTGCGTGCGTGCGTGCGTGCGTGAGTGCGTGCGTGCGAGCGTGCGTGCGTGCGTGCGTGCGTGCGTGAGTGCGTGCGTGCGTGCGTGTGTGCGTGCGTGCGTGCGTGCGTGCGTGCGTGCGTGCGTGCGTGCGTGCGTGCGTGCGTGCGTGCGTGCGGGCGTGTGTGTGTGTGTGTTGTGGGTATGTGAGCAGTGATTTAACAATTGGTGAGGCTGTTCCAAGTATAAAAGTTAAGTAATAAATTGATCAGTTTCCTCGTAGTTTAGTGTTAATAAAAATTGTGTTACTAAACGTTTGACTTTAGTCCACGTCAGAGGGTTAATATGCAATCTGCTGTTAAACTTATTGTAAAGAGATATGGATTGGAATGCGTATTGTTTTTGCTTAAATTTTGTTTTATTTTGTGGTATATGGCAAATTTTGGTGCTCCTACGTTTTGGTGTATGAAGACGTATATAAGGTAAATGTCGATGAGTGCTTAGGATGCAATTCAATATATAAATCTGGCGAGTGCTAAGCAATTTATAAGACTTATGTAGTTCAAAAGTTGAAAATCGAAACGGTTTAAAGAACATTACCTTAATTAGAGATCTTTGGGCTCTTTCTAGTGCTATTATACGTGTTTTTGCTGCACCACCCCAAACAGGTATACAATAACTCAGTACCGATTGCACAAGAGCTTTGTAGATGGTAATGAGGGTCGTTTCATTTGCAACACACCTGAGCTTTTTGAACACCCATGTTAGTTTTCTTATCCTGTCAGCGATGCTTTCAATGTGCTGACTCCATGTAAGATGCTGATCAATAGTTACACCGAGATATTTAATGGTACTAGTCCTGGTGATATTATCACATGAGCAATTAATATGGCTATTTAAATAAGGATTATGGCAGGTATAAACTGTTAGATTAAAATTAGAATCAGGTTGTGTATATTTCCGTATAGAAAAAGTAATGAATTTAGTTTTATTTATATTTAGAGTCAGAAGGTTTGATCTTAGCCAGTTAGATATGTGGTGGATTCCGGAGTCAGCGATAACCCTTAGATTTTCCGATGAGTTTGCATTAAAAATAAGAGCGGTGTCATCTGCGTATATACCTATTTGACAATTTTGTAGGCTTAAATTGCATAAATCGTTGACATAGATTAGAAATAAAGTAGGCCCGAGGACGCTACCTTGAGGAATACCATAGGAGATATTTGATGGACGGCTAAGATATTCACCAAGTTTGAGTTGTTGCTTACGTTCAGTGAGATAATCTGATAGAAGCGCATGAGGCAGACCTCTTATACCATATTTATTTAGTTTGTCTAACAGGATAGGAATAGAAACGG
The DNA here is from genome assembly GCA_963668995.1 of Parnassius mnemosyne. Taxonomy (NCBI): domain Eukaryota; kingdom Metazoa; phylum Arthropoda; class Insecta; order Lepidoptera; family Papilionidae; genus Parnassius; species Parnassius mnemosyne. The sequence goes on along the minus strand of CAVLGL010000076.1, from coordinate 95,018 downwards.
TGTCGAACGCCTTGGCCAAATCCAAAAAAACTCCAAGACATTTGTTACCAGAGTCCAGGTGCTTACTTATCTCTTCAATCAAAGCCAACACAGCGTCCTGAGTAGAAATTCCATTTCTAAAACCAAATTGATTTTTAGAGAGCAGGTCGTTATCTATGAGATATTTTTTCAATCTATTATTTATTAGCTTCTCCAGAATTTTCGATAGTACTATTAACACAGAAATTGGCCTGTAGTTGTCGTCATTATCTTTACTTCCACTTTTATGTATGGGGGTTACTATTGCCTTTTTAAATCTTATGTGAAATCGGCCACTATTAAAGCAAAGAAGATTGTAGATATGGCAAATTATAGGTGTAAGGGTAGGTCTGGCCATTTTAATAAATAATGTAGAAATGTTATCCCATCCTGGGGCAGAATTATTGGAGAGGTTGTTTATGATTGAATTTACTTCCAACGGATCCGTATCTAAGAGAGCAAAAGAATTGATTGGGGTTGGTATTTTATGTATGTAATTATTTACTATAGGAGGGGAAGAGTTTTTTTAGGTTTTCAGTCAAGTTTTTGCCTATACTAGAAAAATGATCGTTAATAAGATTAGTAGATTCTACAGGGGAAGACGCAATAGTTGTAAGTTTATGTGTGTCGTCAGTTTTATCTTTATTAACATAGCAAATTGATTTAATATTTTTCCATAGAACTTTCGGGTTATTTTTTGCATTATACAATATTTTCCTTTCATAATTATTTTTAAGCTTCCGGACAAGTTTATGACAGTAATTTCTGTAGCGTGTATAAGTTATTTTTAAAATTTGATTATCAGGATACTTTTTAACTTTATAATGTAATTTATCTCGATTTCGAAGACATCGCAATACTCCAGGTGTTATCCATGGCTGGATACAGCGTTTTCTAACAGGAATTGTGGTTATCGATTGATTATTCTTCATTGCCACCGAGATTGTACTAACCAAAGCATCAGCAGCCAGTGTTGGGTCGTGTATGTCTAATATTTTTATAAGCTTGGGCTTTATTTCATCAAGAGTTGTTACATAATTTACGGAAACCCTAGTTTTCGAAACATTGCGGCGTATAGGCTTATACATTAGATTTAAGAGAACAGTAGAATGATCAGTAGGGGCATTAGTTAGTACGAGAGCTTTCGTTGGGTGAACTGTTTTTAACATCATATGATCATATCACATTTTGTCGCGAGTTGGAAGCCTATGTGCAGGAAGTAATCCATGGTAAGCAAGTGAGGTTAAATAATTGGGGCAGTTTGTGTCTGTGGAACCGAATTTGATATCTATGTTTATGTCACCGGTTATAATGATGTTTTGATAACTTTTATAACAATGTAGTAAGGTTTGAAGAGATGATGTGAAGTCGTCACTGTTTCGTATTGAAGGTGTACGATATATACCTATTAGAACTGTATCTATAAGGGTAAGTACAAGACAAGAGGCATTTCTAATGCAAGGTTCTGATATTTTGTAGTTAAGATTCTTATGTACATAAAATACCACACCGTCACACTGATTTAAAATATTTTGTGTAAAATATGTATTATAGTTATTATTAAGTGTTGGAATGGGTTTATTTTTCGAAATGTGACACTCTGTCATGACTAGTATGTCGCAATCAATGTTAAGTGAGTCCAAAGTTACTTGAAAATTGTCTAAATTTTTATAAATACTCCTCATTTTTTGAGTGAGAATGGTTAAATGGTTAAATGTCGTAATGTGTGAGTGGCAATCCTCAGGCCTGCACATAAAGGCCTGGGCAACTTCAGTATTGTCTATATCTGTATTGGTTTGAAACAAACTATCCATTATTAGTCAGAGAACGGCTTTCGTTCCTACTTGTCCGGTAACGAACAGTTTTACGAGTATTACTAAGGCTTGCATAAGAAGAGTATTCACTAAAGTTACTACGATGTGAAACATTATGGAAAATATTTTCTTTATGTTCGTTCAGGAGTGAACTTAAATTACTAACCTTTATTATTAATTTTCGATGAAAGAACAGCATTTTTTTGAATATAGGATATGATGTGTATAAAAGGGTACGATGATAAATTTTTATGTTTCTGAGTGTTATGTGCAAAGTGTGAACTTGTGTAAATGGCAGTGTTTGTAATGAGTATAGATAGTTATATACAATATGAAAAACGTAAACAACGCAAAATGTAAAATAAAAGTAGATATAGAGGTAAAAAATAATAATATCAAACCAAGAACATGTTTTAGCTATAAATAAAAATAGTCATTTGTTGAGAATGTTTTTGATTTGATATTCGTTCTCTATTTTTATGATCGGTGAGCTCTCATCCTTCCTCACCAAAACGTTTCCAAGCGATGTCCAGCAAAACTTATATTTCTGAGTTCTGCTTAATTCTCTAGGCAAGTAGTAAAGTCTATTTGCTTTTTGTGTTATATGGTCGGATAGAAAAATTGGAGTGTTGTTGCACTTTAATCCCAAATTCTGTGTGTTTAGTTTATTGTTTTTATTTTGGAAATTATATTTTTTTGCAGCGTGCAATATATTCGTCTTCTGTATGTAGGAGGACAATTCGACTACTATAAGCTTTCTGTCACCTTTGTTAGAGAATCTATAAATGTCTTTTATATCGTTAGTTTGGAGTTCAACGTTGAGCGATGTAGACAATAGAGTAACCATATTTATAAGTGATAATTTTGATTCATTTTCCATTTTCGGCACATTTTTTAGTTCAATTGAGCATTTCCGATACGATTTTTACAAGTCCTCGATTTTATTTTCTAATAAGAGTATGTATTCTTTATCCTTCCGTCTTTCGCGTTCCATTTCTTCCATTTTTTTCCTCATATCTTCAAATTCTGCAGACATAAATGCCATCGAGTCTTCAATAGTTTTTAGAGAAGACGTAATTTGTATTCGTTTACTATTTTGTTAAGACATCCATGAGGATAACATGTCTTTTATTTCATTTTTGAATTCGCAGAGGTCTATGGGGGCTTCCTCCAAGCGTTTCCGCTTAGTACGCGTAGTAAAGCTTGCTGATGGCGAAGATTGAAATTTGTCGTAAATTGGATTCGGAGTTTGATTTTTCAGGTGTACGATACATTTCTTATCGGTTTGAGCGCTTACGATACTAGGTTAGCAGCAGTACGTAGTGACTGGTCCGAAGGGAGGAACTAGTATATTGTCACTGATGCGTATATATTGCAAGGTAGTGTGGGTGGGATGCTAAAGTGACGAATGTTCGTCGTAAAAATTAATTTCAAACACAATGCAATAGTTTTTATGCACTTACGGTACCAGGAATGCAGAAGTACGTAGTGATTGGTCTATAGGGCGGAGCTAGTTGTCCCTGCTTCGTAGATACTGGGCTGAGCTTCGGAGCTTTAGTGTCGATGGCCGTAATATGATCCAGTTATGCACTCCTATTTTTTTTATGGATTTTTGTCACAAGTGAATTAATTAATTACGATATTGAATTTATTATTATAATATAAGTTAGCACGTCTGCACTTGACTGCGGTCCGGGGGTAAGAGGAATGGCATCACTAGCTTATGTGGTAGACTGTCGACCGAAGTTATATCTGTATTCGTTTCTGCGAACGGGTCAATCCCAGTCAGCCTCTCGGGTCATCTGAGGCAACTGGGACTGCTTGATGAACCGCTCTAAGCTCAAATGCGGAAGGCGGTGCTCCTTGATATCGCCCACAACTTCCGCCGGTTTCTTGTCCTTTGCCCCTAACCCTCAGCCATTTGGTCTTCCCTGTCGAGGGTTTCCATCTGGTGGGGTTTTTATTTATTTATGTATTTTTTTAAATATATTTTACTTTGCTGATATTTATGTATGTTTATCATTTTTATTTCCAATTATAAATTTATACAGCCCAACCAGATGAGAAAACTTTATAGATACCCTATAATAAAAATAAAAATATTTGGTGATGCCGAACAAGAACGACTACGGCGTGAGGCTATTTCCCCATTGAATGTACCAGCTATAGCTGGGAATGCGGCTCCTAAGTTCATAGCCACATGTGGAAGCCGCAATGGATCTTCCTGTTTGGTTGATTCAGGTGATGATGGAATGCTCACCCACGAACTAGAGCATATGAGGGGGCGATTGTGGAAACGCGCTACACGCCTCTCGAAAATCGACCGCGACTTTCACGCATAGCCCTAAGTAAGCGGAATCGGAATATCGGAATAGCCCTGAACCCATTGCTGATTACCTACTTGGAAGCCAGCCGGGATCTTTGCCATATGGAATACCCTTTGGCGCTGCATTGGCAGTTTTCCGCATTGTTAGTGTCAAACTTCCCACATCTGGACGTGCTACTGGACAAAGTAGCGGTATCCCAGCCTGCATAAGAAGGATTGAAGACCGTATCGCAAATGCAAGGGCCATCGTCGGCAGACTGATAAGCTTCAGGTCGGGCAAAAATAGACCAAAACTTGTGTGCACCGTCAGAATGGCGTTTGCTGGAACAAACATCGGTTTGTCCCAGCCGGATATAACGCAAAAACTGATGGAGCACGTAGATGATCTGAAACAGCGAATCGTTAATTGGGGGAAGCGGATTCAGCAATATACCGAGAGGTTGACACGGTTCAACTGGAATCATCTCTTCTAGAATGATCAGAAGAGGCTCTATAAATAATTGGAGCAGCCAATGTTACGTGAAACGGGCCCAGCTCTGAATAAGCTAGGAAATTCAGAACACTTATCATGATAGATGCGATAAAACACGCAATGAGGTGCAACATCTTTACGCAGTGCCAGTGAGTCAAATCAATCGGAAAGAACTCGGGCGTCGACTATTCGAACCGCTCTGCGCTGGATGCAGTGGAAGGAACTGGCACTGGGGAGCCCCTGCCAGAAATGAGAACAGTATTCTTCTATGTGAGGCTGAACCTACGCCTTGTAAAGTTGCAGGCGGTGTGCCGGCATGAAATACTGTCCCGCTCTGCTGAGCACGCCAAGCTTTGAGGCCAATTTGGCCTTCCCTTCCAATTGACCACGAACTTGCACGTCACTTGATATGTCGACACCGAGGATTCCGATACTGGCTGAGGCAACAAGGGGAGTGCCTTGAAACTGAGGAAATACGACAAAGGGGTTCTATTTGCCGTAAACGCGCAAATTTGTGTTGTCTGGGAATTGAACTGGACTAGATTTAGTCGCCTCTAGTCTGAGACTTTGTTTAACAAAGTCTCGAATTTAGACACAAGTTTGTTCCGGTACTCGGCGACGTTTTCCCGAGAAACATTTTTCCCGGGAAGCCCATATATAGCTACTATTTTACGCTGGTAGTCGGTGATGGAATGCTCTTTCCACGTTCGAGTGGAGCTATTCTTGAACACTGCTGCAGCGTAACTCTACCACGTAAAGTATGCTGAAAATGATTAAAGAAATTCAAGAAAAGGAAGCCTAGGTTTGTGAAGCAGTAGTATCTATAATATTGCATGTTTGAGTAAATTGTTTGGACGTTCAAAAGACTCAAGTAACATTGAAACTTTATATAGATGTCAGTATCTGAGACGTTATAACATCTCTTTTTTCAATTATGATAATTATTAACAACTACTTGTTGGAGAACAGACATTTTCAATTAATTTAAAAGGTATTCACTGGGCAGCCTTCAAGAAACTCTAAACGTTAAAGACAATTGTATATTTAATATAGTAAATTTTGAACGTATCACATAATATTGTCCTTTTTTGGATTATTTAATATTGATCTTTTGAATAAGGGTAAAAATTGAGCACACAGCTCAGCGGATGGTAAGTGGATGCTGTGATCCATAGACATCTACATATATCCGCAATATAAAATCAAGTGCAGGAGCGTTATCACCCCTGAGAACTCAGATGGAATGCCTCGTATCCAGTAAAAAAGGACTCTGTTTATCTAAACTCACCGTTAGAACTACAGCAGCATTGAGCTGCTATTTCATGCTGGTATTCTGTGAGAGCAAAGTCCTACCCCGGTCGAGCCGACGCATTCATTTGACTACCGCAATATATTCTACCACGTCTAAAGTGGGGATGATATCGCTAATAGATGTACCAAAATACAACGGCACAAAATACATCGAGTGGAAATAACCTAAAGTCTTTGAAATAACCATTAATTATTGATTACGCATAACATTAGAAGGGATCCAAAGCCTCTTCAAGAATTCACAAGCAAATTTTCAAATGATCATGCCTGAACATATAAAACGATTAGCATTCGTAACTTTTGACTTTCTACCAAAGAACTTCAATAACGATGTTACTTTGAAGGATAGAATTTGCGTGACTCAATTTGTTTGATGGATCTTAAGAAAGAGATGTAGATATACTCATATTTTTCTGTACCTTTGCTACTTTTACTGATTAATGTGTTTAAAAATTCACTTGCAGCGGAGCGTTTTCTAATATAAAACTGAAGTTACAAAATATCTTGCGTAACCACTGTGGCAGACTGGCAGTCGATCAGCAACCAATTTCAAACAAAGAAGACTATAGATGCGTTCAGACCTCTGAGAACCTAATATGTAAAAGACTTTATATAATAATAATATCTTCAATACCGAATTTTGGGAATGGCGGCCAGTCTTAACGGAAACTAGCCATCTACTCCAGACAGAATTATAGTGTTCGAGTGTATGCATAGTGTATCCGCAAGCAAATATGCACTCGCTACTCCCTCACTCTCATGGTCCAATGGGACGGTAACCGACACGACTGGATAAAGATCAGGCGCAAGACCTACTAGCAGCTTTATGTACTTTTCATGGCAACGGGATGAAACACCGCCAATTTCCTGACTCCTGCCTGTTACTGAGACTTTCTTGATAGGCAAACCCTATAACTGATTTGACTTAACCCGGGATTTGTACGCGGGACCTCATGCACAGCATAACACAGCAGTACAAGCTATTGCTTGTACTGCTGTGTTATGCTAAAGTCATACTCATAAAAACAGTGTTTTTATGAGTATGACTTTATAAAATATGATTGGGGAGGGAAATAAAGATACAAATACTTACATTTAGGTACACTGTTATCAAATTAAATCAAACAATTTAAATAAATAAAAGAATGGTGCTTACCTAAGTATAAATAACTATATAAAGACATTCTTAGGTTTATGGTTTTTTTATGTTAGACAAACTATCATCTAAAAAGTGTAAAAATTTTAAATTGGAGAGGGGTTTCTCTACGTGATAAAGTTAGAAATGAAGATATTTGCATTAGAACCAGAGTAACTGACATATCCCAACGGAATATTACAGTGAAATGGCAATGGGTTGGCTATATAACTTGGAAAACAGATAAAAAATAGGAAGAAAGGTCCTCGAGTGGCAACCTCGTACAGGTAAGCGAATTAGTACTCAGCCTTTATTCCTCTTCACGTATTCTCATACGCTTTTCTTTACACATACACACACGCACACACAAATAGGTCGCAAATTATACTTATCTAGTACTATTAGGCAACAGTGAATAGGTTTTTGTTAAGTCAGTGAAATTCACCATCTTAGACTACATAACCACTTACCGATGGGATTGTAGTTACTTTACAACTTTCTGGGTAAAAATAGTAAAAAATTAATTACCCTGCGAAAGTTTGCATTTAGATATAATTTTTCTAACCAACCATAAAAATATGATGAGAATATGTATATAAGTATTAAGGTTCCCTCACACGGGACAGTAATAATATAATATTATATCTTCCATTATCTACGCATGAAAACTTTTTAAATATCTGAATCCCGAGGTATGTTCATATTAAGAGGCTGAATAGAGCCACATTGAAATAAATGTATGGGGATCGTTTTGTAATTTCACGTCATTATCGAAAAAAAATTGTACGTATTTCAGGTGGCGGTTTGCAAAACACGATACCACAAAAATTAAGTCAATAGAAAATAATTGCAAAGTTGCTTCTAAAAATACTTAAATTTTCAACGTCAATTTTTTCTTACGTGGTAGAGCCATGCTGCAGCTATATTAGTAGTAGGTATAGTTGTAGCACGAATGGGTTGGCTCGACCGCGGAAGGGCCACGCTCTCACGGAATAACATGTAAAATAGCAGTTTAACCCTGCTGTGTTTCGTATGGTGAGTGTAGAGAACTGGAGAACCTTTTTACTGGAAACGAGGCATTACATCTTAGTCCTCACGGGTGACAACGCATCTACATTTTGATACGTAATCGAGAATAGATGTAGATGTGTATGGGCCGTAGCAACCACTTACCATCAGGTGGACTGTGTGCTCGTTTGTCACCCTTATTCTATTAAAAAAAAAACTTTCTGAGATTTCAGTAAAATAATGTTAAGTATTGTAAGCACTCGTACAATTATGTCTCATGTTAATAAAGCTATTGGACTATTTTGATTTGTAATAAAGTGATTTTACTTTATCGGTTAAATAATTTATATACTTTTCTATATCAAGAACCGTTTTTCTGTCACTCCTATTGAATTTGACAGTGCTTGCTGAAATTTAGCATCTTTAGATTGATCAGAATCGCGCGCTGATCCGGCTGTTAGATATTGCAAAAAATAATCGAAAATATTTATTTTTACTTTTATGCCGAAGACTACCTTGTTTTATTTTATTACGGTTAAATAATATTTATTAGGTTATAAAGCTATATATATATGACGGCACCTGCACCGTTGTAGATGCGGTGGCGTCGGTCTAGCTAGACAGAATTCTTGTAAACGACACGTGTACCGCACACCTGCGGCAACGCAGGTGTTGCCGCCCGTCCTGTTTGTATAAAACGGACTGAGCGGCCGCCATTATGACAGTCTTGGCTCTGACGTGGAACGGTGCGCTTGTCGTATTCCGTTACTAGTTTATCCTCGACTCGTTGGATAATTAATTCGTGTAAACGAATTAATTATTATTCCTAACTACAAAATCAGTCTCTGTACTACTACTCACTATACTTCCTACATCAGAAGTGGGATAAAGTCCTCATTTTTGCCCACATACAATCTTCGAATAGTATAAGAATTATTACATTTGTAAAGGCTATAATGCATTTCGCATTGATGGATCTATTTTTGTGTTAAATACCGTAATAAAATTTGCTGTCCTACTTACGATATTGTCGTATCATTAAAGTGTAGAGAAAAGATAAAGTGAAATTGTAAAGATAAAGTGAAAAGATAAAGTGAAAGATGTTGTGACGGCTAATCAAACATGGTCAGGTACGGCCGAGCGCTAGTAAAATTGAGCTTACACCGCTGCAGTCTGTAACTTATCGGCAGATCTTGCGGCAAGGCAATTCAAGCGGCCGCCGAACACATGGTCCTTTGGTGCTGTAAATGAACGTCTGAGGCTTGGTCGGCTTTCGTAGATTTTGCGCAGTTGCCTCCTTCCCTTTGAAATATGTGATGGTATCCGTCTCTACACATAGTTTCCGTTTTTTGCAATGTTTTCAAATGTCATACAGTTGCTGTTTCTTAAGAGAATATGTGGTGAATTTTGGAAGCTCGGAATTCCATGGTTCGCAATACATTTATCTCGATTTCTTTTAATTTTGTAAAGCAGTGCAACGATTCGCTAGCGCTAGTACGACGCGACGGCTTGCTGGCGCGAATGTGGCACGAACGCAGCAGAACGGAAAGTTGGAGTGCGTTTGCCTGGAGGTAGCTATATCGGCGCGTCCATGACTTAAATGAAGTCTGGGATGGTTGACCGTTGTAATATTTAACAAGAGTTAATATCTGTTAGCAGGTGGTGATAACTGATAGACCGTATGCTGTTCACTCTCAACCGCACGAGGACGTGCGACAGTCAGAGGTAGCCGTGTCTGTGCATCTAGAAAATACTAGAGACGTTGCAACACTCTAGCGAAGTAATTATTCTAGTGCAGGAAAGGAACATGAATTTGCAGGGAGGCTGGTCTGTGCTGCACTGGGATATGTGTCGAGTTGCTGTTGGTTTACATACTTAGGTGTTATCGTGTCACTACGTCCCTCACGATACACTTTTGTGTGATTGTGACGGGGACATGTTTGCGGTATGGTTGGTCTGTAACTGTTCTATACTGAATTGAAAAAAAAAGAGAGTAAGAAAAAAAATGTGGTTCTTACTATCATTGCAGGGCGTTTGCCGGTCCAATGATAAAGCTACAGGGAATAGTGATTCCGGACTAGCATAAATAGTATTGAAAAAAAAGAGATTAAGAAAAAAGAATAGTTCTTACAATCATTGCAGGGCTTTGTGCCGGTCCAGTGATATAGCTATAGGGAATAGTGATTCCGGACTAGCGAAAACAGTACTTGAAAAAAAAAAAGAAAAAATAGAAAGCTACAGACTAATCATTCCGATCTAGCATAAAGGTGATAAAAGTTTTGTAGGGCTTACTGCCGGAACAAAACTGATTATCACCCGAGTCTAAAGGGTCAGTATAGACCGGACCAGACGCTGTTTTGTCAGGATAATCGAACGATGTTTTACAGATTACAGTTGTTACAGATAACTAAAATTGTGATGGAGCGCGTGCGAGGACGCACGCATGTCAGTATGGCCGTGACGGCATCTGCACCGTTGTAGATGCGGTGGCGTCGGTCTAGCTAGACAGAATTCTTGTAAACGACACGTGTACCGCACACCTGCGGCAACGCAGGTGTTGCCGCCCATCCTGCTTGTATAAAACGGACTGAGCGGCCGCCGTTAAGACAGTCTTGGCTCTGACGTGGAACGGTGCGCTTGTCGTATTCCGTTACTAGTTTATCCTCGACTCGTTGGATAATTAATTCGTGTAAACGAATTAATTATTATTCCTAACTACAAAATCAGTCTCTGTACTACTACTCACTATACTTCCTACATATATACATAGATATATATATATATATATATATATATATATATATATATATATATATATATATATGAGATATGTGTGTGTGTAAATGTAAATGTTTACATTATTTTGTTATTCTATTGTTTACAGTTATTATCACGTCTTATCTTTGCACCAAGATTTACATTAGAAATTTTTGATGGGATGCGATGTAATGCGCATACATTATTTTCATCAAGAACTATAATATATATATTTGTTTTTTTTTACCAGTAGAGTTTAAAAAAATTCAATGAATTAAAAAAATGCCAATAATTATATAATTTCAAGTCAGTGTTTTACATTTAAAGATCAATTATAAAGATTCAAAGTTATTATTTTCATTTTGATTAATTTAATTCGAGACTAAAATAAATGTGAAAGGGCTTTTATCTGCAATAATAATTTTCATCAAAAATAACATAGACTTATAAAAGTCATATACACGGTCAATCATACTGAAGATTCTCAATTGTACTACAAAATATTTAAAAGACTATTTCCAGTATAATGACCCGAATATCATCATTAATGTTTGACTGGCACACTTTAATGTTTTATCACATGGCTAAATGATTGACTTTTATATTATGATAAGGTCATGCTTTTCTATAAAATGTTGCAAAACATTTTTAATCACGGACCTATTGGTTTGTTTTACTTTTTACTTAGTGAAAAACAAGATGGACTGATCTAAAAGTTTACTTTCTTGTGTAAAAGTGCTATTTAGAATTTTATGCAAATGATAATTAAAGTTTCTATGTAAATAAGTGTAACATAGCGGGTATTATATTCGATGGTAACGGCCATCCATATTTGCAAAGCCAGCATCATTTTCTGTACAGAAACCGGCAATGTGTTTCTCAAGGCACTATAAACAAAGCAGCTGATAAAATGTTACACTCATAACTTTTAACAAAAACTGTTTCCACAAATGGTCTTATAGATAATAATAACTATACCGCCGTGTTAGGTGCAGGAGCTATTATTAGAAGGAGAAGAGGTAAAATTTTGTTTTAGAAATGCGCAATCAATATTGTTTTGTCTGCAATTGAGCATAAAATAATACATATAATGATTTATGACCGCTTAATAACTGACGGTGACTCACTATAACATCCTACAGTCACGCCGAAACTAAAAGGAAAGAATCACTGTAGAAAAGGTAATAATTTATTGCAGAAATTTCGTGATAAAATTAAAAAAATTATAAACATATCCAAGTTTATCTAACTTAGTCTTACTTATCCTTAAGCGTTACAAAAAAAAATAATAATAAAATAGTAAAATGGCGTCAGTTTTCAAGAAGATATAACAAAAATAAACAAAAAAAATAAATTTCAAAAAAGTTCAGTATTTAATTCATTATATACTGCTGACACTTAATCACGCTTTTCGAAACCAAGCCAGTTGTAATCAATACTTTTGTACAAAGACAAAATCATCTTTTCAAATTTCCGCCGAGTTGTAAGTAGAAGGCCAAATAGGTCATTAAATATATTTTATTTGAAGTGATCTTGACTACGTTTCATCAATTAACCATTGGTAAAGATTAAAACAAGAATTTTACAATTGTGTTTACAAAAACATTATTAGTTGAGCCTTGCAGCTTGTTCATTATTTTTATTATAAATACCTATAAATGTATATATTATTAATAAATAGTTCCCATAATATTTTGTCATAATGTTTGTAGTGATGTCTCCGTGATCGCGAGGGTGAAAACTGGTAGCGATCACCGAATGGTTAGAGGCACACTGAACCTAAACGTTAAGTTGGAGAGGTCCCGTCTAATGAAGTCAACGCTCCTTCCCCCTCGTGTTCTGTTCCAAAGTCCCGAAACCTTTCAGCTCGAGTTACAAAACCGTTTTCAGTGCCTAGAATACTGCAATGAAGTGGACGATATGAATGACAAGCTCGTGGAAACTGTCCATGCGGTCGGAGCTAAGTTTTGCAAGACCCGCCGCAGAAGAACACAAAAACTCTCCGATCACACTCTTAATCTCATGGCTGTTAGACGGGAGATGAAGCTACATTCTTCAACAGACTTGACAGCATACAGGCATCTGAACAGACAGATCTCCAAATGCATGCGGCGGGACTTACGAACTTCAATAAAGCGCGTATTGAAGAAGCGATCGAGCGGAACCAAGGCTCCAAAGTCTTTGCCAGAAATCTGTCTGCTAGAAAGAGCCAACTGTCAAAGCTAAAGACGGAATGTCGCAGCATCGTTTCCGGGACACCTGAGATTTTGAGTGAGATTGAGAGGTTCTATGGGCAGCTGTACACTTCATCGTTGGAGCCACACGCAAGTGTGAGTAACGATCCAAGATCGAGTCTCATCCGACACTATTCCGAAGATATCCCGGACGTCAGTCTGAGCGAGATTAGAATGGCTCTCCAGCACCTTAAAAACGGTAAGGCCCCAGGCGAGGATGGAATTACAGCGGAGCTTCTGAAATCGGGTGGAAGACCGGTACTTGAAGTCCTTCAGAAGCTCTTTAATTCCGTCCTCCATGGTGGCATTACACAGGAGGCGTGGAGCAGAAGTGCGGTGGTCTTGTTCTTCAAGAAAGGTGACAACGCTCTCTTGAAGAACTACAGACCGATTTCCCTTCTGAGCCGCGTCTACGTGCTGTTTTCGAGAGTCATTACGAATCGTCTCGCGCGCAGACTTGACGACTTCGAGTATCCCGAACAAGCCGGTTTCCGAAAGGGCTTTAGCACCATAGATATTTAACAGTGGTAGAGCCACGCGCAGCTTTCGCTGTCGCACGGATGGGCCGGCTCGATCCGGGGTGGTACCACGACCTCACAGAATACCAACGTGAAGTAGAGGTGTACCTCTGCGTTTCGCTTGGTGAGTGCAGGTGGCCGGAGGCCCTTTTTACTGGAAATGAGGCATTCCATCTTAGTCCTCACGGGTGACAACGCATCTGCATTTTGGTTCGCAAGCGAGGATAGATGTAGATGTCTATGGGCCGCAGCAACCACTTACCATCAGGTGGACTGTGTGCTCGTTTGTCACCCTTATCTTATAAAAAAAAAAAAAAAAAAAAAGACCACATACATACCCTTCGGCAAGTTGTACAGAAGTCCGAAGAGTACAATTTGTCACTATGTCTGGCGTATGTGGACTATGAGAAAGCCTTTGATTCCGTCGAAATTTGGGCGGTGCTGCAGTCCCTTCAGCGGTGCCAAGTTGACTGTCGGTATATCGAAGTGTTGAAGTTCTTGTACAGTAGGGCTACGATTGCTATCCGAGTACAGAACCAGAGTACGAAACCTATCCAATTGCAGAGAGGTGTAAGACAGGGTGACGTTATATCCCCGAAACTCTTCACCGCTGCATTGGAAGACGTTTTTAAGCTTCTGGACTGGAAAGGATACGGTATCAACATAAATGGCGAGTACATCACTCACCTTCGATTTGCCGACGATATAGTCCTTATGGCAGAATCGCTGGAGGGCCTAAGCACTATGCTCAATGACCTCAATAGTGTTTCCCAACGGATAGGTCTTAAGATGAACATGGACAAAACAAAGATCATGTTTAATGTCCATGTCACACCTATGCCTATGTTGTTGGGAGCACTAAGCTCGAAGTTGTTGACGAGTATGATTACCTGGGACAAATAGTCACACTAGGTAAGTCCAACTTCGACCGAGAGGTCAATCGACGGATTCAACTCGGTTGGGCAGCGTTCGGGAAGCTACGACACATCTTCTCGTCAGACATACCTCAAAACCTTAAAACGAAATTGTACAACCAGTGCGTGTTGCCAGTGATGACTTACGGAACTGAGACGTGGTCCTTCACTGCTGGCCGTATGAGGAAGCTCAAGGTCGCTCAGAGAGCTATGGAGAGGGCTATGCTCGGAGTTTCTCTGCGTGATAAACTTAGGAATGAGGATATCCGCAGTAGAACCAGAATAACCGACATAGCCCAACGGATTAGTAAGCTGAAGTGGCAGTGGGCCGGCCATATAGCTCGAAGAACCGACAACCGATGGGGAAGAAAGGTTCTCGAGTGGCAGCCTCGTACCGGTAGGCGAAGTGTAGGGCGTCCCCCCACGAGATGGAGTGACGACCTGGTAAGACATGCAGGAAGTCGATGGATGCAGGTGGCTCAGGACCGTGCTTTGTGGCATTCTTGGGGGAGGCCTTTGTTCAGCAGTGGACTTGTGAAGGGCTGTAATGATGATGAATGATGAATAATTTGTATTATTTTTTATTTTGCCCTATCTGCAATGTTCTACGCTCTATAGAAAATGTGGCGTATGACTTGACTGACAATCTTTCGAATGTTTTATCTAGGTACAAAGATGTTTTACGTTTTCGTCGCCTCAACGTGATATTTTTGTCAGCATAAGGTACCCATCTATATCTGAAACGAATATAAATATTGCTATAAAGTAAAGTAATAGGCTATACAAGTCCCTCTCCTGGGCACATGACTCTTTTTTAGTTCTGAGAGGGTTTTAAGGCAAGGAAATGCCCGCCGTGCTTCCCCAATGCGCATTGACGAAAATTGCAATTACAAATTTTATTCGTGCTGTCGGGGATCAAACCCGGGAAAATTTACAGCGAACGCTTTGACCCAGATCTACTAATACGATACAAATAAATACTATTTAACATATATAATAAAAAACTCTTACGTACTGGAAACTTGAAAACTTGATAGCTCGTGACGCCCACCGGACGTTAGGAATAAATTTAAATCAAAAAGATGTTGTCGCCGTTGTTCAGACATTTTGTTCGCGAATAAAAACAAATATCTCGACAACACAACCATGAACACATCACTACGCCGATATATTGTCGCGTGATCTGCCCGCTGGTTTTGAGAACGGGTCTGCGTTGCCCGCTCCGCTCCCGCGTCGCCGCCACCGCCGCCCCGCTGCCCGCAAAATTCGAGGCAGAGGCCTTACAGTACTAACATCATCACTATTTTTTTAATAACTGTAAAATAACTGCCATATTGGAAAAACAAATTTACATATAAACTATCTAAACTAACTCTCCTGGTATTGCGGTTGTTCATGGGCGGCGGAAGTCACTAACCATCAGGTGAGCCGTATGCTCGTTTGCCCCCTCTTCTATAAAAAATATATAAATTAAGTACTTAATTAAATTTTGGCATGGGGTTGTTATAAATTAATTTGCCTAATTCCGAAAGAAAAAGATGTGTCCTGCCCAGTCTTAAGGGGAACTACCACCCTCCCTCAATCGCGCCCACTATATCCGTCGCCGTAAATCCCAGCACTACCACCCCCAGCACCAACACACTAGGCACGACACACCACTCCCGAAAATACGACAGGTGTTTCGCCTCTACACGAGGCATCCTCAGGTGAAGTAGACTCTGCGGAGGCTGACCGCTTAGAGCTTAGCCTCGTCTTAGGCTCGTCTTTCCCCTTAAGACTGGGCAGGACACATCATTTTCTTTTTTTAGTTTAGTTCTTTAGTTTTTTCTTTTAATTAGTTTATAACAACCCCATTGTAATGGATTTCCGCAAAGTAACGCCTGATTCTATCAATTATTAAGTTTAGGCAATCGAGTGTGACTCAATTTTTTCTTACCTGGGAGTAAGATCACATGAAGCGTTGATTTTCAGGCACTCCTTCCCTTGTTACATGGGTGTCAAGAAATCATTCATCATTACAGCCCTTCACAAGTCCATTCCTGAACGTAGATCTCCCCCAATAATTGCCACAAAGCACGGTGCTGAGCCACCTGCATTCATCGACTTCCTGCATGTCTTACCATGTCGTCATTTTATCTAGTGGGAGGATGCCGTACACTTCGTCCGCCGGTATGAGGCCGCCAATCGAGAACCTTTTTCTCCATCGGTTGTCAGTTCATCGAGCTATCCGGTCCATTGCTTACTTCTCCGTTTGACAATGTCAGTGTGTCTGGGCCTTGACCTTCCTCATACGGCCAGCAGTGAAGAACCACGACTCATTTCTATAAGTCATTACGGGTAACACGCACTGGTTGTACAGTTTCGTTTTAAAGTTTTGAGGTATACCTGACGAGAAGATATGCCGTAATTTCCCGAACGCTGCCGAACCTCTCGGTCGAAGTTAAACTTACCTAGTCGGACTATTTATCTTAGGTAAACATACACGTCAACTACTTTGAGCTTTGTGCTCCAAACAACTACCGGCACAGGTGTGACATGGACGTTATACGTGATCTTTGTTTTGTCCATGTTCATCCGTTGCGAGCCACCATTGAGATCATTAAGCATAGTGCTTAGATTCTCCAGCGATTTTGCCATTTTGCTATTCAGCAAATTGAAGATGAGTGATGTACTTGCCGTTGATATTAATATCGTATCTTTTCCAGCTCCATAGCTCCTTAATCACTATCAAATATTGAAATTTTACCTAGGTATTCTTACGTGGTGACTATTCGGCAGGAGATTGTTAACTGCAGAATGCTATCGACAATATTTCATTAAATCCTTCGAAAGTATCTTCTATATTTAAATTGCATTTTGTCTGCAAAGTCGGTTTGAGTTTTAATATACATATAACTCATTTCGCGAGGGCTACGGATCATTGAATTTTCATTGTCCCTTAACTGCTTTTTGATGGCAAAATGACAGAGCGTCGTTAATGGGAATTTAATTTGGGACCATGCCCGTAAATTGGAAAGTTCGAATAATTTATCTGCAGGGAAAATTGTCATGAAAATTACTATGTGCTGCTGATAATTTTTATAGGTTTTTACTTGATGTACGCTGTGCAATTGAAAACTTTTATGAAGTGATAATTTTTCGTAATCACTACAGCCATTAAAAGTCCATGCAGAACTCAGAGATTGCCTCATAGGACGGATATTTGCCTTAGTTGCTATTTTTATTTTATGTTGTTATTAGGAAGACGCTGCTGCCCATCCCTTGATTTGTTTCCCTCTGTCGCCTCTTATGACACCCACAGGATGATAATATGGGGTAGTGAATATTCTTCCATCGCTACTACACGGTGGACTCGAAATTTCTTCCACACAGCCTATAATAATATATTGAATAAAATTTGTTTCGTGTTTTGAATCTACTGTGGTATCTCCTGTTGTTGATATTATATTTCAATACCTCATTATTGAAAACCATTACATTTGCACATTTTAGAAATTTATCTTGTATCGTAGAGACATCATGTGACATAAAATTAAAGTAAAATTGCTTGAGTACATGAGGTGAGTATTCAAAATACGAGTACGTACACGAGTCGCATATGGGTACACACCGATACCTAGAATCTTACTTACGTTATAAGGTGACATGTTTCGTTTCTGCTATCGTTAAAAATCGTGCTGTTGTTATTGTTTCGATGGCTTAATAACTTGTTTTGCTATACATACAATCATACATAATCACTCACGCCCGTCATCAGGTGTGAGCAGAGACTACGGACTCCCACTTGGCTCCTTATTTTACATCTTAGTTTTAATTTGAACCATCTTCAATATATTGCAATATATTTGAGTAACGCGTGTAAGCGTACGCAGAAAAGATCTTTCGTTCCCAGGTTTTTAAAGGACCATGCGACAAATTGGGCTCAGTGTCCAACAGAGTTATGGAATATTTTTCTATATTCTATAATAATTGTAAAGGATTTTGTTCGTACTTAAATTGTTAGTATCGGCACCACCTTCAATTCCAATGCAGAAAAAAGATATGCACCTAAATAGGTTTTGTATAACAAGTCAATTGGAAGTCATAAAGCTGTTATTGAAACAACAAATTCATACATTCTCTATCCCTCACACCTTTCGGACGTCTGCGTGGGCGACCGACCCTTCTAACTATATTATACTACACACGCTCTACTATATCTTACTACATCTCTATATCTCTTGAGCCTTGATAAGTTTCATCTCTGTTGGTGGGTGAGCCCAGGCTTCATACATTTTCGCTCATGGTCCTTTGATTAAAATAGTTTAATGGTGTATTTTTAATGTGTGCCTAAGTTTAAAGAACCTTTAAACTCCTCTGCAAATTATGGTTGTATTTGCAAAGTAAAATATAGCCTAAATACAGTGATAATTAGTGTGGTTAATATGAGGTGTGATGGTATGTGTGACTGATAAATGTTCAATTCTATCATATACCCGACTCGACTCGGATATGAATATCGTGTACATCACATACAGGCGTAAAATTAGACGCGTAAATATATATATATATATATATATATATATATATATATATATATATGAGATTTAAACTCATCTGCTACTATGCGGTGACTACGCGTTTAATTTTACGCCTGTATGTGATGTACACGATATTCATATACGAGTCGAGTCGGGTATATGATAAACTTGAACATTTATCAGTCGGCTTTCCATCTTAATCCTCAGAGGTGATAACGCATCTGAAGCCTAAATCTAGTTAAGGAACGAACTTACAATCGATCTTGAGGTAATTGTCTACTGCAGCCCATATAAACCTTCAACCATCTTCATACAAAATCGACTACAGATACGATGTCACCTCTGAGGACTAAGACGGAATGCCTCACAGCCTATAATAATACTGGCTATCTACCTGGCAACTAATATAGATACGACAGACAGACTAATCAGCAGAAGAAGAGTCTTACCTACTATAATTAGAAATGTTATTTTTCCTTTATTCCGCCATCAGGTAGTCCCTAAAATCTCGTTTGTTAATAACCAGGGTTTACTACGTATATGAAATAAAACGCTATACAATGTGGGGTGGTGTAGTCCACCTTTTTCATCCTGGAAGTACTATAATACTATGCGGCTATGGGAAATCACAAAATTATGCATGGTGGTGAAATGAATGTAACTAATTGAAATGTGAGCTGTATACGAAGTTTATTTTAGGTCTTTTTCTAAATTTAAATGAAGAGATCCGCGCGTCGTTACTTAGCGTAACAATTTTTATTAAAAAATTCAAATTCCTTTGTACACGAAGTAAAGTTCATATTTTTATGCCTTACTTCTACTTCTTTTCTGTATGTAGTTTATGTTGAGTTGTTTTATTATGCAACAATCATAATGCTGTTATTTCATCTAGTATTCTATGTGATTGTGGTTTTTTCCCCGGTTGACTCAAGCTATGCATGCTGCAGTCATAATGTGCTGCAACGTGGCTCGATAACTTACTCAATTCTACGTGCCTAATCAATGTCATGTCAAAACCATAAATTCGTAATTAAACATGATAGAGCCATGCTGCAGCTACATTATGGTTGTTGAACGATCAGGGAAGGGCTTTATTAGAGAAGAACCATGCTCTTACAGAAATCCGGTGTAAAATAGCAGCCTAATACTACTATCGTATATATATATATATATATATATACTATCGTATCTCCTCAGTTTCAAGGCACTCCCCTTCTTGCCTCAGCCAGTATCGGTATCCTCGGAGTCGACATATCGAGTGACGTGCAGTTTCGTGGTCACTTGGAAGAGAAGGCCAAATTGGCCTCTAAAAAGCTTGGCGTGCTCAGCAGAGCGGGACAGTATTTCATGCCGGCACACCGCCTGCAACTTTACAAGGCGCAGGTTCGGCCTCACATGGAATACTGTTCCCATCTCTGGGCAGGGGCTCCCCAGTGCCAGCTCCTTCCACTTGACCGCATCCAGCGCAGAGCGGCTCGAATCGTCGACGACCGAGCCCTTTCCGATCGGCTCGATTCATTGGCACTGCGAAGAGATGTTGCATCTCTTTGCATTTTCTTTCGCATCTACCATGGGGAGTGCTCTGAGGAATTGTTCGGATTAATCCCAGCCGCCAAATTTCATGAACGCACATCGCGGCAGAACTCCCGATACCATCCACACCATCTGGATGATTGTTGGTCCACCACTGTGCGATTTAGAAGATGTTTTCTTCCTCGCACGACTTCCTTGTGGAATCGATTACCATCAGCGATTTTTCCGGACCGATACGACTTAGGGACCTTCAAGAAAAGAGCCTACTCCTTTTTAAAAGGCCGGCAACGCATCTGCAATTCCCCTGGTGTTGCGGTTGTTCATGGGCGGCGGTAGTCACTTACCATCAGGTGAGCCGCATGCTCGTTTGCCCCCTCTCCTATAAAAAAAAAAACTATGTTTCATATGGTGATTATAGACAAGTGGAGATTATTTTCAGTGGCAAAAAGGCATTTCATTTTAGTCTTCAACTCATCTTCATTTCAATTATTCACTGAGGTTATATGTAGATGTCTATGGACGACAGCATCCAATTATTATCAGATGGATCATGTACTTGTTTGTCACCATTATTTTATAAAAAATATATAATTTCCTACCAACATCTTTATTTATTCCATCTTTCTTAGGGCCAACTGGTAGAGAATATAGCATTAAGTCCGCCATTTGTAACTCCTAGTTGATGGTGCGTTGCAATAAAGGATAATTAAATAAATAAATAATTTATTTAATGAACATTTACTACGAGAACAACATAATACGAGCTTATAAAAAAATCATCATAAATTTTAAAAAGGAGTTAAAAAATTTACGAAACATTTATCTTACATTTACACGAAAACTAAACATTGAATAAAACAACTTTTACGGATTTTATTGCGTTTAATTATGCTTATTTTTTATTTGCTTTTTTCAGTCCGTACTGGTTTACATAATGATTCATTGCCTCTATGGTATATTGGTTGTAGTAGTACGACTGCTGATCATAAGCTCACGTGTTTCAATCCCGAATCGGCCCAAAAAATTCAGTTAGAGAGTTATTCCATAAAGAAATTCTAAGTAGCTGCCCGGAGTCAGAAAGTTGGCGGTGCCTCATATCCGTGCCTCTGAAAGCACAAAGCCCTTGGTTCTGCGCCTGATATCTCTCCAGTTGATTGTGGATTTTTTTTATTTATTTAAAAAAACCGGCCAAGTGCGAGTCGTACTCGCCCATGAAGGGTTCTGTAACAGCAAGTAACATAATAATGATTTCTTATATTTACGCGAACACTACACATTTAAATAAAACTAATTTTACGGATTTTATCGCGTATATTAACTTATTTTACTTTCCCGACGTTTCAAGCACTTTACAGCACCCATGGTCACGGGGGGGACTGAGGTGTATGACGTCCCAATGTCATAGTTAACCACGGCTACCTCCAGATTAAAAATTATTAATTTTTGTTTTTGTTCCGATCTACGCAGTATGAACTTACAGTATCATGAAGTCTTGCAGTTGTATGCTTGGGTTGGGATTTAATTTTATTAATTATGGGATCCCAAGCAGATGGTAGCACCCAGCCATCTTCTCTATTGAAATTAGGATGTTTTTTGATTTCAATAGCCTCGCGAATCATCCTTGGAAGGAATCGGTGTTCTTTAGCGAGGATTTGTGGTCTATCAAATCTAATGTAGTGACGGGGGCGATCCTGTACGTGTTCACAGACTGCAGACTTCCCGGAGCGTCTATTCTTCACATCAGCTATGTGTTCTTTAACGCGGGTTTTTATGGATCTTTTAGTTTGTCCTATATAAGAGAGACCACATTCACAATCCAGCTTGTACACTCCTGCATCTTGCAGAGGAATATTACACTTGACTGATGGTAAAAACTGACTAATCTTCTTCGGCGGCTTGAAATATGTTTTAATGGAAGCACGCTTCAAGATGTAGCCAATCTTGTCAGTGACACCTCTGACATATGGCAGTACAGCAGGCACTCGCTCAACTGTGGCCGGCTTCACTCGTTCACTGTGACGTAGGCGCGGGACCCGAAGCTTATTGTCGTGCAAAACTTGCTTGACGTGTTGGAGCTCGGCGGCCAGGTGTTTACTGTCACAGATCCCTCGTGCTCTCTGAAACAAAGATTTACCCACGGTAGCTAACTGTGAAGGATGGTGGTGAGAATCACCGTTTAAATATCTATCTGTATGGGTCTTTTTTCTATACACAGTGTGGCTCAAGGTGTTATCAGGATTCCGAATTACTAACACATCTAGAAAAGCTAAAGAATTGTTTGCCTCTAACTCCATTGTGAACTGAATTTTAGAATTTAAGGAGTTAAGATGGTCTAAAAATGCAGTTACTTTATCTAAAGGTAGAATTGTGAAAGTGTCGTCTACGTACCGCTTGTAGAATCTTGGCTTTATGGGAGAAGTAAGCAGGGCTTTCTCCTCAAAGTCCTCCATGAATATATCGGCAACAATGGGAGATACAGGTGAGCCCATCGCCACACCATCTACTTGCTTGTAGAACTCCTCCTTCCACAATAGGTAGCCAGATGTAAGGCAGTGTCTGAGTAATACTGCATATTCTACGGGCATGTTATTTTCCTCTAGCCTTCTAGTAACAATCGAGATGCAGTCTTCAACAGGTAGGCATGTGAACAGAGACTGCACATCAAAACTCACCATAGTTTCATTGTCTGCCAGATGTAGGTCTTTAATCTCGCTGACAAAATGGTAGGAATCCTTTGTGTGTGCTCTTGTATGTCCTTTGAGCGGTGAGAGTATATTCGCTAAGTGTTGAGCCAATCTGTAAGTTGGTGAATCGATTTGGCTCACTATAGGACGTAGTGGAGCATTGGGCTTGTGTATTTTTGGTAATCCATACAACTTCGGTGGTTTAGCACACGTAGGTATTATCGATTTTACGTCTAGATTTAATTTTTCGGAGTGTTTCTTTATGAGATCACTAGTTGTTTTAAGTGTGTTATTTGTTGGGTCATTTTTAACCTTTTTATACGTACTTGCATCCGACAAAAGTTCTTGTATTTTAGAATTATAATCTGACGTATCCATAACTACCGTGGCATTTCCCTTATCTGCGCGGAGAATCGTGAGTTCTGGTTAACCTACGCAATAAACCAGAACTCACGATTCTCCGCGCAGATAAGGGAAATGCCACGGTAGTTATGGATACGTCAGATTATAATTCTAAAATACAAGAACTTTTGTCGGATGCAAGTACGTATAAAAAGGTTAAAAATGACCCAACAAATAACACACTTAAAACAACTAGTGATCTCATAAAGAAACACTCCGAAAAATTAAATCTAGACGTAAAATCGATAATACCTACGTGTGCTAAACCACCGAAGTTGTATGGATTACCAAAAATACACAAGCCCAATGCTCCACTACGTCCTATAGTGAGCCAAATCGATTCACCAACTTACAGATTGGCTCAACACTTAGCGAATATACTCTCACCGCTCAAAGGACATACAAGAGCACACACAAAGGATTCCTACCATTTTGTCAGCGAGATTAAAGACCTACATCTGGCAGACAATGAAACTATGGTGAGTTTTGATGTGCAGTCTCTGTTCACATGCCTACCTGTTGAAGACTGCATCTCGATTGTTACTAGAAGGCTAGAGGAAAATAACATGCCCGTAGAATATGCAGTATTACTCAGACACTGCCTTACATCTGGCTACCTATTGTGGAAGGAGGAGTTCTACAAGCAAGTAGATGGTGTGGCGATGGGCTCACCTGTATCTCCCATTGTTGCCGATATATTCATGGAGGACTTTGAGGAGAAAGCCCTGCTTACTTCTCCCATAAAGCCAAGATTTTACAAGCGGTACGTAGACGACACTTTCACAATTCTACCTTTAGATAAAGTAACTGCATTTTTAGACCATCTTAACTCCTTAAATTCTAAAATTCAGTTCACAATGGAGTTAGAGGCAAACAATTCTTTAGCTTTTCTAGATGTGTTAGTAATTCGGAATCCTGATAACACCTTGAGCCACACTGTGTATAGAAAAAAGACCCATACAGATAGATATTTAAACGGTGATTCTCACCACCATCCTTCACAGTTAGCTACCGTGGGTAAATCTTTGTTTCAGAGAGCACGAGGGATCTGTGACAGTAAACACCTGGCCGCCGAGCTCCAACACGTCAAGCAAGTTTTGCACGACAATAAGCTTCGGGTCCCGCGCCTACGTCACAGTGAACGAGTGAAGCCGGCCACAGTTGAGCGAGTGCCTGCTGTACTGCCATATGTCAGAGGTGTCACTGACAAGATTGGCTACATCTTGAAGCGTGCTTCCATTAAAACATATTTCAAGCCGCCGAAGAAGATTAGTCAGTTTTTACCATCAGTCAAGTGTAATATTCCTCTGCAAGATGCAGGAGTGTACAAGCTGGATTGTGAATGTGGTCTCTCTTATATAGGACAAACTAAAAGATCCATAAAAACCCGCGTTAAAGAACACATAGCTGATGTGAAGAATAGACGCTCCGGGAAGTCTGCAGTCTGTGAACACGTACAGGATCGCCCCCGTCACTACATTAGATTTGATAGACCACAAATCCTCGCTAAAGAACACCGATTCCTTCCAAGGATGATTCGCGAGGCTATTGAAATCAAAAAACATCCTAATTTCAATAGAGAAGATGGCTGGGTGCTACCATCTGCTTGGGATCCCATAATTAATAAAATTAAATCCCAACCCAAGCATACAACTGCAAGACTTCATGATACTGTAAGTTCATACTGCGTAGATCGGAACAAAAACAAAAATTAATAATTTTTAATCTGGAGGTAGCCGTGGTTAACTATGACATTGGGACGTCATACACCTCAGTCCCCCCCGTGACCATGGGTGCTGTAAAGTGCTTGAAACGTCGGGAAAGTAAAATAAGTTAATATACGCGATAAAATCCGTAAAATTAGTTTTATTTAAAAGTAACATAATATAAAAGTTCTTGTAGTTCGTTGTAACTTTGATCGATATAAGTAATTGAAATTAATTGTATCCAACGAAAACAGTACCAAATCGTAAAAGTACAATATTTAGCATACGAAAATGTATCGAAAAATTATCCACTACCGATCAAGCCACGCCCCGCGCGAATCATAGTTATTATTTACTTAAGCACATTTATTATTAGAAAATAATGGTTCACGGTGTATGCAGAAGGTTAATGTTTATGAAATTAAATGCTTTTTTTTATATTTGAGTTGATTGAATGAAAGAATTTTTTTTAGTTTTCTAAAATAAGAGAATTATATTATCTTATTTTAGAATTTTAGAAGTTAAAGCACTAGTTAGCGCTTTGGAAGTGTCTCTCTCGCAAACTATTCTGTTTAGAACAAAATGATAGTAGAAAACATAATATCATTTTTGAAGATCTATCCATAGATACCCCACACGTATGGGTTTGATGAAAAAAATTTGAGTTTCAGTTCTAAGTATAGGGAACCCCCAAAATTTATTGTTTTTTTTTTTCTATTTTTGTGTGAAAATCTTAATGCACTTCACAGAATACATCTTCCAATCATACTTACCAAGTTTCAATGAAATTTTTGGCACGAAGCATTCGGAAACAAATGGCTGTGATATACGGATGGACAGACAGACAGACAGACATGACAAATACACAAGGGTTCCATTTTTTGTCATTTGGAAACGGAACCCTAAAAAGTGGTTTGCTAATGTTCGTGCATTTTACAAAAACGACACCAAATATTTCTTTCTACTTTTATATACATTTTTTATATATGATAAGTGTGACAAACGAGCACTCAGTCCACCTGATGGTAAAGGATTTCTATGGCCCATAGACATTTACATCTATCCTCAATTGCATCATGGATCAAAATGCAGATGCATTATCACCCGTGAGGACTAATATAGAATGCCTCTTTTCCAATAAAATGGGTCTCCGGTTCTCTACACTCACCATACGAAACACAGCAGCGTTAAACTGCTATTTTATACTTATCGGAAATGACAACACGAGATCCCACTTCTGATGTCGGAGATTTACCGCAGAGGATTCCAATTTTGATCTTGGAAATACATCAGGATAGCGTTAACTGCTAAAAATAATAAAAGTGTGAGAGCGGATGTTCAACTTGCTCTCTTGCTTATGCAGTTTAATCATTATCAGTAATAAGACAACGTAACGCACTATACATTCAGTATAGTGAAATTACAGTTCGACCACACCGTAACACGTCTCTGCCACAATCACACACCAGTGTAACGTGAGGTACGTAATTACATGATAACACCAAAATATGTAAACCAACAGAAACACTACTTATCTCAATGTAACACTGGATAGCATCTCAGCAACACCAATCCTTCTTGTCTGCACTAGAAGAATTACAACAACGAACAGAACCACGACACTATCTTAACAATAGTAGAGTGACCATACTCGTTGAATGACTTGAGCGGAATCTCTCGCGCACGGCACCTACAGTGAACTTTATACTACACACACAAGAGGGGGTTTCTCGATATATCCTCCATCGCACCTCGATCCAACCGGGTATTTTATAGACGCTCCGACACGGTCATCCTGACGTACGACCGTCCTCGGGCGTGTATTTTCGTGCATTCCTGTAACCAACACTATTAGTCCACCAATTCATCCGCTCGTCCGTCCTGACATGAGCAGGTACATATTAGTTCGCAAAATTAATTGTTAGACGGCGCTGCTTGTTGCACTATGGCGCCATCAATCCACAACACGGCCACTCCTGACTAGCAGCCGTCCTCGGTTGCAGTGCCTGGAGACAAAATATGCTTAGTGATTAATCGAGCTCGGCTATTCTGCCAATAGAAACAAGGTTGATTCAAAATGGTACTTTACTTCTCCTAAGTCTAAGTACAATAGTCAACTGTCATAATTGACAATGCTTTGTTATTAAGGCTTCTTACACAGTGCTTCCTGCACAACATGATTTATCGTGGAAGGTCCGATCAACAAGTTCCAACACAGTAATTTTAACAATTTTTTACTCTTTACAATTCATAAGCAATGCATATTCAACTCGTGAAACTTTCATTGAAATCTGTGCACCAACACAGACCAGAATCGCACCAACGATTCTTTACATATCCGCCGTCACATATGCCAGAATCGCACCAACGATTCTCCACATATCTGCCGTCACATATGCTATAATACACGAGGGGCTCTGTGCACCAACACAGGCCAGAATCGCACCAACGATTCTTTACATATCTGCCGTTACATATGCCAGAATCGCACCAACGATTCTCCACATATCCACTGCCAAATATGCTACAACACATCTGCCGCCACATATGCCAGAATCGCACCAACGATTCCCTACATATCTGCCGCCAAATATGCACCAACACAGACAGAAATCGCACCAACGATTTCCTACAGACCCATCGCCACATGTTACTCATGAGGTGCGGTCTAAAGTTTTGAGTATGAGTATACAAGCATTCTTAATCAAATTTGGTCTCACTACCACTGTCATCAACTATGACATCTAACTCTCGAGGAACTTGGTGATCGGGGATCTTCCTCACATGATCATGGGGGTATTTGTGGGGTACTTTGCACACTAACATGACTGATTTCGGTTGAATTTACAATATTATTTACACTTTTGCTACAACACCATCTTTGGTGAGAGGGCATCCGGCCCGGAATCATAATAAAATGGATACGACTCACCAGTATTCATCAGCACACCGCTGGGTTTGCTCACATAGTAAACATCAACACGTCGCTCACTGCTCGCCTCTGCGGCAGGCGTAAGGCAAGCGCACGTGGCTATTAAAACAAACCAACACACGCCATAGTTAGCTGCCATGAAGCAAGCTCACATGGTCAAAACATCAGCACAGGGCGTGCCGCACTCGCACCAGCGAGCCTTCGCGCCGCACCAGCGCCAGCGGAACGCTGCACCGTACCATGCACTCCAAGCGTCAACGGGAGCAGCGGGAGCACCTGAGGGTTCACAGGCATCGTCGAGGTTGTAGTCATCATGATCTGCGTGAAAAACAAGTTGTTAACTATCAGGACAACATACACAGCTGCCTATCCTCTCATCAATCACGCATACGAGTCCCTCAAACAGAAATACGCTTTCATACCGTGGACTATAAGAAAGCACTTCGCTTTCACAAGTATGGCTACATCTCCATACGATGTAACTCACACACTCGTATTTTAACTTGTGAGTTCCCACGTAAAACACGTGAACCAGGACAGCGCCTGCCAGGACAGAGCCTGATACATGTTCAGAAAACACTACTTCTGCGCACACAGTGTACGACTCCAGCGCATACGGAGTACACGACTTCAGAGGCATCGCCATGTATAGCATACACGCGCTCCGGGAAATCATCCGTCACGCGTACAGCATACGCGTGTGCCGAAGCCAAGCCATGCTACATCTGGACCCGGCAGTCCGTTCCGACCAGCGAGGCATACACACTCACCTCAAACTCACGCACATGTAGTCACATCACACGTGCTACTGTAACACAAAAGAAAACATTAAAAAGATTCAGTAATAATTTTTTTTTCAAACAATGGCAGCACTACTCTCGGGACACCATTCGCCTTTCCAGGACATCAAATACTGAGCTGCGGCTACATGACCTCCTCTGGTACAGTCCGATTCTCATGTGAACTCACTTCAATGTCAGAACTAATTTGCTCTACTTCAATTTCGTCAGTTATACTTTGGATTTCCAGCATTTTCGCAACCAATTAAAGAGTTAACCTTAAGATAAATTTACTTTCCGCATGTATCAAATGGTGATCGGTAGCAGCGGCAATTAACGTGTCCGCGGCGACATAAGCCGACAGCTTACTTCCACTCAAGAGCGAGTGCCACAGCATCACGCCTTCCACTAAACCCTGAACATCAAATCCCAATTTTATCGACTACGTAATATTCGCAGTAAACTGTAACACTTATCAACACATTAGAACACAGAAACACAACTTAGTGTTTTTAATTCATAGCACGTTAAAGTTAAACTTTTTTTTCGGTACATGGTTTAAACATTTTGAATTTTAAAACTAGCCCATGTAAATCACACCTCGTATATCAAACTTAAGCAAGTTAAACTTCCACTGAATGCAAACTATAACTCATTTAGAATGCCTCCATTTTGGGTATGTTAAGAAATAATGAAAGTACTTGCGGGTACTTTTTATTATAAATCGAACAAAATGATTTAACTTTTGGCTTAAAACATTTCACTTTAAACTTTACTCTATACTTTAATGATTCGTCAGTGTCGTAAATACGACAACAAACTTTATTTAAGAAATTAAACACAAAAACAAAACGCGAGGCGTACCATAGCATTTCACCAAGGTAATAACCCTCACACTATTCAAAGTTTATAGATCGGCAGTAACAGGGACTTTATCCCACTTATGATATCGGAAATGACAACACGAGATCCCACTTCTGATGTCGGAGATTTACAGCAGAGGATTCCAATTTTGATCTTGGAAATACATCAGGATAGCGTTAACTGCTAAAAATAATAAAAGTGTGAGAGCGGATGTTCAACTTGCTCTCTTGCTTACGCAGTTTAATCATTATCAGTAATAAGACAACGTAACGCACTATACATTCAGTATAGTGAAATTACAGTTCGACCACACCGTAACACGTCTCTGCCACAATCACACACCAGTGTAACGTGAGGTACGTAATTACATGATAACACCAAAATATGTAAACCAACAGAAACACTACTTATCTCAATGTAACACTGGATAGCATCTCAGCAACACCAATCCTTCTTGTCTGCACTAGAAGAATTACAACAACGAACAGAACCACGACGCTATCTTAGCAATAGTAGAGTGACCATACTCGTTGAATGACTTGAGCGGAATCTCTCGCGCACGGCACCTACAGTGAACTTTATACTACACACACAAGAGGGGGTTTCTCGATATATCCTCCATCGCACCTCGATCCAACCGGGTATTTTATAGACGCTCCGACATACTGATATTCTGTGAGAGCGTGGTCCTTCCCCGGTCGAGCCGGCCCATTTGTGTTACAACTATACTACGTAGTATATAGCTGCAGCATGGCTCTGCAATGTAAAAATGTACCACGTACTTAACTTTAAGATTCCACTTTACGCCGTGCTCTAATATAACCTTCGTAACGACGACATTACGCCTGATGAACGAACTTAACTTCCGAAGTTTCCGCAATAAGGCGACCTAATAGCTACTTATAACATTGCAAGTTAAACAGTATAAAATGTGTTAAGTTTATCGAAATAAAAAAGTTTCCTTACAATAACCTGGAACTTCGTGAGGTAAGAGTGTAACTTACGTATTTATGCCATCCCACCAAACCCTCTGGTCTGAGGCAGTCCGCCCTTGTAAGGTTTCTGCGACACAGTGTTTAAATAAATTTAAGCATTTGTCTTTAATTCATTTTAATAAATAAAACAATATAATAAAACAATACGTTTCAAGTTTCTTTCTTTGTAGTTGATTGCATACGGTGGTCAGTCCGTATTCCACTGCAACCTTGAAAAAAAGTAATTTTGCAATAAAGGCGAAGGACTTTAACTTTTTCGTAGTTGTCGTTAGACGTTGAATTAAATTACTCTTTTTACGGTTGGAATCTCACCATGCAGTGAAAGAATATCCACTACCCAATATCCCGTGGGTGTCCTTAGAGGCGATAGAAAGAAATAAAACCTCCACTTGGACTCGACCGCCTGCGTCCATCAGTGTGTTAGGTAAGCAAGAAGATCACCAAATGATCTGGTAATCCTCAAGGTATCTCATGAGCTGGAAGATTATAATTGTTTCGATTATTATGGAGAACAAAGCGGTGATATCGATAGGCCTGTAGTTTGACGGATCTAAGCGGTCGACTTTTTTAGGGATCGGGTGCACCAAAG
Organism: Parnassius mnemosyne; assembly: GCA_963668995.1. Taxonomy (NCBI): domain Eukaryota; kingdom Metazoa; phylum Arthropoda; class Insecta; order Lepidoptera; family Papilionidae; genus Parnassius; species Parnassius mnemosyne. The sequence goes on along the minus strand of CAVLGL010000076.1, from coordinate 63,507 downwards.
CTGTCTTCGATGAGTTCGGGACTACGTCTAGGGAGTAAGAGTAGGTGAAAAGATGCGTTAGAACCAGTGCCTACGCTGAAGCACACGTCCCCAGCACAATCGGGGGATTCCGTCATACCATCTCGACTTGTGGATGTCCAGGTATAGGAGCGCTTTGCGTACTGAGAACTGTGTGAATCGCATAGACACATAGAGAACTCACACTGCGGGATGGTCGGCGGTGTATTCCCCCCGTTATCGAGAGTGGAGTTTGATGCAAAAATTAAGCCTAAAAGGTCGGCTTTCTCTTTTGCGGCATGTGCCAGTGAGTCTTCCTCCCTGTGCAGAGATGGAAGTGATGGCTTAAAGAAATTCCCTTGGAAATTCCTGGCAAGAGACCAGAATTCACGAGTTCACAAAGGAAGGAGAAATAATTTTTCGCCAATTCTGCCAATGTGCTCATAATTTGCCTTGGCCTTAACTCTTTTGAAGGACTTTGAAGCGATGTTATACTTTTTTTTAAGGATCTTGGTGTGGAATCACGATACATGGCGGCATTAAGCTGTCGGTTGAGACGACTCATTCGTGCTACAACCGTAATATTACTGCAGCATGGCTCTACCGCACATATAATGCTTACTAAACTTACTCACTTCGCTGTATAGGTGGATAGAAGATGTGTTCAACACCTACACCCTCGTACTGGTTACGCTACTGCATATTACGAAAAATATACCACAACTTTGTCAGTTATCAGACAGTTAAATAACACGGTACACCACGTAAGGCGAGATTGGCACTTAGGAAATATATACCTAGTCAGGTCATAAATTCTGTCACATGTTTAATATAAAATAATTGAAACAAGTTTATTCATTATATTATAACCATTTATACACCAAAATGAACTTAACAAAACATAGATTCTTATGACACTAAAGTTTATTCAGAATGACCTCCGTGATTTTGAATAAAGGCCTTCAATCTGCGCGGCCAGTCGTCTATCGCAGCACGAACGAGGTCCATGTCAATATCGGCGGCTGCCTTAATCAAGAATGTCTTGAGTGACTCCAAATTGGGATGAGGTTTTGAGCACGCTTTTTCCTCCAAGTGTTACCATATCTTGTAATCTAATGGATTCAAATCTGGACTGGAGGAGGGCCAGTCTTCGTGCCGGATGAAGTCGATTTCACGCGCCGCCAGCCAGTCTTGTGTGCTCTTCGCTGTATGAGCTGGCGCCGAATCTTGTTGGAATACCCAGTGCCTGTTATTGAACATGGTATGAGAAACAGGTTCCACAAGGTTCGTCAGGACTGTATTTTGATACAAAATTGCATTCGTTTTTACACCTTTCTCACAAAAATGTACCTCTGTTAAGCCCCAATAAGAAACTCCCAATCATACCATGAGCGAGGATGGAAAATGACCTCGTTGGACACGCGGAATACGGTTGCTCGCTTCCTCACTACTGTGTGCGTACACCTTATCATTTTGTTTGTTGTAGCTCTCTTCTACGGTAAAAATTTTTTCATCCGAAAAAAGAATTTCCCCATATTTTTTCCCACGTACCGCTTCAACAAAGCGCGGCATCTCTTCAGTCTCAGGTCCATTAGACGAGCATTCAAACGATGTCATGTTTTTCTTCGATATGCCCGAAGCCCTAAGTCTTTATTTAACACCCTTTTCACCGTGGTTCTGCTTAACCCCATCTGAAGGGCCAACAGTTTCTGCTTACGTTTGGGATTTCTTTGAATTCGCGCCTTCACAGCCTTTATCACTGCTGGAGTCCAAACAGACCGAGAGCGACCACTTCTTGATCTGTCATCTACACTAGAGTCCTCATTGTATCGTTTGATGGTACGATAAATGAATCTTTTTTTTATATAGGATAAGGGTGACAAACGAGCACACAGTCCACCTGATGGTAAGTGGTTGCTGCGGCCCATAGACATCTACATCTATCCTCTATTACAAATCAAAATGTAGATGCGTTGTCACCCGTGAGGACTAAGGTGGAATGCCTCATTTTCAGTAAAAAGGGCCTCCGGCCACCTGCACTCACCAAGCGAAACGCAGAGGTAAACCTCTACTTCACGCTGGTTTTCTGTGAGGTCGTGGTACCACCCCGGTTAGAGCCGGCCCATCCGTGCGACCGCAAAAGCTGCCGCGTGGCTCTACCACTGTTGTTTTGGTTATATTAAAATTTTTCAGTATGTCAAAAATTTGAATTGGCGCGTAACCGCAACGATGCAACGCAATAACTGCAACACGCTCTTCTTTAAGCGTCCACTCCATATTTATATTATTATAGTTTTATTTTCATGAACAATTCGAAATTGGAATTCAATAAACTTTTTTGTGGCCAGCATTCTAAAAGAAAAGTTTTTACTGTGTGACAATACTTATGACCTGACTAGGTATTTCTTCAATTCTAAATATAATTTCTTTTTTTAATGCCAACAGATTATTTCACCGGGTGCTATGGTGCTATTTTTTGGAAATTGAAGTATTGCTTTAAAAAGAGGGTTCGCAAAGATTATGAACATGTGTTAATATGATGTAAATAAACAAATATGTATATATATATATATATATATATATATATATATATATATATATATATATATATATATATATACGTATATATGTATTTACTTACAATATTATATCGTAATCTATTTTGTTACATATAATGTGTATTTATTTCAGTTTCACCACTCCATGGGTTGAATGGTAGAGAATGCTATTAGGCATTAAGTCCGCCCTTTATATCCTTTTTTGTATGCCAATAGAAATAATCCAATAATTAAAAAACAAGCCTACACACATTCCACCTAGCTATAATAGGATGTTTTGGCACATAGACCTACATCTATCCTCGGTTAAGAATCAAAAATCACATGCGTGATCACCACTCACATCACTCACATAAAATACCTCGTTACATGAAAAAAGAATTTCCGCTTTTCGAAACTTCAGCCAACTCTGAACAAGTAAGACTATGGATGGTTGAGAGGCCTGAGATTTCTTCTTTAAAGAAAACGTACCTATCTATACCTTTACTAACTACAGCCAACTGCCTTCTAAACCTTTTTTAAATCTCTTGCTAAACAACTAAACACAATGTGAACAAACAATGATCGTCTATGTTGAATTGAAAATGAAATCATTTCGGTATTAACCATTTTATGGCAAACTCAAAGCAATATGGGAACTCGATAAAAAATAAAGCTATTAAAATTGGTAACTTAATAATACAATCTACATTAGGTACTGAATTACACAAACCAATATCGGTAGATATATTAAAGAAATTGAACCTCTTTGAAAGCTAATAGCTTATAGAAGAGAGAGCTTATAAAATATGATATTTTGAAAAGTTTTTTCGTTTTCTCTTCTAATATCTCAAACGAAGGTATTTCCAAGTGGATGTGTAAAAATTTAACAGTGGTAGAGCCACGCGGCAGCTTTTGCTGTCGCACGGATGGGCCGGCTCGAATCGGGGTTGTACCACGACCTCACAGAAAACCAGCGTGAAGTAGAGGTTTACCTCTGCGTTTCGCTTGGTGAGTGCAGGTGGCCGGAGGCCCTTTTTACTGGAAATGAGACATTCCATCTTAGTCCTCACGGGTGACAACGCATCTACATTTTGATTTGTAATAGAAGATAGATGTAGATGTCTATGGGCCGCAGCAACCACTTACCATCAGGTGGACTGTGTGCTCGTTTGTCACCCTTACCTATAAAAAAAATGTGTACTGTTAAATTTACGGCGATTGCTTAGCTACTAAGCTTTAACATTTTTTTATGATTTTTCGTAGATCTACTCTAGTTAATAAACCGTCATCTCCCCGAAACTCTTCACCGCTGCATTGGAAGACGTTTTCAAGCTTCTGGACTGGAAAGGATACTGTATCAACATCAATGGCGAGTACATCACTCACCTTCGATTTGCCGACGATATAGTCCTTATGGCAGAATCGCTGGAGGACCTAAGCACTATGCTCAATGACCTTGATAGTGTTTCCCAACGGATAGGTCTTAAGATGAACATGGACAAAACAAAGATTATGTTCAATGTCCATGTCACACCTATGCCGGTAGTTGTTGGGAGCACTAAGCTCGAAGTTGTTGACGAGTATGTTTACCTGGGACAAATAGTCCGACTAGGTAAGTCCAACTTCGACCGAGAGGTCAATCGACGGATTCAACTCGGCTGGGCAGCGTTCGGGAAGCTACGACACATCTTCTCGTCAGACATACCTCAAAACCTGAAAACGAAATTGTACAACCAGTGCGTGTTGCCAGGGATGACTTATGGAACTGAGACGTGGTCCTTCACTGCTGGCCGTATGAGGAAGCTCAAGGTCGCTCAGCGAGCTATGGAGAGGGCTATGCTCGGAGTTTCTCTGCGTGATAAACTAAGGAATGAGGATATCCGCAGTAGAACCAGAGTAACCGACATAGCCCAACGGATTAGTAAGCTGAAGTGGCAGTGGGCCGGCCATATAGCTCGAAAAACCGACAACCGATGGGGAAGAAAGGTTCTCGAGTGGCAGCCTCGTACCGGTAGGCGAAGTGTAGGGCGTCCCCCCACGAGATGGAGTGACGACCTGGTAAGACATGCAGGAAGTCGATGGATGCAGGTGGCTCAGGACCGTGCTTTGTGGCATTCTTTGGGGGAGGCCTATGTTCAGCAGTGGACTTGTGAAGGGCTGTAATGATGATGAATGATGATGTATTGTACGTGGTAGGGCCATGCTGCAGCTATATTAGTAGTATAGTTGTAGCACGAATGGATCGGCTCGACCGGGGAAGGACCACGCTCTCACAGAATACCAGCGTGAAATAGCAGCTTAACACTGTTGTGTTTCGTATGGTGAGTGTAGAGAACCTGTGACCCTTTTTACTGGAAAAGAGGCATTCCATCTTAATCCTCACGGGTGATAACGCATCTACATTTTGATTCGCGAACGAGGATAAATGTAGATGTCTATGGGCCACAGCAACCACTTACATTCAGGTGGACTTTGTGCTCGTTTATCACCCTATCCTATATAAAAAATATTAATATTCACTTTAAAGTTGGGTTTTACTGGGAAAATGCTTTGTTATTCTCCACTCTACACTACCACTACACGGTTGCTTAATACATATATATATATATATATATGTATTAAGCAACCGTCCTGGGGGGGATGAGTCGCTCGCGTCCGTAGGCTTCGACCACCTAATCCTAGGCCCACCCTACACGTGTCCCCCGGGTGGTGCTAAACGAGCGACAAAGCCGAAAGAACTGACTCGGCTCCTCGCCGTGTGGTAGCGGCGTAAAAAATACCACAACTTACTTTCGCACCATGAGGCAAAATGTTAACGAAATGGCCCCGAGTTCCCGGCGCCCCTTTAATGGGGCAGGGGTGCGAAGAATCTCCGGGAGGAAAACCGGCGACGAGGTTCGCCACCCGTCACGTTCTGTCCCCCGGAGGGGCGAAAAGTGGATTGCGGAAGCCCGTCTGGCTACATTGAATGTATGTGGAGGAATGAATGATAAGATGGATGAAGTATGCGATATGATGTATGATAGAGGAATAGACGTGTTATGTGTGAATGAGACGAAACGGAAGGGAAAGGATGCCACTACACATGGCATGTTTACCGCGTACTGGTCTGGTGTAGACGAGACCGAGCGGGCATGCCAGGGAGTCGGTATCATCCTTTCAGAAAGAATGGGTCATTGTGTAAAAGAGTATGAATGTGTAAGCCCGAGACTGCTATGGATACGAATGAAAGTGGGCTTAAAGAAGTTGTTTGTTTTAGGGGTCTACGCCCCAGACATGTCTAAGCCCACTTATATCCGAGAGCAGTTTTGGGAGTTGGTAAGGATGGTGTTAATGAAATGCAAGGTTAATGAAAATATTGTGATATTAGGCGATTTTAATGGAAGGGTTGGGGTGAGGAGGCTTGGTTATGAAAGGATATTGGGAACGTTTGGTGATGAAAGTATAAATGAGAATGGTGAAAGCCTTCTCGTCGTATGCGTGGAAAAGAATCTTGTTGTGACGAACACTTTCTTTCGTCATAAGAAGATTCACACGTATACATGGGAAAGAGGTGATGATAGAAGTATGATAGATTTCATAATTGTTGATGAAAGAATGAGGAGCGCGGTGGTAGATACAAGGGTTTACCGGGGCTCTAACGTAGGGACGGATCATTACTTGGTCTTATGCCGAATTAATGGTCTTTTCAGACGTTGGAGTTATCGGACATCTGTGTCCACCACAGCGTTACAGCGTATAAGAACAGAGAGGTTACAAGATGAAGGTGTGAAAGAGAAGTTCAAATGTAGATTGAGAGAAAATATAAGTGGTATGGCTGAATTGTGTATGAATGATTTAGACTTGGAGACTGTGTGGTATAATGTCAAGAAAGGTTTAGTGGATGCAGCTACCGAAGTATGTGGTGTAAGTAAGAGAACGAATGAAAGGAAAAATAACACGTTATGGTGGGATAATGAGGTACGGATGGAAGTTGAAGCAAAGAAGAAAGCATGGCTAGATTTACTAGCAACCAAGGCTAGTAATTCTAGCAGTATGAATGATGATATTGAAAGGAAAAAGGCAGTTTTTAGACACTTAAATAAGAGAGTAAAAGAAGTAGTTGAAAGGAAAAAGCAAGAAATAACGGATAAGAATGATAGAAGAATATCGGATAACTTCCAGGCAAACATTAAAATGTTCTGGAAACTCGTAAGAACTACCAGGGGACATTCACAACAGCCTAGAATGAATGCTATACGAGACCAGAATGGCTGTATTCTAAATGACGAAGTTTTGAGTTTAAGGAGATGGAAGGAATACTTTGAAAGCGTGTTTATGAGTGATGAGACGCTTGAATTAAATGAAATAGAAATTCCGAAAGAAGAGGAAATAGATAGAGATATAAGTATAGATGAAATAATGAAAGCAATGAAAAGTATGAAAGCAGGTAAGGCAGCCGGTTATGATAGAGTATCTCTCGAAATGCTAAGGGCTGGAGAAGGAGTAGTGGCAGACCTGCTGTACACCTTGTTTAATTTATGTTGGGAACTTAAGCGGGTACCGGGAGACTGGTGCAAAGCCGTGATAGTCCCAATATATAAGGGAAAAGGATCACAGCAGGACTGTAAAAACTACCGTGGTATCAGCCTTCTTAGCATTGTGGGAAAACTGTATGCTAAGGTACTAATTGAAAGAGTTATGAAAGAAACTGACGGAAAAATTTGGGATGTGCAAGCGGGATTTAGAAAGGGAATGGGATGTACGGATCAGGTCTTTTCCATGCGCATGATCGCCGAGAAGTTTTTGGCCAAAAACCAAAAAGTTTTTTGTGCGTTCATGGACTTGGAGAAGGCTTATGACAGAGTGGACAGGGATGTGTTATGGCAAACACTGAACTCATTTGGGTTGAGCGCTGGTCTGATACAGGCATTGAAGTCTCTATATAGGGACTCTAGTGCTTGTGTCAGGATCAACGGGGCCTACTCGGACTGGTTTGACATCCATAAAGGTGTCAGACAGGGCTGTGTGGCTTCCCCGTGGTTGTTCAACCTATTTATGGACAGTTGTTTGGAAAATTTGAAAGTAGAAGAATGCGGGTTAAGAATGGGTGAGTTAACCGTCAAATGCCTTTTGTACGCCGATGATCAAGTCATACTTGCGTCGTCGGCAGCCGAGTTGCAAATGATGGTTACATTAATGAACAGGACATTAAAAGAAAAGGGAATGAAAGTGAACGCAAGTAAGACGAAAGTTATGGTTTTTGAAAGAGAAGAAAGTAAAACGATATGTGAAATAAGAATAGAAGGGGAGTTGGTAGAGCAAGTAGATGAGTTTGTATATTTGGGATGTGTGTTTAGCAGGGATGGTAGATATGATAAGGATATAGAACGACGAGTGAATGCAGGAAATAGAGTGAATGGGGCTCTACACTCTATTGTGAAAAGTCAGAATGTGTCCGAAAAAGCACGTATGGCAATTCACAATGCTGTGTTAGTACCTACTTTAATGTATGGTAGTGAAAGTTGGGTGTGGCAGAAGAAGCATGAGAGTAGAATAAATGCTGTAGAAATGCGGTCATTAAGGAGTATGTTAGGGATGAAGCTGAATGACAGAGTGAGAAATTGTTTAATAAGAGAAGAGTGTGGTTTGCAAGATGATATTGTGACCCGGATTAAGAAAGGAATGCTTCGGTGGTTTGGCCATGTAGAAAGAATGAATGAGGAAAGAGTGACAAAACAAATTTATGTTGCAGAGGTGAACGGCATAGTCGGGAAGGGTCGCCCTAGGCGAAAGTTTATCGACCAAATTGGCGATATATTAAAAATGGGCCAAATCAAGAGTACCTTTAACCGACGAGCGTGTATGCGTAGGTATATGGATGTGGAGGAAGCGAGAGAGGTGTGTCAGGATCGTGCCAAATGGAAGTCCATAATCTCTGCCTACCCCTCTGGGTGACAGGCGTGAGTGTTTATGTATGTATGTATGTATGTATATATATATCATATGCATACATGATTGACAAAATATCAGGGTATATCTTATACCTATGAGAACAATTATAATCAATTCTTGCGATATCTTAGTCATTTAGTAATTAGGTTACTTTTGTCCTGGCACGGCTACCATGTATTTATTGTAGGAGGTGTTAAATTAGTGATTTTTTTTTAAGGAAGAGAAGGCAAACGAGCTTGCGGCTCACCTGATATAGAGTGATCATGGGCAACCATGAACATGTGCAACACCAGGAAAATTGTAGGTGCCGGCCTTTTAGAAAAGGGTAGACTTTTTTGAAAGTTTTACTATTATTGCTCTTTATGTATCTTATATCAGACTTCCCTTATAAATAAGTTTTAACCAATTTTAATTTGGGAGTTTATTCCTGCCTCACGTGACGCCGTAATAAAATCCACCACCCCTTTTCTTCCCGTGTCTTTTGGAAGTAGATACTATGGAAAATACCTAATAGATATTGGTTTCCGATAGATGTCGCTGCGAGTATCTTGTTTACATCAAACCTAGAATACTCGAACCAGCGACAGGTAGCAGCGACAAAAGTCCAATATCTGTGCGACCGTAGTTTAATGTAGTAGCCAGCCTATTTATCACATCATTCAGCCCTTCACAAGTCCACTGCTGAACGTAAGCCTCCCACAAGGAATGCCACAAAGCAAGGTCCTGGGCCATCTGCATCTATCGACTTCTTGTATCTCTTACCAGGTCGTCACTAAATCTAGCGGAGGGAGGGGGGGTGTAGACGGAACCTTTTCTCCACATTGGTTGTCGGTGTTTTAAGGTTTATGTTCGACCTGAACTGAACCGTATTTATTTAATTTTTATCTCTTGATAATCGTAAAACTTCTTACCTCCTCGTTTATGTGATTAGACATGTATTAGCTGCCGAGCTTCAGCACGTCAAATAAGTATTGCTTATTATTGCTTGTTGTATTACAACAAGCTACGGGTCCCGCGCCTACGTTACAGAGACCGAGTGAAGTGGGCCACGGTTGAGCGTCAGCTTGCTGTACTAGCAAACGTCAGAGGAGTCATAGACAAGATTTGCTACATCTTGAAATGAGGTTCATTAAAACCTTCTACAAGCCGCCGAAGAAGATTAGTCAGTTTTTACCATCCGTCAAGTGAAATATCCTAATACAAGATGCAGGAGTGTACAAGCTGGTACACAGGACTGGTGGAGTTACATAGGACAAACAAAAATATCTATAAAAACTCGCGTAAAAGAACATATAGCTGACTTTACGAGGTATTTTAGATTTCATGGATCACAAATCCTCGCAAAAGCACCGATTCCTACCAAGGATGATTCTCGAGACTATTGAAATTAAAAAAAACATCCTAACATCAATAAAGAAGATGGATGGGTGCTGCCATCTGCTTGGGATCCTATAATTAATAAAATTAAACCCAATTCCAAGCATAGCACCTCTAAGACTTCAAGATAATCTTTGCTCATTCTGCGTTGAGCGGAACAAAAGTTAATATTCAAAAACTGAAGGTAGACGGGCTAACTATGACATTGGGACGTCAAACATCTTAGTCCCCCGTGACCTGGGTGCTGTAAAGCAGCTAAAACATCAGAAATTAAAAAGTTAAATTAACGCGATGGAATGCGTAAAATTAGCTTAATTTAATACCTCATTTATGTCAGTGAAGGTATCAATGACGGACCATGACGCAATGTCGCGTTAGTTGATTAAGCTGCTATCCCAATGCGTTGGGCAGTCCTTGTTCAAGAAAAACAGTCTTGCAAATAACAAAAACAGTTTTAAGAATGTTAAGTCATCTCGCAAAAATGGTTTCACCCGTCACACAATCCGTAAAAGCTATAGAAAATGTTGAATGTACGTCCATGAAAACGACATTTCTCTTTTCTTTTCTTTTATTTTATAAAGTTTACTCTACACTAGGATTTTCTCTTGTATCGAAGGGGAAGTATATATTTCACAAGGACAAATACAAGACAGACAAATAACCATTATTCGTAGGTCATACAAACACTTGTTATATCATTGCTAAGCCACTGCGATACTGATAATGATTTATTTCTGCTCTGCCACGCAATAACAATTTCGTTGAATATCTGTTTTGAAATTTATTACAGTTAAATTAAATAACTTTAATCAAATTTAAACAAAATGGCCGCATTAAATTGAATAATTTTATGTTCATTAATCATAAGCACCGAATATATCCACATTCCCTGTGTTCTCAAATTGGACAAATGATATTTCAACCCTTTTAAGACAAGGGTATTCTAATGTTCACTGTAAATTTGACTTTACTTTGTTTATAATAAGGGCATTTTAAAAGATGTACTTAAACTTAGTTTTACTTATGTAAATTATCTTTACGTTTTTTGAGAGAGCCGCGGTAGCTCAGATGGATAGCGCTCGCTGTAAAATTAACAGTACGCGAGCAACACGGGTTCGATTGCCGCCGGCACCAATTAAATTGTTTATTGCAATTTTATGTGCTGATTTACCACGTGCTCGGCAGTGAAGGGTGAAACATCGTGAGGAAACCTGCATGTCTCAGAAAGAAGAAAAAAAATCGAAGACAATGTTAAGTTCGCCAACATGCATTGGGGCAGCATGGCGGACATTACCTTGCCCTAAAAACCTCTCAGAAATGAGGGGAGGCCTGTGCCCAGCAGTGGTACTTGGTAACTTTTTTAAATTTTTTTCTAGAACAGTTCGTTAACATTTATCAAGCGCCTAACTACGGGCCTTATTCTGTATTATCATTATCATTACAGCCCATCAATAGTCCACTGCTGAACATAGGCTTCCCCCAAGGAATGCCACAAAGCACGGTCCTGAGCCACCAGCATCCATCGACTTCTTACATCTCTTGACAGGTCGTCACTCTATCTAGGGAGGAGCCGCCCTGCACTTTACTGTACGAGGCTTATAACTTTGTATACCAGATGTAAGAAATTTAGATCGGCGACGGTGGTGAACTTCACTACAAAGTTAGATATAAATAGGTAGATTTTTATATGCAGTGGAGTCATGCTTCAGCAGTATTACGGTTGTAGCACGAGGGGGTGGGCTTGACCAGAGAAGGACCACGCTCTCACAGAACACAAGCGAAAAATAGCTACTTAAGGCTCCTGTATTTCGTATGTAGAGTGCAGAGAACCCTATTTACTGGAAACTAGGCATTCCATCTTGTTCCTTCGAAAATAAGATTTTCATACGAAGGTGATTAAATTAAAATAGAAACTTACTCAGTACAAGGAATCCAAACAAAACAAAACAAACTTGTGCACACTGAATGCACGCTGAAGTTTTGGATACACGCTGTCCCTGTGTTTTAGACTAAAATATTACGGCGTCGGACGTCTCTGTACAGTCTAAATAATAAAATATTGTATTACTTAGACTGTATAGAGATGGTGCAAGAATGTCCTCTACCCCACATCCCGTAGGTGTAGTAAGAGACGACAGACAGAAACTGAAACGGAAGATGGGCAGCATCTTCCTGATAACTATTCAAATAACAAAAAAACTACGGTTGCCTACCAAGAGTACAAATATAGCAAAATCCCCCCTAGTCAATTTAGGAAGCACCTATAGTCAGCAGTGGACTTTTTATGCAGCAATAGATTGATAATTGGATTATTTAGACTAAGGCTAAGCAATAAAATAACACATCAGCATTTTTATATGAGTTCTTATTAGTTAGTTGTGGAGATGTCTGCGTATGGATATACTCTTGGAATTGATTCCATTATTAATGCCACCTCCAAATCAATGAGACGTATTAACCAAATTGCATTTTTAGTTTTTAAAAACCCTTTGAAATTTGACTGTTTGTAGAGTGCATAGTAAACAATCCCGCAACCGTGATAAATCATATCAGATTGATAGGGTAATCAGTCTGGCTGATTTGATTTATTTTATGAACATCGTTTGTTGTTGCCTAACACACAGGTAACTAACAAAAACTGAGTGGGGCATACAACGTAGGATCCTACATTGTTAACTTAATATATACGTATGTCGAACTAAGTTTTTTTTTTATAGGAGAGGGGACAAACGAGCTTGCGGCCCACCTGATGGTAAGTGACTACCGCCGCCCATGAACAACTGCAACACCATGGAGGGAATTGCAGATGCGTTGCCGGCCTTTTAAAAAGGAGTACGCTCTTTTCTTGAAGGTCCCTAAGTCGTATCGGTCCGGAAAAATCGCTGATGGTAATCGATTCCACAAGGAAGTCGTGCGAGGAAGAAAACATCTTCTAAATCGCCCAGTGGTGGACCGCCAATCATCTAGATGGTGTGGATGGTATCGGGATGGTATCTTTTGCGTTATTTAAATTGTCAGCCTTGTTAATCTTTTCGGGCCCCGGTTGAGTTAAATGCTGTTATTGGATTTTTCTATCAAGAGTTACTCAGTAAAAGCCCGGATTCATGAAGTTGACGAAGTTTCACCACCGCGCCTCGGAAAGCATAAAAAGCTGTTGATCCTGCGCTCTCTCTCCAGTCGTGTCAGATTGCCGTCCCGTCGGAATATAATATTGTTTAGTATAATCTTATTATGCGCAGATCTTCTGATAAGAGTCTTCGTTAAGACTGGCCGCCAAAACAGAAATTTAGCCTGAAAGAGATTATTATTAAGCTGGGTGGAAGGGTGGCCAGCATTTTTTTTTATAGGATAGGGTGACAAACGAGCACACAGTCCACCTGATGGTGTGCGAGTGGTCACTGCGACCCATAGACATCTACATCTATCCTCAATAAAGACTCAAGATGCAGATGCGTTGTTACCCGTGAGGACTAAGACGGAGTGCCTCTTTGCCAGTAAAAATGGTCTCCGGTTCTCTACACTCACCATACGAAACACAGCTGCGTTAAGCTGCTATTTTACGCTGGTTTTCTGTGAGAGCGTGGTCCTTCCCCGGTCGAGCCGACCCATTTGTACTACAACTATACCACTAATATAGCTGCAGCATGACTCTACCACGTATATAATTTAAAAATTTAAAAAGCTATTAAAGTCCCCTTCCCTCCAATTCAAAAACTTATTTTTTTTTTCTATTTTATTTAGATTGCTAACATATGAAACAGCAATCAATGTTTGGTTACTTTACAGCACCTAAATACATTTTACATAATTAACTGCTCCTATGATTATAGGCAATCACAGCATTCGTTGCGCAAAAAGTTAAGCAAATTAAACCAAAATGTGTTTATAATCAAAAAATAAAGATATATAGAAATAAAACTGATTTGTACAACAGTAGTTGAACGTACGCCAACATGCTTAAGTTTTTTAATAAATTAGGAGCGTTTTAACTGCAATTGAAAATTTTCGAATGTATACACTCAAATGAATTCCTCAATTTCGAGTTTATTTATACACAGTATTTAAAAATGTAATATCTTGAAACGCGTAATATATCTACACAGCTGCTTTCTTCCGACAATCGCGTAAATTGCGGCGCCCGCCTTGCGCTACTGGCGTCGCCTCACGGCTCCTACAATTTCGTAGCTGGAGAAAATCATTGCGAGTTTCTCAAATTGTTTTCCGATTGCTTGATATTTCAAGAATTTTAAGTAGAAATTTGAAGGGACTTTTGCGTTATTTAAATTGTTACGAATGAGGGTAGAAAAAAATTATTTATTGTATGTCATCATCGTGTTCTAAGTATGTATATTATATGTATATGTAGATACATTTTTAACTAACTTGGCAACTATTTTGTCTAGCGTGTAGGTATGTTTGATTTGTTAAGCCAAGTAACAGTAATGATTTTCACAGTAACTATTTATATTTAAGGTTCAAATTACTTACCTAAAAATTTATCTGTACACTTACCAGTAGCATATTGTTACGTTTACATACATAGTAATCGTAATAGCCAACGGCGGTTCAAGTTAATTATTCAATTTACCTTTAACTTTTCGACTCTTAGGACGCCCTGTTAAATATTTTTATGATAACTGTATATTTGTTAAACAGTAAATTATACTAGATTACTAATACGTACATCTCCGAAGTTTCATTTCTTCGTACGATATTGTACATTCATTTAGCTTTTTTTATAGGATAAGGGCGACGAACGAGCGCACAGTCCACCTAATGGTAAGTGTTTGCAGTGTACAGATGCGTTGTCAGCCGTGACTCGTGGGGACTAAGATGGAATACCTCTTTTCCATTAAAAGGACACCATACGAAATCACAATATTATTTATTTATTTATTTTATCAAATTAAAAAACACACAAAAAGGGAGGGCTAATTCCTAAATCTCCACTGGTCCGAGCAATAAAAATTACTACCGTGAGTCAGTCATACTACAAGTAGTTGACGTTTATCGTTAAACGAAATTATGTTTGAAAAAAAAAAGTCCCGCTGGGTTTCTTGCTGGTTCTTCCCAGGACGGAGGTATTTTCCGAACCAGTGGTAGATAAAAAATGACTTTCAATAAGAATTATGTAATAATCTATATTGAATAAAAAATTATTCTATTCTATTCTATCTTAAACATAACTTTATGGAATCAATTATTAATATGAATATTATTGGTAAATTTAGACACATTGCTCACTTATGTTACAGCTCCGTGGTACAGTGGCTTGGCTTTGAGTCGCAGAGCTGAGAACCGTTTATTATACGGATAACTTTAATCTGACGATTGAATTTTTTTTTGCCTAATTTATATTGCGTTTTAATTGGGTTAATAGTTATTACTAAGCAAAAAATTAGCCTACATAACTCTCTAAAATAGTAAACTCTAATAGAAACCTATAAAATGGGAATAACACAACTCAATGTCAAGTCAAGTCACAGTCAGTTTATTCATTTTTACTGTTTTCCATCAGCGTTTACGAATATATAAAGTCAAATTGTCTTACCCCGCTGTTTTTGTCAAGTTCACAAGTTTGTACAAGGCATCTGGCGTTTTTAAGTATTTGGTAATAGACCCCATTAACTGCCTTATTGGTCTAGCGGTCATATACGCAGTTGCAGATCATGAGGTATCTTGACGCAAATCCTGCGTTGGGCTAAGTCAGTTTAAAAGTCAGTTATCGGGTTTGTGTGTTAAGTAACTCTCAGTAGTAGCCAGGAGTGAGGAAGTTGGTGGTGCTGCATTAGTACCTCGGAAAGCGCGTAAAGTCGTTGATCCTACGCCTGATCTCTCTCCAGTCGTGGAGGATAACCATCGTAACTGACTATGAGAGTAAGGGGATAGAGAGTACACTTGTGCTTACAGTCGGGCTCAATAACCTTGCCATGTGCATATGACTAGTCTTCATTTAGAGAGGAGGACCTCATTATAATTAGATCCTACTATTGCTCAATTTCACATTCAACAATATGTGACTATCCTAAAATATAATATTTCGAATGAAAATTCTGTCAAATGCATTTTACGTACAGTAAGTGATCCAAGCAACCAGTACTAGGTTTAGCTCCGGTATTTTTCTGCAATTCTTTTTAAAAAAGAAAGAGTAGATGGTATATTCAAATGCGTTTTTACATCTAAAGTACTTATCATTTACCGGATTTTTTTCGCATCATTTCCCGAACACGATTTCCGACCGAGCAGGAAGTGGCCTTCAGGCAGCTTAGCTATAATTATTTTAATGATCGAGTTAGATTCGAGTTGGCCGTCTATTAGTACCCTTAGACTTTATGCACAAATACTTTTTCCGGCCTTGTCCTCAATTATGTTTATAATTTTTTTAATGATTTAAGTGATAAGTGTTGAAATTTTTATTACCGCTTTTGACAACTATTCGGAGACAAATATAAAAACTTATTTTTATATTAGGACCATATCATAAGCCGTCGCGCTTAGGACGTACTACTAATGATAATATATTCATGGCTGTATTGATGACTTGATATAATATTGACGGTTGTAGAGCCAGTTGATATTTTTAATAGAAATGAGGTTAGGGGTGACAAACGAGCAAACGAGTACACCCTCCACCTAATGGGAAGTAGATGCTGTGGCCCGCAGAAATCTCAATCTGCCATTGATTAGAAATAAAATGTAGAAACGTTGGCCCCAGAGGACTTATATGGATTACCTCGTTTCCAGTAAAAAAGATTCTCCGGTTCTCTGCGCTGATTTAATTTAAAGTTTGTTTTCTTCTTTTATAGAGCATAAAAATACAAGTTTGTTTTTAAATAATATTTTGTTTTAGTATTAATTTATTTTTTTATTTTTTAGTTATCGCTGGCCATGTTTCTTTGTATCTTTACTTAATTAATGCGTCATTTTTGGTTTTTGGTCGTCATCTTAGATCCGCCATCTTTAATTTTTCTATCGCCAGCAGATGACCCTTGTCGATTCCTACAACATTTGTTCGAGCACCACCAAACCATCCCTAGCCTTTACTGAGTTATAACTCCTTTTCTTTTTTCTCTTTTTTGGTATGGCGGCCATTTATTTTCCGCCATTTTGATTTTTTTATTACGATCTTTAGGTAAATATTAGAAAAGACACTACCTCGCTAATTCTTATCGTTTAGCCGACCAGTAAAACACCATTTCCTCTAAAAGGTGAACGCGGACATAATTTTATTCGTATTTTTCTCAGCAACTCCTTTCATTTGATATCCTGCCATCTTTGGATGTCCGCCATATTGGTTATAGAATAACGTCATGTTACTTATTGTGTTTCGCTTACCAAGGCCTTTCATTTGATATTCATATCATAGGGGTTCACCATTTTGTAACATCCGCTATTTTGGATTTAAAATGGCGGCTTTAATTCATCGTGCATTGTCACGAGAAAGACGTGTGCGCAAAATTTTAGCCCGATAACTTCAGTGGATGTAGGTAAAATATTGATTGCAAATTCAAGTGAAGTTAAATAAAAGCTTTTATTATAATAATAATACCATAATATAATTAATTATACGTGAATATTGGAAATTGAACTAAATAAACTGATGTGAATAAAACTAATTAAATAAAAGAGATTTTTGGTGTTTTATTAGTCACGGCGACCAGTCTCAACGGCGAATAGCAAACTGCAATGGACAGGATTACAGAGCCCAATTGTGTGCGAGACCATAGTTGCACTTGCTATTCTCTCAACACTCAAAGTTCAATGGGACGGTAATCCGACACGACCGGACCGAGAGTTAAGGCGCAGGACCAACGGCTTTACGCGCTTTCCAAGGCGCGAGAGTGAAACATCTTCAAAATTCTGACTCCGGCCTGCTACTGAAAATATCTTGACAGAAAAACCTAATAACTGATTTTGGCCCGACCACGGTTTCGAACCGAGGACATCATCAACACCAATCGCGTTAATGATCACGAGACCAACGGCAGTGTCGTCAATCTGCAACTTACCATCAGGTATGCTGCTAGCTCGTTTTTTTTAACTTAGATGTAATTTATTAAAACTACTAGCTAGGTAGTACAACTAGTACGTTAGCAACAATTTTATTTATCTGAGATCAAAGAGTTTCAAAGCATCGTTAGTGTCAAATAACAAATTTATATTCTTTAAGCAGTAGCTTTGAAGTTTTGAAATTTTTAACAAATTAACTAAGTTAGGTATTTGTGTCATATTTTCGTTACGAAGACGAGGTTTCTGTATATTATAGAGCCATGCTACAGTTATGTTATGGTTGCAGAACGAATTATTCGACTCAACCGAGGAAAGAACACATTGTCACAGAATACCAGTGTGAAATAGCAGCTATTATGCTCCTGTGTTTCGTTTG
The DNA here is from genome assembly GCA_963668995.1 of Parnassius mnemosyne. Lineage (NCBI taxonomy): Eukaryota > Metazoa > Arthropoda > Insecta > Lepidoptera > Papilionidae > Parnassius > Parnassius mnemosyne. The sequence continues at coordinate 45,273 of CAVLGL010000076.1, read as the reverse complement.
GTGAGTGTAGACAACCGGCGTAATAGACATTCCATATTAGACCTCAAGGGTGACAACGCACCTGCGTTTTGATTCTTAATCGAGAAAAGATTTAAATAACTATGTGCCATAACATCCACTTACCACCAGACAGTGTTATCGTTTGTCAGACTTATTTTGTAAAAAAAGATAAGATTTGACAACAAAAGAGCATAATTGTGTAAGAAATAAAATCATAACGCCTAGTTAGTATTTTTTCTATTTTCATTTCAATTTCATTAAAGCTTCATTTTAAAATTAGTTATCATTAGACATCGGATTTTATGTATTTGCATATTTGCATATGCAAATGCATGTAACTCTCTGATTACGACGTTAATGCATACTTTTGCCTTTTTTTACAATCGTGCAGGTGACAAAGACGTGTAAGCTGCGAGCGCAGTGGCTGACTGAAATGACTGGCCAAATTTTAAATTTTGTACAATGACGTCAGTTGATGTAGAGAGGTCGATTTCGGCCTTGATTTCGGCATACAAATTGATACTGGGTGACAAACGTCACAAATATGCGTTCGAAAATTTGGAAAAAATAGTTAATATTATATTGTCATAAAAACTATGCACAGTTTTAAGAACACTTCGCTGTTTTTGTACTGTTTTTAATTAAAATATATAAAAATGAAAACGGTGTTTTGATTTTGCATTGTGCATATTTTGGGCATATCAACAGTTTTAAACGCATATTTCGGCCTCTATTAGTGCATATTTGCATATATATTTAGGCACTTGCGTGCACATAATCTGATGTCTAGTCATCATTATTACCATTACAGTCGCTCACAAATCCATTGTTGAATATAAGCGTCTCCCAAGGAATGCCACATAATACTGTCCTTAAGAATCTGCAGCGATTGGCTTCCTGCGTATACAGACTATATATAGCTCTATATATAGGCTGCCCTTATTTTTTTCTTTTTTTACATTATGATTTGAACTGACTATAGCCCCATGGTGAGAGAGCGCCATGGCATCCAGTCCTGCCAACCAGAAGACTACTCCTCCCTATCGCCTTCTCAGTTCGAAACCTTTTATCTCGAGTTACAAAACCAATTTAAGTGCCTAGAAGATTGTAATGCAGTGGACGATATGAATGACAAGCTCGTGGAAACTGTCCATGCGGTCAGATTTAAGTTCTGCAATACCTGCCGCAGAAGAACACAAAAACTTTCCGATCAAATTATTAATCTCATGACTGTTAGACGGGAAATGATTCTGCAGTCTTCAGTAGATTATACAACATACAGGCTAATGAACAGACAGATCTCCAAATACATGAGATGGGACTTACGCAACATTAATACTGCTCGTATTGAAGATGCGATCGGGTCGAACCAGGGCTCCAAAGCCTTTGCCAGAGATATGTCTGCCGGAAAGTGCCAACTCACGCAGCTGAAGACCGACTGTGACAGCATCGTTTCCGGGACATCTGAGATTTTGAGAGAGATTGAGATGTTCTATAGGCAGCCGTACACATTATCTTTGAAGCCACACGAAGTGTGAGTAACGATCCAATAGCAAGTCTTATCCGACACTATTCCGATGATATCCCGGTCGTCATCTTTAGCAGTGGTAGAACCACGCTACACCTTCCGCTGTAGCATGTATGGGCCGGCTCGAACCGGGGCAGTACTACGACCTCGCAGAATACCAACGTAAAGTAGAAGCTATGCTTTTGCGTTTCGCTTAGTTAGTGTAGGTGGCCGGAGCCAACTCACCCCCATAACATGGTAGCGTATTCTTGGGGGGGGGGGGGCAAAATGCCGCTATATACTAACACTACACGGGGCAAACAGAGCGATGAAACCATGGTGACCACTGCCACGCTATCTGTGGACTTCTGCAACATCAGGGGATATCGTCTAGAGACGGCGACTTGCTCTTTTTGACGGAGACGCAGGTGTACTCTCCGGCTGGTACTTCGTACCTGTCCTACCCAGGGTACTAATTAGAACACCTCTTTGTGCCCTGGGCTGGAGTTTGTTGTTTGTTGTCAGAGAGGATATCTATTCTCGACGCTTCGGCCGTCTTGAAGGTACGGACCTGTCCATCCTATGGTTGCGCGTAGATTATGACGACCATCCCCGCGTCTACGGGTGCCAGTATAGGTCTAATAGCGGTAATGCCGACACAGACCGACTCATCGACCACGTCCAAATGGCTACAGATTCCTTGATACAACAGATCCCATCCGCAGAGATCGTGATACTTGGCGATTTTAACGCCCACCACGCTTAATTGCTCGGTTAACGTTTAACAGATCGTGCAGGGAGATCTGTTTATGATTTTGCCTTGGCATATGGTCTGACACAACTGGTTACTTCGCCTGTCACCGAAGAGGTGCTACAGGAAATGGAACTGTTTACTCCATCATTTGTGGTATCCATCGGTGGCAGATTTCAGCCTTGGTTTGGTCGCTGCTGTAAGACTGCATTACGCAGTAAGCAGGAGTATTATCAGGCCCAGGCTGAGGCATCGGCGGCTTGAGGTGTAAATACCAGCATGCATAAAAAGAAGTAAAACTTCGCCTCCAGGTCATTCAAAAGAGTTATTGCCAAGGCAAAGTCAAACCACATAGGCGGAATTGGCAAAAAATTAGTTCGCTTTCCTTCGGGAACCCGTGCATTATACTGGTCTCTCACCAAGGCTGTTCAAGAGAATTTCTGTAAGCCATCACTACCATCCCTGCATAGGGAGGACGACTCACTGGCCCGCGCAACATAAGGGAAAGACTACCTTTTAGGCTTCATTTTGGCGTCAAACTTGACTCTCGATGACGGGGGGACACACCGCTGATCATCCCGCAGTGTGAGTGCTCTACGCCTGACGTGCAATTCGCACAGTGCTCAGTATGAAAAGCACTCATCTCCCTGGGCGTATACAAGTCAAGTAGGCCTGACAGTATCCCGCTAATTATGTTGAGGACGTGCGCTCCAGAGTTGGCACCGGTTCTAACGCATCATTTCCGGTACTTCTACTCCCTAGGCGTTAACCCGAATACATGGAAGACAGCTTTCGCTAACTTAAAAAAGATAATCGCTCTGATACGTCCAACTACATTCGTATCGCAATCACCTCCTTGTTCTCGAAAATAATGGAATCCATTATTAACTGCCAGCTCATGCACCAGTTTGAGGAGCAACAGCTGATTAGTGACCGCCTGTACGATTTCCGTCGGGATCGCTCATCTGGTGATCTTCTTGTTTACCTAACACATAGATGGGCGCAGGCGATCGAGTCCAAGGGGGAGGCATTGGCCGCTTAGTTTGGAATAACGAAGGCCTTCGATTGGGTCTGTCACAAAGCGCTTCTTTCGAAGCTTACTTCCTATGGGCTTCCCGAGAAAAAGTGCAATTGTATCACCAGTTTTCTGGCTGATCGGAGCATCAAGGTCGTAGTAGACGGTGCATGCTCCGATTACAAGCCTATTAACGCTGTGGTTCCAAAAGGCTGGAAGCTATCACCAACACTGTTTCTTCTGCATATCAATGATATGTTGCAAACCGCTAACATACAATGCTATGCAGATGACAGCACTGGTGATGCTCTATACACTGGCCATGTCAGTATTTCTCGTGAAAATGTCGCCGAGTACCGGAACAAACTTGTGTCTGAAGTCGAGACTTGGTTGAACAAAGTCTTGGATTAGGGGCAACTAAATTTAGTCCAATTATTTCCCCAGAAGACACAAGTTTGCATGTTTACTGCTTAAAGGAACCCCTTTGGCGTATCTCCTAAATTTCAAGGCACTCCCCTTGTTGCCTTAGCCAGTATAGGAATCCTCGACGTCGAAATATTGAGTGGCGTGCAGTTCTGTGGTCACTTGGAAGAGAAGGCCAAATTGGCCTCTAAAAAGCTTGGCGTGCTCAGCAGAGCGGGACAGTATTTCATGCCGGCACACCGCCTGCAACTTTACAAGGTGCAGGTTCGGCCTCACATGGAATACTGTTCCCATCTCTGGGCAGGGGCTTCACTTGACTGCATCAAGCGCAGAGCAGTTCGAATCGTTGACGATTGAGTTCTCTATGATCGGCTTGACTCACTGGCACTGCATAGAAATGTTGCATCTCTTTGCGTATTTTATCGCATTTAACATGGGGAGTGCTCTGAGAAATTGTACGGACTAATTCTAGCCGCTTAATTTCACCTTCGCACATTGGAAAAAAACTTGCGTTACCATCCATACTACCTGGATGATTGGCGCTCCACCACTGTGTGATTTAGGAGATGTTTTCTTCCTCGCACAACTTCCCTGTGGAATCAATTACCACCAGCGATTTTTCCGGCTCGATTCGACTTAGAAACCTTCAAGAAAAGAGTCTACTCCTTTTAAAAAGGCCGGCAACGCATCTGCAATTCCTCTGGTATTGCAGTTGTTCATGGGCGGTGGTAGTCACTTATCATCAGGTGAGCCGCATGTTCGTTTGCCCACTTTCCTATAAAAAAAGTCAGTCTGAGCGAGATTAGATGGCTCTCCAGCACTTTAAAAACGGCAAGTCCTCGAACGAGGATGGAATTACAACGGAGCTTATGAAAGCGGGTGGACAACCGGTACTTTAAATTATTCAGAAGCTTTTAATTCCTTCCTCCATGGTAATACTTCTCCAGAGGTTTGGAGCAGAAGTGCGATGGTCTTGTTCATTAAAAAAGGTGAAAATGCTCTATTAAAGAACTACAGACCGATTTTCCTTCTGAGCCGCGTCTACGTGCTGTTTTCGAAAGTCATTACGAATCGTCTCGCATGCAGACTTGACAAATTCCAGCCTCCCGAACAAGCCGGATTCCGAAAAGCCTTTAGCACCATAGGCCACATACATACCCTTCGGCAAATTTTACAGAAGTCTGAGGAGTACAATTTTCTACTATATCAGGCATATGCATACTATGAGAAATCCTTTGATTCTGTCGATATTTGGACGGTGCTGAAGTCGCTTCAGCGGTGCTAAGTTGACTGTCTGTATATTGAAGTGCTGAAGTGTTCGTACAGAGCTTCGATGGCTATCCGAGTACAGAACCAGTGTTACGGCCTACGGCTGCTCCCTTAGGGGATCGAATCATCAGGGGCCCATGAGCTGAAGACTTCCCGAGCAGACGTAGGTCGGGCCTCAATGTGGCCACGTGGAATCTCTCTAATTACACTAAAATATATGGGGGAGCGTTATACTACGGCCAGTCGACCGGAAGGAATTTGGACGAAGCTTACTTACCTATATCCAAGGCGACTGGTCCCTCCGGAGTCGGTCAGGTCGTCTTTAGCACAGCTGACAGACGACTGACTTTTCACTCGCGACCCGCGCGCCACTGCCACGCTCGGCCGAACTTCAAACCGGTATCGCCCAGAGCCGCGCGCCCCCTAGACGTCGATTCCGACAACAGCGTTTTGCGCGAACAACCAGAGTATGAAATCTATCCAACTGCAGAAATGTGTAAGACAGGGTTACGTCCCTTCCCGACGCTGCCGTTGATGATTATGTTAACCTATTAGAGAACTTCCAGGCAGAAATAAATCCAACCACTTAGTAGGATAACTTAACATTCATATTTTCTAAACCTGCATTTCATTTCAAATATGTTTGTGAAATCCGCTCTAGTAGTAATAAAACCCGAATACCGAAGTCATTCGAAAATCTTTCTGTTTTATTACACACTTCGAACGCGAATCGGAGGGGTTGGGCTTTATTTTAGTTTATAAACGTTAGAAAATTTTGCAATTATGTATAATCCAATAGTAAAAATATTAATATCTCGTTTTACATAATTATTGTGAATTTAAAATAATCTACTACTAATTATCTTCCTAAGGAGAGAGAGAGGTAAATAAATCAGGAGATTGACAGAAGCATCAACCTCATATCTCATAGCGTAATGAAAAAAATCTGCGGTTGCCAACCTGCCTGCCAAGCAGATGTACCTCTCAATGATAATGGGTGAGGATTATATACTTGTACGGCGGTGAACTTTTGATAGGATGTTATGATTGTGTAGGGTTACGAAGGCATATTAATACTCTGTTTTGTTAGCTTGTCAGCCCTGTCTGCCCATACGAAATGCTTCGATACTAGTAAAAAATAACTTCTTATAAAAATAAAATGTCATCTCAAAAAGAAATGCCAAACAAAAATAAAAAGAAAAATCATTTCATATATTGAAGTCGGTGCTAGGACGTAGTGTTTAGAAGAATTGAAAAGAAGAATTTTGAATAATTAAAAAAGTTAGTTCTTCTGGATTCCCCAAAATTGGAATGATGTTGAATGCGATTCAAGGTTAAACGCCTACATGATACAGGAGAAGAAGACTATTGTATGGTGTAACGTTTTCAAAGAGAAATTATTACGCCTGACCATCTTTCATCTTTAATAATTCATATTGGGTATATATTTCAATTTATTTAAAAAAAAAACGCAATTAAAGCGTAACTGAAGCTCTTCATATATTGAATATTGAGAGTTCTAATATCGCTAAGACTCCGGAAATATCATAAATCCCGCTGTAAAACGGCGTCCCCTCCAGCTGCTTCGGTACTTACATGTAATTTATCGTCGACCGTCCTGATATTGACACAACTTTCGGGGCTTGTCGTAATCGGCACGCGTCCCGCCTGCTCACATTTTCAACAAACCATTATGAAATCCTTAGGGACCTTGAAATTAAATATTTGAATCGCAACCTCACGGGATTTTAAGACGTTAAAATGTTAGATATATACTAGATAGATAGGTAACTTCAAGAAAAGAGACAACGCATCTGCTATTACCTGGTGTTGCAATTGTTTTTAGGCGGCGGTAGTCACTTACCATCACTTGAGCCGCATGCTTGTTTGAAAAATAGAAAGAAAATTCTTTATTATAATCAAAATTATTGGTTACTTACTTTATATCGAAAAGGCATTCTCTAGATAAGATAATCTTCAGTAGTGTGGTGAGAGATACGGCTAGATCTGCAAAAAATGAACTAGCTATTTTAAAATATTATTTAATATATATAAACTTTATATATACAATTCTTCTGTTCTTGTGTATGAGACTAAACTCCTAAACGGTTGGACCGAATTTGATGAAATTTTGTGCGTGTGATTAAGTTGATTCGAGAAAGGTTTAGATTCAAATTGGACCCGTTAGGTGGCGCTATTGTCGATATCAAAAAATCACGCGTGCGAAGCCGGGGCGGATCGCTAGTCTTTATATTTATTAATAATTATTCTGTCCGTGTATATGTGACTGAACTCTTCCTAAACGTCAGGACTGACTTTGATAAAATTTTGTGAGTGTGATTAATTTGATTCCAGAATGGTTTAGATTTACAATTGGACCCGGTACGTGTTGCTATTGTTATGATTTAATCACCGGGCAATCACGGATGCGAAGCAGGGGCGGATCGCTAGTATAACATAAATAAGGATAGTACTTACACTCATTATATATACTTACACACACATATATATACATAATCATATTATCATCACAGCCCTTTACAAGGGCACTGATGAACTTAGGTCTTCCCCAAGTAATGCCAAAAAGCATGAGCCACATTTAACAACAATTATTATTCCGGGTTTGGATGTTTGTACTTGTGAAATTTATGTATGTAAACTGCCTTACGATACAGGGGAAAATCCTAGTGTGAGGGTAAATTAAAAAACACACTACAAGACTATTCGCAATAAAAATAATATAACTCTCTTGCGTTTAATTTATGTTTTATTTTCGGTATTGTTTCTTTTCATTACTAATAGTTACGGGGATCTGTAAAGTTCTCAATTTATCATCATGAAAGTACCGGACTTATGGGCAGAAAATTATGCGTTTCGACAAATAAATAACCTTGATATTTTTACTTCAGTCGTTAGTATTTACTTGTATTTGTTTTAGTTGAGTATTATTCGTATATACGATATTACAATAACAAAAAACCACAGAATATTTCTAAAGATTGTGCAGAACCAGTCAACATCTATCGAATTGGAAAATATAATATTGAAAAATGTTTCCCTATTAAAGTTTGTTTAAGTCTATAGGAAACCGCTAAGCTTTTATTAAAAATACAAAGATAAAGTTTCAAGCAATATCATAAAAATCTACCACGGACCATGTACCTTACCTCTTGGACCTTCTGCTGAACTCTCATCCGGACGGATATCAGGTCTCCTTTGATGCCCCTCTGGGCTCTTCGGACCATTGTCTGATCCGGAGTATGGTGCCAATCACGCTCCAATCGAAGTTGCGATGCAGGGACGGGATGAGTCTTTTTTGCATCCTACCCTTGGATACGGGCTTGTTTCTCGCCGGAAGATCTCAGCGTTGTTGCTGATTTGAAACAGAAACAGAAACAGAAACTTTTTTATTCAATATAGATTATAAATAATACTTATTGAAAGTCACTCTTTTGTTTGATTACCACTGTTTCGGAAAAAACCTCTGTCCTGGGAAGAACCAGCAAGAAACCCAGCGGGACTTTTTTTTAAATAACAGCTTACAATCATGATGTTACACAAATTAACAACACAACAAATTAGAAATAGCTTGGTAGCGATCACCTCATTTCCAGGGGTTATTATCATCCATAAATTCCTTAATATTATAATAACCCTTTTTATACAAATTTAGTTTAATAAAGTTTTTGAACTTTGAACAGGTCAAACTTTGTATATTTTCTGGAATTTTGTTGTAAAAGCGTATACATCGCCCCAAGAATGAATTACTGACTCGTTGGAGTCGAGTAACTGGTACTACTAGCTTGTGTCTGTTCCTAGTATTTACAGAATGAATATCACTCATTTTTGTAAAACTACTTTTATTTTTGTGTACGTACATTACATTTTCATAAATGTATTGAGAGGCCAAAGTTAATATATTAATTTGCTTAAATTTTTAACGCAGCGACTCTTTAGCTTTTAAATCATAGATTGCTCTTATGGCCCTTTCTGCAAAACAAATATAATTTCAGTGTCAGCTGCGTGTCCCCATAGCAAAATACCATACGACATTATGCTATGGAAGTAGCTGAAGTAAACTAGTCTAGCTGTTTCAACACTAGTTAGACTTCTAATCTTTTTTACAGCATATGCTGCAGAAGTAAGTCTGCTTGCTAGTTTTGATATATGGGGGCTCCATTGAAGCTTCGCGTCTAGTGTGATTCCAAGAAAAATGGTGGTATCTACAAGACTCAGTTTCTCCCCATTTAAAGTTACATTAGTTTTTAATTGTTTGACATTTGGAGTCACGAATTTCATACATTTTGTTTTAGTCTTTTGCTGATGTGGTACTTCAGGGTATTGAACTTTTTATGCCATCCTCTGTGGTGCTCATCGAAGGCGGATCCCAGCCATGATTTGTTCGCTTCTGTAAAATAGCATCACGCTATAAGCAGAAGTGCTACCGGGCCTGGCTGACGCATCAACGTCTCGAGATGTAATCACCAGCGCTCTTAAAAAGAAGTATAATTCCGCCTTCAGGTCCTTCAAAAGCGTCATTGCCAAGGCAAGATCTGAGCACATCGACAGAATTGGCGAGATGCTAGTTCGTCTTCCTTCGGGAACCCGTGCATTCTGGTCTCTCACCAAGGCTGTCCAAGGGAACTTCTGTCAGCCATCTCTTCCATCTCTGCACAGAGAGGATGACTCAATAGCCCATGCCGTAAAGGAAAAAGCCGATCTGTTGTGCTCTCTTTATGCATCCAACCTAACTCTAGATGACGGGGGGAACACACCGCTAACCATCCCGCGATGCGAGTGCTCCATGCCGGATGTGCGTTTAACACAGCGCTCGGTTCACAGAGCACTCTTCTCCCTGGACGTTAGCAAGTCGAGTGGGCCTGATAGAGTCCCTCCCATTGTGCTGAAAACGTGTGCTCCGGAGTTAGCACCGGTTTTAACGCGTCTTTTCCGGTACTCCTATTCCCAAGGCGTAGTCCCGAATTCATGGAAGACAGCTTTGATCCATCCAATTCCCAAAAAAGGCGACCGCTCAGTCCTGTCCAACTACAGGCCTATCACCATCACCTCCTTGTTCTCTAAAATAATGGAATCCATTATCAACTTACAGCTTATGAGGTATATTGAGGATCACCAGCTGCTGAGTGACCGCCAGTAAGATTTTCGCCGGGGTCGATCAGCTGGTGATCTTCTGTTCTACCTGATTCATAGATGGGCGAAGGCAGTAGAGTCCAAGGGGGAGGCATTGGCCGTTAGTTTGGACATAGCGAAGGCCTTCGATCGGGTCTAGCCCAAAGCGCTTCTTTCGAAGCTTCCTTCCTATAGGCTTCCCGAGAAATTGTGCAAATGGATCACCAGTTTCCTTGCTGATCGGAGTATCAAGGTCTTAGTAGATGGTGCATGCTCTGATTTCAAGCCTATCAACGCTGGTGTTCCATAAGGCTGCGTGCTATCACCAACGCTGTTTATCCTGCATATCAATGATATGTTGCAAACTGGTAACATTCATTGCTATGCGGACTACAGCACTGATGATGCCTTATATACCGGCCGTACTAATATTTCTCGGAAAAACGCCACCGAGTACCAGGACAAACTTGTGTCGAGTCAAAGTCGAGTCTTTGCTGAACAAAGTCTCGGATTGGGGGCGACTAAATCTAGTCAAGTTCAATCACCAAAATATATCTGGGCCGGGGCACCCCAGTGCCAGCTCCTTCCACTTGATCGCATCCAGCGCAGAGCGGTTTGAATCGTCGACGACCGAGTTCTTACTGATCGGCTCAATACACTGGCACTGCGTAGAGATGTTGCATCTCTTTGCGTATTTTATCGCATCTATCACGGGGAGTACTCTGAGGAATTGTTTGGACTAATTCCAGCCGCTTAATTTTACCATCGCACATCGCGACAAATTTTGCGTTACCATCCGGATGATTGGCGGTCCACCACTGTGCGATTTAGAAGAAGTTTTCTACCTCGCACAACTTCCTTGTGGAATCAATTACCACTAGTGATTTTTCCAGACCGATACGACTTTGGGACCTTCAAGAAAAGAACCTACTTATTTTTAAAAGGCCGGCAACGCATATGCAATTCCCCTGGTATTGCAGTTGTTCATGGGCAGCGGTAGTCACTTACCATCAAGTGAGCCGCATGCTCGTTTGCCCCTTTCCTATAAAAAACAAAAGAGTAAACATTACTACCTTTATATATTTAATAATATGTCCTACATACAGGTCTTCTCTCACTTCTGAGAGGGCTCTGGGGAAGTTAGTCTATCACGCTGCTCCGATGCGTGATGGCTGATTTCACATGTTTTCGAAAATATTTTAATTTCTGGAACACGGAGGTTTCGACATCATGCTGTCATTAATTCCTTCACCGAAGCGCACTCCTACATTTTGATTGATGACTATGAGCCACAGAATCCACTTACGGTCTCGTAGACTTTGCTCATATCTTCTGTAGAATTTTTAACCACTTAAGCATTTAATCAAAAGTAGACCTTAATTTGTTAATGCGACGATCGTATTAAATGAATAAAGGTTCCAAAGATCTGGCGGCCTGGATTGTGTTTTATTTGATGACCATAAATTTCACAGAATATAGCCGATAAATAGCTTATCGTAGCGTTAATGGTCTCTTCAATTTGTCGTCATCATTCACTCAAAATAAACTATTGTTGTTTACGAGAATTCTCTCACAAGAAACATCTGGGATTTTTTTTTATAGAATAAGAGTGACAAAAAACACTTAGTCAACCTGATAGTGAAGTATGTGGCTAATAGATATCTCCATCTATCCTCGAAAGCGATCTACATCTATTCACGATTTAGACTTAAAACGTAGGTGCGATGTCACATCTGAGGCTATGATGGAATGTCTCATTAATATTACTACTCATTAATAGGGTCTCTGGTTTTTTGCACTCACTATACGAAATATATCAGCATTACGTTGTTCTTTTACGGTAGTAAACTTTTAAATCATGGCCCTACCTCAGTCGAACTAATTTATGCTGCAATTTAATGTAGATACAGCATGACTCTGTCTAACAGTTTAAAAATAATATTATAAAGAAAAAACATAACGCAATCGGGAAATGTTTCCCACAGGCCAATTATTCCTGCCAGAGTTCAATGAAGGCTCCGGGGCGCAATAGCTTAGCAATGAATTGCAGCACTAAGGGCGGCGGGTTTAAATCCCGAACGTAATATTTGTAGTCGGGTCTGGAAGTTTGTCCTTGTAAAATTTATGTATGTAAACTGTCCCACGTTACAAAAGAAAATTCCTGGTGTGGAGGTTTGAAAACAAAAGTAACTAAATCGTACTGCATATCTAAAATGAAGTTAAAGACTTATCAATATTCAAATTTCAATGGGATCCCAAAAGCTATGACAGCAATCAAACTATATCACTAAACTAAAAGTTTTGTGCCGTTTTTATTTTTGCTTTAACTTCAGAGATAGATCTTTGTCACATTTTTGGAAACAAAGTAAATACTTTTACGATATCCTGGTAAAATAATTTAAAATGAATAATTTTGGACAGAGGACTTCAATATAAGTTATTAAGAATAACTTATATTGAAGAACTATGGGTCTGACCTTGATTAAATTCATATGAGACTACAAGAGAAGTACCAGCTTTTAAACAAAATAAGAATCATCGAAATCGGTTCACCCAGTAATAAGTTATGAGGTAGCACACATAAAAAAACATACAATCGAATTGAGTACCGTCTCCTTTTTGGAAGTCTGCAGAAAAATATATAAGTAACTTAGAAAAGTACAGAAAACAAGTCCATTTTATTGAAGAATTACTAGGGTGACACTTGACAGGATTACAATATAAGTACCCAATGCTTGCTACTCGTCATGTGTTGTTATCGTTACAATAATAGCCTATTAAAGTTCGCTGCTGAACATATACCTCTCCCATAGATTGCCTCATGGGGTGGATATTTGCCACAGTTTTCACGTTTGTCAGGTGAGAACAACATTTTTATTTTATTTTATAGTTGTTATCAGGCAGATGCTGCTAGGCTGATGGCCTATCTCCTTGTTTATTACTCTTTGTCGCCTCACACGACTCCCACGATACGATATAGGACATTTTTATTACCGTGTACTTTTAAAGCAATCTATGGGGAAGCCTATGATTAGCATAGGATTTTGATAGGCGGGAAGGATGTTTTTTTTTTTTTATTTGATCTGTATATAAACAATGGTTGCATGAATAAAATACGTAGATTAATTGAGTTTCTTTTTCTTGAACTGTAAAAATATTTTTGCAGGGGAACAGGTCATAATAATAAAATTACTTAATTTGTTTTTATGCCGAATCATGTACAATATTATTAACAAGACGCACATCGTTGGAGTCTAAACAAATTATTTTTTGTTATACTACAGCAATTTCTAAAATACTTACGAAGGTTCTTAGAAGTGAATTTTCTTTTATTTTAATTGCAAACTATATTTAAATTTATGCATCGTATTTCTCGTAGTAATTTTTTATAGATGAAGGATCAAATGAACTACTACTAACTAAACTAACTTGATGATTTCTTATATTGACGCGAACACTACAGATTTAATAAAATTACTGTTACGGATTTCTTCACGTTGAAATATACTTTTTTTAAATTCCCGACGTTTAGGTTGATTTCCAGCACCCGTGGGGCTGTCTAAGATACGATCACAAACTGAAAATTTTAAATCAGTTAATACGTGAGGTTATTTAAATAATTAAAAAAAACTATTTTAATACTCAAATTCAATTGTCTCAAAAAACTAACTTCAATAGAGAGGGAGGCTGGGTACTACCATCTACTTGAAGTCCTGTAATTAATAAAATTAAAACTAAACCCAAGCATACCACTGCAAGACTTCAGGACACAGTAAGTACATTTTGCGAAGAACATACCAAAACTACTCGTAATAATTAAAAAGCTGAAGGTACTTCGGGTTAACTCTGACATCCGGACGTCAATCACCTCAGTACCCCGTGACCATGCTGAAAAGCACCCAAAACGTCGGAAATTTAAAAATAAGTATAATTAAACGCGATAAAATCCGTAAAATTAGTTTTATTCAATGTGGCGAACTTGGTTTTAAATGACTACTCCTGCCCATGAACAACAGCAACACCAGGGGAATTGGTGTACTTCAGATTTAAAATATACATACAGGAATCGTACGTTTATAAGTGATAGAGCCATGCTGGAGCTATACTTTGGTTGCGGCACGAATGGGTTGGCTCGGCCGGGAAAGGACCACACTCTCACAGAAAACCACCGTAAACTATTAGCTTAATGCCCATTTGCTGGGTTACGAATGGTTAGTGTTAGAGAACCGGAGACCCATTTTACTGGATACGAGGTATTCCATATAAGTCCTCAGGGATAACAACACATCTGCATTTTGATTCTTAATCTAAGATAAATGTTGATGTTTATAGGGCACAATATACATTTACCATCAGGTGGACTGTGTGCTAGTTTGTCATCATAATTCTATAAAATATGGGAGTAGACCTGTGTACCCGGATGCGGATGCTCTTAGTTTGCTAACGCTATCACACTGTGTGTTAGCAGACTACACGTGTCTTTTGTTTTAATTTCTAAAACATGCTGTTGTTTTTTAATAATACTGAAGTGATAAAATAACTTACAGTTCACCTTCACTTGCGGATGCGTTGTCACTTCTAATGAATTCTACACAACATTGAATGACCCACAGCGTGTAATTATACTGGCTTACCCCTATCCATTTTAGACTGAAACACATTAGTGAAAGAATTGCTGCTCGGTAGTAAAAATAGGTAAGAATTTTATACATTGAATAAAACTATTTTTACGGATTTTATCGCGTTTAATTTACTTATTTTATATTCCCGACGTTTCGGTTGCTTTCCAGCAACCGTGGTCACGGGGGACTGAGGTGATTGACGTCCCGATGTCAAAGTTAACCCGGAGTACCTTCAGCTTTTTAATTATTAATTTTGGTCCGATCTACGCAGAATGAACTAACTGTGTCTTGAAGTCTTACAGTGGTATGCTTGGGTTTAGTTTTAATTTTATGAATTACAGGATCCCAAGCAGGTGGTAGTACCCAGCCTCCCTCTCTATTGAAATTAGGATGTTTTTTAATTTCAATAGCCTCACGTATCATCCTTGGCAGGAATCGATGTTCTTTCGCGAGGACTTGTGGTTTATCAAATCTAATGTAATGACGGGGGCCGTCTAGGATATGATCACAAACTGCAGACTTCCCGGAACGTTGGTGCTTCACGTCAGCTATGTGTTCTTTTACGCGGGTTTTTATTGATCGTTTTGTTTGCCCTATATATGAGAGACCACACTCACAATCAAGCTTGTATACTCCTGCATCTTGTAGAGGAATATTGCACTTGACGGATGGTAAGAACTGACTAATCTTCTTCGGCGGCTTGAAGAATGTTCTAATAGAAGCTCGCTTCAAGATGTAGCCAATCTTGTCTGTGACACCTCTGACATATGGTAGTACAGCAGGCACACGCTCGACTGTGGCCGGCTTCACTCGGTCACTGTGACGTAGGCGCGGAACCCGAAGCTTGTTGTCGTGCAAAACCTGCTTGACGTGCTGAAGCTCGGCGGCCAGGTGTTTGCTGTCACAGATCCCTCGTGCTCTCTGCAACAAAGATTTGCCCACGGTAGCTAACTGTGAAGGGTGATGGTGGGATTCACCGTTTAAGTATCGGTTTGTATGGGTCTTTTTTCTATACACAGTGTGACCTACGGTGTTATTAGGATTTCGAATGACTAACACATCTAGGAAAGCTAAAGAATTATTTGCCTCTAACTCCATAGTAAATTGAATTTTAGAGTTTATGGAATTAAGATGTTCTAAAAATGCAGTTACTTTGTCTGATGGTAAAATTGTGAAAGTATCGTCTACGTACCGCTTGTAGAAACTTGGAGTTACTGGTGCAGTAAGCAGGGCTTTCTCCTCAAAGTCCTCCATGAAAATATCGGCGACAATGGGAGATACCGGTGAGCCCATCGCAACACCATCTACTTGCTTGTAAAACTGTTCCTTCCACAATAGGTAGCCAGATGTAAGGCAATGTCTGAGTAATACTGCATATTCTGCTGGCATGTTGTTTTCCTCTAGTTTCCTAGTTATAATTGAGATGCAGTCTTCAACAGGTAGGCATGTAAATAGAGACTGAACATCAAAACTGACCATAGTTTCATTGTCAGTAAGACATAGGTCTTTTATCTCACTGACAAAATGGTATGAATCCTTAGTGTGTGCTCTTGTATGTCCTCTGAGTGGTGATAGTACTTTTGCTAAGTGTTGAGCCAATCTGTAAGTTGGCGAATCGATCTGACTCACTATTGGACGTAATGGAGCGTTCGGTTTGTGTATTTTTGGTAACCCATACAACTTCGGCGGTTTGGCACACGTAGGTATTATCGAATTTACGTCTAGATTCAGTTTCTCGGAGTATTTCTTTATTAGATCGCTAGTTGTTTTAAGCGTATTAGTTGTAGGATCTGTTTTGACCTTTACGTACGTACTTTCATCCGATAAAAGTTGTTGTATTTTAAAATTGTAATCCGACGTATCCATTATAACCTAATTTCAATAGAGAGGGAGGCTGGGTACTACCACCTGCTTGGGATCCTGTAATTCATAAAATTAAAACTAAACCCAAGCATACCACTGTAAGACTTCAAGACACAGTTAGTTCATTCTGCGTAGATCGGACCAAAATTAATAATTAAAAAGCTGAAGGTACTCCGGGTTAACTTTGACATCGGGACGTCAATCACCTCAGTCCCCCGTGACCACGGTTGCTGGAAAGCAACCGAAACGTCGGGAATATAAAATAAGTAAATTAAACGCGATAAAATCCGTAAAAATAGTTTTATTCAATGTGTAGTGTTCGCGTAAATATAAGAAATCATTAAGAATTTTATACGTTTTGAAAACGTAGGCCCAAAAAAGTAGACCGAATTAGTTTGTACAAAGTATAACTCAAACCTTAAGCACGTTTATAACGTGGTAGAGACACACTACATCTATATTAATAGTATGGTTGTAGCACGAATAGGTCGGCTCGGCCAGGGAAAGACCACGCTCTCACAGAATACCAGCGTATAAAAGCTTAATGCGGCTGGTTTCATCTGGTGAGTGTAGAGAACTGGGGACCCTTTTTACTGGAAAAGAGGCATTCTATCCTAGACGGTTTACAACGCATCTGCATTTTATTCATATAAAACTGCGGTTGCCAATATCCGCATGCCAAGAATGGTAACTATAGCAAAAATCGTCCGTACAATGCAATAAGTTGACTTAGTTGACCTTTGATAGGCAGTAATAATGATGAACTTTTACTCGTATTTACGCGGTCGAGCGGTGGGTGTTGAGAACACGTAAAGGTGCAAGTGAGTCGTCTGTCAGCGGTGCTAACGTCAGCACACGGTCCATTTTGTTAGGCAACTCGGAATAATTAGCCGCGGAAAGTAAATATTCTGTCTAGGAAAAAATTATTTTTTGTTTATCCATAAGTGGTTAGTAGAAAACTTAAAACTATGTTAGTATATTTTAGAAGTATTAAAATCAATTAAAACATAAATTTATTAAATCTCCCGCTATCTTATACTTCCATAAAACACATACACGTATATCTAATGTTTCACTATAGGACACAGGAAATATTACCCAGAATACTAACATTCATTTTTAGCATAATGCAGCTGCGTTTCTTATGGTAAGTATATCACATTTATAACGTCCTGTAAATCCTAGAAATCAAGATAATTTATATCTAGCATAAACAAGATGAGATGGAATACCGCGTTTGTTCTGGAATTTGTTTTGCAATTTGCCACAGTCAACCTAACGGCACTTTGGGATAACGAATTCGTTTAGGCCGAAAGTATACGTTAAGGAACAAAATATAAATGTAGTAAATCCTATTATTTTTAAGAAATGGCTTTTATGTATTGTTTTTTTTTTAAACCATAACTCCAAACTAGGATTTCTCCTGTATTGTGAGTGCAGGTGCAAACATAAATTGCAGTCCCGGAACAATTATTTGTTGGACATACAAACACTTGTTCCGTGCGGGGTTCGAACCCGCGTCCCTTAGCGCTTCAACTCAATTGATAAGCTACTACGCCAAGGAGCCGTCAAAAAGAATGAAAAGGAAAGGTTAAATAATGATAACATGTTTTGCGGTTACAGAAGCAATTATTTTAAACGATTCCACGCACATTTCAATTATTGTGTCGTATAAAACGAATTAAGCCCGAAAGGGACTCAGAACAAGGTTTATGTTTTATTTTGGTACCATAAACTCCGTCGGATATAAGCGATAAATTGTTTATGGTTGTGTTAATGTGCGCGTATATTTGATAATTTGTTTTTATCTGAAAAGCGAAATTAGAATTTTCAATGTTGCCGTAATAAGGAAAACTTTTCTATGAAATTACCTCACCGGATAAGTTATGTCAAGCCGGGTGATATTAACCTCTCAGGTACTTGACATTATATTGGGCCAACTTAGTCAGACCAAGGACAAGGACATTTTTTTTGAATGAAGGTAAACATAATGTAGAGTAATTTTACCAATTAATTTCACAAATTATTTTTATTAAGGTCAAATGAGCGCTAGAGAAACGACGATTGCAAGACTTTGTGAATAAATAAAATGTTTTAGGAAATTATCAATTACCGTGTTGATACGGAAATGATGTTATTTAAAGGGAATGGACTATATGATGTGAGATGAGGTTGGATTTAAATTTGAGTTAGCACCTGGCATATGGCGATGGAGCTCGCAATAACCCGTGGCAACGCCCTGCGATCTATCTTGAATTTCTTAGGTTGATTCCAGCGATGCACTCCGATTTGTATTGAACAGTTACACAAAGAACAATGGCAGACTTTCATACATGAAATTAGTAGAGAGGAACGGTAGCGTCTATATATCAAAAATATCTTAAAATGTTAAGCTTCGGTCCCATAATACCTCTGTCAAAAACTTTGTCCTGAGAAGGCGTCAAAAAAAAAGATATTTAGATTTGAACCTTTTATGTTACTTGGAAAAAGGCCTGTTGACACATGTGGTTGTTTGATGTTAGTTTAATACATTCTCAACATAATGTACCTACCTACATAATTGAGAGATTTTAGATTATTGTATCTCTATTATATATTTGCATACTATAAATGTATATATGTGACATGGTTTCAATTCAAAATGAATCTTTTTAGCCGCTGTGGCTAGAATTTAGGACATAATTGGTTTCGTAGCGCCTGTTGTTCTCTTTGCTAAGCTCATAAAAGATTTGTCTCTGGTGAAACTTGGTTGGAACGATCACCTTCTAATGCATATAGGTGAAATCTAGAAAAGGTTGTGTATTTGTGTATTAGACGTTAAAATACCACGATATTTCGGTGTCTTCGAAAATTGCGTTGTACGACTGGTCGGCTTTTTCGATCGTAGTGAGTGTGCTAATGGATCAGTGGTACACGCCCATATTACTGACGCAAACCAAGTTACGACCCAACTCGTCTGCGTCAATTCAAAGGTCTCACCAAAGAAGCCTTTGTCTGGTGCATGTCTCATGCCAAGAATAATTTAATCCAGGTGATTGTTTATCAAGAGATTTTATACCCGCATAGCTAATATCTCATCCATTGTTGTCACACTTAAAGGGCGGGGAAAATGTTACCGCCCTGTTTAATTTATTCTCAAATTAAGATATTTCCGCGTTTTGATGTCATATTGACTTTAGATGTCATCTAACCCTTCATTCGTTTCATCCATTCATTCGTTTCGCAACCCGCAGTCCCGGCTTTAAAGCACACACGCGGGAGTGTTATACCGTATCTCCTCTCGCTTATAACAACTCATCGCTTTATATGTTTAAATTATCATAAACTTAAAATCACGGCCGTGAACTGTGCTGAAGAACAGTGCCAGAAAAATAGTTGACCCTATCCTATAAAAAAGCAATAAAAGAAAAGAGTAGAGGAAAGCTGACAAAGAGAGTGCTGCTTCTTCATGACAACGCAGCAGTTCACACGGCACGGCTCTCCGAGGCTGCTATACGAGACTACGGGTCTGAGGACATTAATGAACTACCACACAGCCCACATTTAGCCTTAGAACTTTTCAACGACAAATCTTTGTTACAGAGAGCACGAAGGATCAGTGACAGCAAACACCTGGCCGCCGAGCTTCAGCAGGTCAAGCAGGTTCTGCACGACAACAAGCTTCGAGTCCCGCGCCTACATCACAGTGGCCTAGTGAAGCCGGTCATGGTCGAGCGTGTGTCTGCTGTAGTATTATATGTTAGAGGTGTCACAGACAAGATTGGCAACATCTTGAAGCAAGCTTCTATTAGAAAATTCTTCAAACCGCCGAAGAATATTAGTCAGTTCTTACCATCCGTCAAGTGCAATATCCGTCTACAATGTAGGAATGTACAAGCTTGATTGTGAACGTGGTCTCTCATATTTAGGTTTCACTTGGTAGACTTGCTTCACGTGGTAGAGCCAAGCTGCAGCTATAGTTGCATGTTGCATGTTGTTAATAGTGCAGCCAAGTTGTAGCACGAATGGGTCGGCTCGACCGGGGAAGGACCACGCTCTCACAGAATACGACCGTAAAATAGCAGCTTAATGCTGCTGTGTTTCGTATGGTGAGTGTAGAGAACCGGAGACTCTTTTTACTGGAAAAGAGGCATTCCATCTTAGTCCTCAAGGCTGACAACGCATCTGCATTTTGATTCGCATACGAGGATGGATGTAGATGTCTATGGGTCACAGCAACCACTTACCATCAGGTGGACTGTGTGCTAGTTTGTTACCCTCGTGCACCTACTAGTTACACCGCCTTGCAGAGTACATTCTGTAAGGATTTTACATCTAAAAAAATAATAGAATCACTCACATCGTCAGAGCCTTTCTTTCTAACAGCCACTTTCGTTATCGAATAGAGGGAACTTGCTCTTCAAAGTGCTTCCTCAAGGCTGGAGTCCCTCAGAGTCCGTCACACGCAAGCACTACACACTCACCTAGGACTCTCACAAACAACACCGTTTAGACAACGGATGGGACGCAGCAAGACCGTAGACGGGCGCGCCGTACATCCCTTGACACTGCGTACACACCGTACACCCGCGTCCCTGGGCAGTTCTCACCGCCTATAACAACGAACGAGTTATCCGTCATAGCCGGGGTCCACCGCCACTGTTCGGCCGTTAGATAACCCATCTATGTCAAAAAATGTACACATAGGTGATAAACGTTAAGTAACTTTCGAATTAATAAAATAAATAATCTTCACCCACTTTCTTCAGCCCTGAGTCCGACGAAGTTGTAAGCCAAAAGGCTAACAGTACTAACATTATCAGAAAACAGGTGGTGTAAAGTCGTTGTTTATTTAAAAACGTTAATAATAATCTTTATTTAAAGAATGCTTTCAGTAGTAATCGAAACTGATTAAAAGGAAATTAAACTTAAAAAGTACGGGATTATAGCTACGAAGAAGTATAGGCTTTTAATATTAAAAATATTTGTTCCTGCGGCTTTGACATTAGGCACCTTTTATAAAGAAATATAAATTTTGGGAACAAAGGTATTAAAGAAATATTGAACAAAAAGTGCTGTACCTCTCATAAAGATAACTTAAAATACACATTTCCCTACCGAAGAAATATTATTATTTGCCCACAATAATAAACAGAAACACGTAAAAAAAATTGTCCGCATTCTAGTATTAATGTATTTCTGTGTTACGAATTTTTCTGAAAGCAATAATAATAACTTTCGGGCTAAAGTTGTATGAATATCATAATTTCAAATGGAAATATGTTTAACTTTTTTATTGCTTGTATCTTTTATATATACTCATAATACCACAGATAAGGTAGCCTGTTGAAAATCTAAGCCTGAATTTAATCTTTAGAGGTGGGGATAATTAAGTTGGACTAAACTACAACTCCTCGCTTGAGTCGTATTGGGATTTTTTCTGCTTAAAACTGAGGTGTCTAACAAATTTTATTCCCATCTCCCAATCAGCTGGTAAGTGGCTACTGCAGCCCATATACAATTGCAACCAACCTAAAACAAGAAGGCTACACTTGAGGCCTGTCTCCTCTAAGGACTAAGATAGAATATCTCATAGCCTGTAATTAAACGGGCTATCTATATCCTTTAGACTAGAAATGATTTTTTTATGGTTGATATTAAAGATTCGGAGACCCTTTTTCTACAAATGAGGTATTCCATATAAGTCCTCAATGTATTAGCGTTTTTATTCTTAATCAAAGATATATTATGTAGATGTCTATAAGTCACAGTATCCACTTACCATCATGTAGACTGCGTGTTCGTTTGTCACCCACTATAAAATAAAATAAAATATTATAACTACATATTAGCAGGGTCTGTATTTTCCTTCCATTTAACTTCAGTGCATATGTCACTCCAAATTCTCATTACATCGGCGGGTGGTAATTTTAATTTGGAATATTTCCAACATAGTGTTCGAAAAGTTTGTTTAAATTTGCTCGTTGAGGTTTCTAAGACTAATTAATATAAATAATTAAAATGGAATCGAATGTGTGGTTTTGCACATATATCCATGTAAAAAGTTTCCTTGTCTTATTTAGGTAGTTATTTTGTTTGTATTTGTTTTTAAAAAGTTGTTTAGTGGTTTTAAAAAAATACAAAACTCTTATTAGAAAGATGTTGCATATGAACCATACAGTTTGTTTCGTCTCTCGTAATGTGTACTGCTAAGGACTGGTATATATTGCCGGCGTCTGTCTTTCCGTTCGATAACTAGCCAGTTGTCTTCAAGACAATAGTGAATAAGCTTTTGTAACGCTAAAGCAGTGCGATTTATAACTAAGGATTATATTTAAGTACTATACTAACTAAAAAAATGTTATTAACAATTGAATATTTAAATATTCAATGATCTATTTCATAATTTGTTATTCTGCCGAAAATTCTGTAATAGTAATACGTATAACTCTATCAATTACATTATGTATAATACCTATACATCCCAAAACTCTTTTTTTTTTTTGCATGACCCGTAAATGGTTACAAGTCATAAGTATCATCATCATCATCATTACAGCCATTCACAAGTCCACTGCTGAACATAAGTCTCCCCCAAGGGATGCCACAAAGCACAGTCCTGAGCCACCTGCATCCACCGACTTCTTTTTTAAGTCTATCACGCAGAGAAACGCCAAGCAAAGCCCTCTCCATAGCTCGCTGAGCGACTTTAAGCTTCCTCATACGGCCATAACCGGCAAAACGTACTGATTGTACAATCTATTTTTGAGATTTTGAGGTATGCTTGACAAGAAGATGTGTCGTAATCTCCCTGCTGCCCAGCCGAGGTGAATACGTAGATTGACCTCTCGTTCAAAGTTGGACTTGCCTAGTCGGACTATTTAGCCCTGGTTAACATACTCATCAACAACTTCAAGCTTAGTGCTCCCAACAACTACCAGCATAGGTGTGACATGTACGGCAAAAATTAGGTTTTTGTCCATATTCATCTGAAGGCCTATCCTTTCGGAGACACTATTGAGGTCATTGAGCATAGTCCTTAGGTCTTGCAGTTCTGCCATAAGGACTATAGCGTCGGAAAATCAAAGGTGAGTGACGTACTAGCCATTGATGTGAATACCGCATCCTTTCCAGTCCAGTAGCTTGAAAACGTCTTCCAAAGCAGCGGTGAAGAATTTGGAGATATAACGTTACCCTGTCTTATACCTCTATACAGTTGAATGAGTTTCGTACTTTGGTTCCGTACTCGCTTCTACTGCCACCCTCTTTCCATATATATTATAATTAAATGTAATTAAACTTTGAAAAAAAAATGTCTTGAATTTGTATATAAAATACGAAGAAACTTTTTCCCCGTTCTTTTACTAATGAATTAAAAACCTCAACTAGAAATAAAAGAACAAGCGTATTTATTTGACAAACTGTTAAAAAATCTAAAATAATAATGATAATTGGGTGATAATACAAGGAATCCCGAGTTAGTAATAACTTGTGCGTTGCTACATCACTGGTTTTCAGACGGAACCTTAATAAATTCACTGTCCGCGGAAAAGACATAGTTAAACGATCGAAATGTTCATTTAGGATTGACGGGATGATGAAATGATAATTGATTTCAGGAATAACGGACATAAACGCAATTCAATGAAAAAAAATATCAATAATAATAAAAAAGTTTTTGAAACATGTATGGAAATAGATCAGGAAAAAAATCTATTAAATAAAAACACAAAAAAACCGGCCAAGTGCGAGTTGGACTCGCGATGGAGAGTTCTCTACCATCTTACAAGGTTTAACACTATGTAAGTACTTTACAAAAATAATTTTATTTTCAAGCGTCTTT
This sequence comes from Parnassius mnemosyne, assembly GCA_963668995.1. Lineage (NCBI taxonomy): Eukaryota > Metazoa > Arthropoda > Insecta > Lepidoptera > Papilionidae > Parnassius > Parnassius mnemosyne. The sequence continues at coordinate 20,871 of CAVLGL010000076.1, read as the reverse complement.
TTATTGCCATTATTAAGATCGAGCAAATTAAAAGCCAAAAGAAAAACATGTTTGTAGTAGAGGAGTACCATTTAAATTTAATATATTTACATTTTTATTATTTTGTTATAGCGGCAACAGAAATACACATTCTGTGAAAATTGCAACTAGCTACCTATTACGTATCATGAGATACAGCCCGCTGACAGACAGACAGACGGACAGCGATGCCTGTTGGTCCTGTTGATTACCCTTTGGCTACGGAACCTTTAAAAGGAGACGTAGATAGAAAAGATAATAACTATAGCATGCACAAGGTTCTATGGTCAAGATCTTTGCCTCACAAATTTTTACGAACATTATAATACAATGACACTGCTACTCACTTTTTACACTTTGCTATAACCGATCGCTCCACTGACTGGTGCCATCCAAAAGAAGATTTCGAAAAATGTTTACGTATAATTATGTTCTGTAAATTAATATAGATGTACAGGAATAGAACGTCAGTTTGCTTTGCGCCATTTTATGAAAATACATCAGTCGGAAAAAGTTAAACCATAAATCTTAGAGCATTACCATAAATAAATATTCAGGGGCGCTTGTATTAAACATTACTTCTATTCAGGGCTTTTGGATGATGTCCAAAGAATTTTGTTCGAAACGCTATACGCCTAACCAGTAAATAGTTGTTGTTGGGCAACATTGTTGTATATAATTTCCTTCTATTAATATTTTTTTTTATAAAACTGAAGTGACAAACGAACTTGCAGTCCATCTGATGGTAAATGGCTATTGCAGTCCATTTCAACTTTATACAAAAAGACTACATTTGCGTTGTCACTATTGCGGTCTAAGATGGAATACCTTACAGCCTGTAATCTTTTTAAATTAATTTATTTATTTATCAACAAGTTACAAATAACATCTTATAATAAAGCAAAGACTTAGATCTTACCACCTCACTATAAAGTTAAATATTTAAATGAAGAGCTAATATAAATCAAAAAAATGAGGTAAACGAAAATACGTCGCGTGTTATGATAATATTGTAACAGAAAAGTTAATCCGTACTAGTTTGCACTGTATTACGGCAGGCGTAGTCATCTTCCTCAAGGGCAACAACAATTATCACTATGTATTGTGTAAACAAAATCTATAGGAATTTTCAATTTATACTAATTTCAACTTTAAATATAATATATAGATTTAAATAATAAACTGTACAGGCTCTCTATACCCTTCTGACCAGCGGCAGAAATAGGTAAATGGGCGGTTCCTACCAGACAGGCAGAAAAGGAGTAGTACCACCTGGAATATGTGAATATTACATATAACATAGACTAAGGTACGTGAGGGTAATATGGTCACCTTAAGCTTTGCCGCCCTATAAAAACAAAACTAGGCGGAGAATAGAGACAAGAACATAATGTTGTATATTTTAACTAATATATTAAGAAAAAAAATAGCAAACAAGCCTTGGCAATAATTAGAAACACTTCGAAAAATCAACTTAAAAAAAAACTAATTACACTATCCAATACTAAAATCGACTAAAATATTTTCTACAATATCAATTGTCAAAATGGCGTCGATAAAGAGACCCTTTATTATTTGAATGACCGATGAAGAGCTATCAAGAAAGTATCACAAAGCATACCTATGCAAATAAGGATGTACTCGTAGTTTTTGAGTTATAAGAAAGTGACAATATTAACCGGATGACCATATTACTGTTACGTACTATAGATACATATGTTATGCTTATCACCCCTTTTCATTCCGTAGGTATCGTGATAAGTGATTGTGGCAAATGCCAGGAAGACCTCATGACTTCTAAGAGATGGTGGTTTATCCATCTCGTTTACCGGCTACGGGCCGCAGCTTCAAAGTTGCGAGACGTCTAGTACTGCAATTGTCAACCCTCCTTGTAGCTGTGAACTTAAACGGGCTGATAATGATGACGATATCATTCATCGATTCTTCGTGCGTATCACTTCATTTCGTTCCATAAGTGACATGAGACTCGACGATCTCATGACTTCCAAAAGACGGTGATATGTCCGCCTCTATCTGGACGTGAAAACACCGATACTGGAAATAGATGTAGAAGAAAAGATGCGATGTCTAGAAATTGCGATCGGTAATCAGCCATAGTAGTTATGATAAACATCCTACGGAAATATTTATTTATTTATTTTACTTATGAGCCGTGGTAGCTCAGATGGTTAGCGCTCGCTGTAAGTTTCAGAGTACGCGAGTAACGCGGGTTCGATCCCCGCTGGCACCAATGAAATTGTTTATTGCAAATTTAAGTGCTGATTTACCACTTGCTCGGCGGTGAAGGAAAACATCGTGAGGAAACCTGCATGTCTGAGAAATAAAAAATAAAAAAAATATCTCGAAGACATGTGAAGTTTGCCAATACGCATTGGGGCAGCGCGGCGGACATTTCCTTGAATAAAACCCTCTCAGAATTGAGAGGAGGCCTGTGCCCAGCAGTGGGACGTATATAGGCTGCAACTTTTTTTTAAAGAATAAGAGTTCATGTGAGCACACAGTCCACCTGATAGTAAGTGGATGCTGTGACCATACATCTACATATATCCTCCACTACGTATAATGCATACGCATTTTTACCTATGAGGACTAAGATGGAATGTCTCTTAAAAAGGGTATCCGGTTCTCTACTGTCACCACATGAAATACAGCAATATTGTACTGCTGTTTCAAGATGGTATTCTGTGAGAACGTGATCCGTATTCCGTTCGATTCAACTTATTTGTGTTGCAATCATGCATAGCTATCAATTGACTCTACCACGTAAAAATATTGGACGGAAATAGAACCTTTACACACGGAAAATTTTATCGTTAGCATATTATATTGATTAAATTTTTGGCCTTCTATCGATCGTTCGTTAAAACCTTGTGTATTAATTAACTCGTACTGCGTAGTTCGATTGGTATTTGTAGCAAAAGTTAGTATATTAAACTTGGTCTTTCTATGATACCCGTAGTTTCCCTGTTTGTTTTTAAAACATTACCCCGTGCCCTACTTTAGGATGTTCACCTGTATAGTGGAGGCGATTTACATTTATATAAATTATACATACACTGGTTATGTGGCCTGCCTAATATGTAGGTCATGCTTGTACATGGCGTAATAGAGATTAAATTGATATCATGTATGTAAGAAAAAGAGTCACAGTCTATACCTATACCTACGCTCCACTTTTAGGCACAGGCCACCTCTCATTTTTGAAAGGGTTTTAGGTCAAGAAAATGTCGGCCGCATTGCCCCAATGCGTGATAGCGAACTCCACATGTCTTCAATTTTTTTTTTTATTTCTTATACTTGCAGGTTTCCTTACGACGTTCACTTGGTAAAATCAGCACTTAAAATTACAAGAGAATCGCACCGGGGTTGATCGCGTACTGTGTAATTTACAGCAAACGCTTAGGTCATGAACACCATGGCTATAAATTCAAGTAAGCTTAGGTGAAATGTATATACACTATAACATTACACCCTCATATAACCAGTTTTGCCTACTTCAAAAAAGTAGGGATTTCTCAATTCGACTGAACGTGCTTTGTACGGATTTAAATGATTTTTGTATTATATATAAGATAATCCCCCGTGGGAAACCCCCTCAGGGGTGTAGGATGTATGAAGTTTTAAATATATGTGAGATGTGTGACATTAGAGCTTGTGATTTTGCCAAATTCACTCAAAAAGAGGAAAATTTAGACTTTTAAAAAAATTTGCAAAACGACTTCACAATTAGCTTCAGAAGTCCTTACTACACACTATGTCATAGCGCCGACTTCACAAGCCATTAGAAAAATTATATCTAAATTATGAATAATTCTAATTGCAGGTCATTATTTACTGTTATCGCTGATTTGATAAAACTCTGTTCTGGTAAGAATACCAAAAAAAAACCCAGCAGAACTTTTTTATTCAAATTAACGTTATGAATAACAAGTATGATTTACAATAATCTACGAAACTCATTTAAGAAACAGCTTTGAAGCGACAAACTCAATCCCATGTATCAATTTGTATTATAACAACCCTCTTTATAAATGTTACTTTGGTTATAGAGAGTCCTTTAATATTTTTCAGGACTATGTTGTAAAAACGTATACATTATTATTATTATTACTCATATATTATTATTACCCCATAAATGAATTACTGACTATGGAGTCGAGTAACTGATATCACTATCTTGTATTTGTTCGGTGTTAAGACTTTAAGAAGCCTGAATGACCTTGACGAAACGGCGACCGCAGAGATTTTATCCGACGTCAACACCGTCTAGCGACGACTTTCTGTATTACTTAGAACAGTGCAAAGATTAATAGACTGCAAGGGTGACAAGTATACAAGTGATATACTACCTATTATGCTTGCGCATCACTGTGAGTTATGTCGCGGTTAAGCATCTTCAATTACATTGACCGGTGTGGTGCTGTAGCTTCGTCTGGTAGGCATCACGAGCTATCAAGTGCTTAAGGTTTAAGTACGTACAGTACTCTTCTTATTTCTCAAATCGCTTGCTTGAGTACTATGAAATTTACAGCGAGCGCTAACCATAAAAATATTGGTCTGTTTATTTCACAGTTAATTATGGCTATAAAATATTTACATTAATTTGAAAAAATATTTTTATCGACCCATGCCTTTTAAGACTACAATTACAAATACAATTACAAATAAAAAATTCAAATTTATTTATTGCCAGAATGTAGTACATAATATTATGATGTTGGTATTTATTAATGAGACCTTACATTCTACCATGATAATGGCGTGCAATATCTACAATATACAAAAAATATTGTTATTACAATTTAACAAGGTAAAATATTTAAGAAAAAATAATTATGTAGTTATTTCAAAACGCAGATACACTGTTACCCTTAAGCAGTGAGATTGCATAATTAAAATACCAGTAAACACGTTCTTGGGATCTCATCACCTGCCATGTAAAACATAGCTGCATTATGCTGATATTTATGTCGGTTGTATTAGAGCTTTGTTCTTCTCGGCGAGGCTATTAATTCATATTACTATCATAATACAGCTGCAGATAGCGTGCTAAGCCTCAAAAGCTACGCTCAACCAGTACCTACGTGTATATTATACTTGTTATAAATGTTGGGTAATATTGTTGTGAATTATTTCCCCATTAATAGTGACGATTATAAATCTGAAGTGACAAACAAACTTACAGCTTATCTGATGGTAAGTGGTCACTGCAGTCTATAGACACCTGCAGCCAAATTTATACAAGTAAGTCTACAGATGCGTTATCACCCCTTACTAAGATGGATGACCTCGCAGCCTGTAATTATATTGGATCTCTATGTAATTCACATATCTAACTATTCATGAACAAAAAAAACCGGCCAAGTTGCGAGTCGGACTCGCGCACCGAGGGTTCCGCACAAATCCGTAGGTACCTATATAAGTTTAAAAGTATTTTTATTATATGATGTAACTAAAAATGTATGCCTTTCGCAAATTTTCCTTTATCTATGCTATAATACGTTGCTTCGTACCAAATTTCAAGATTCTGAGTTCACGGGGTACCCTGTAGGTTTTGATTCCCTTGCGAATGTCGAAAATTTGCGGCATAAACGGGTGTATCTTTTGATTTCGTTGGCTTAGAAGTTTGATTTTTTCACAGCTCCAACGGACAGTAGACATGAGTATTTGAAATGAATTTCAGCTTGATACCTCCACGCGTTCTTGAGAAAAAGGGTCTTGACAGACAGACAGACAGACGGACAAGAAAGTGATTCCATTTTTTCCATTGACAATTGATAAACATAAAAAAAAATAATGTAATTAAGCATACATTTTAGTTCGTAGAGCAACGCTTTCACTATATTATATTGCAGCACGAAGCAGTCGGCTCGAGCGTGGTAGGACCACCAGAATAATGTTGCTGTGTTTTATATGGTTAGTAACGAGAACGGGAGAGCCCTTTTAACTTTTTTATAGGATAGGGTGACAAACAAGCACATAGTCCACATGATGGTAAGTGGATGCTGTGGCCCATAAACATCCACATTTATCCTCAATTAAGAATCACATGCAGCGTGGGTCTACCAGGTCAAAAATTACTGGAAATGAGACGTTCCATCTTATTCCTCAGGGATGACAATACATCTGCATTTTGATCCTTAATCGAGGATAGATGTAGGTTATTCTATAAAAAACACGTATGTTAAATCTACGTACGCAAAATTGTGCAGCGCATTTTAAAACGAAATACAAAGCAATAAATAAGCTCAAATGTGCAGAAGAGAACTCTGTTAAGGTGAATTATACCCATTAAATCGTGTAATAAATGGAAGTTTGAAAGAAGTTTCAATGAATCGTTCCCTGTTAAAACTCAAAACGAAGGACCGCCTGTGAATGTGACAGGTAGGGACAATTTTTCATATCTTAACGTCTTTGAACATGGAAGATTTATTTTCAATTGATAGTAACCGATTATAAGTGGGAGATTTGAATATAAAAGTCGTCGGTAAAAGTGTTTCAGGTATTTATTACCCGTCTTCAAAAAGGGAGAAGGTTGTCAACTTGATTGTATGTTTTTGAAGTTGAAAAATCTTTAGCATTGTTGTGAATTGAAACTCTATAAAACAAAAAAGCGATACTCAAATGAGAGATATTATAAAAACCTATAGGATAGGCTTACGAGAGAGTGAAATTGCATCTATAGTAATATAACAAAGCGGAAGAGGTTTTTCTTTTGTTTAAACACGGTAATCTCAAGATTTGACAAGTTCTTTTTGTATGTGATAGCCATATTCAAGAGTAATAGTATAGGTTGTTTAGAACTAGGCTACTCCTCTAAGCTAGCCTTGAGAACATAATAAACATTGATTTTTTTAAGCTAGTCAGAAAAATAGGCGCTCCCAAACTTCTTAATGCTGCGTGTGCTGGCGTAATGGTTAGTGATAAGTAAATAAAATGTACTATAAAAATATAGATCTGTTCTCATTTCATCACTCCATTAGACACAATGATGTATTTTGTGACAAAATATAAATGTGGTAGAGTCAAGCTGCAGCTATATTAGTAATATAGTTTTAGCAAAAATGGGCAAGAATGGAAGCACGGTCCTGAGCCACCAGCATCGACTTCCTGCATGTCTTACCAGGTCGTCACTCCATATCGTGGGGGGTCGCCCTTCACTTCGCCTAACGGTACGAGGCTGCCACTCAAGAACCTTTCTTCCCCATCGGTTGTCGGTTCTTCGAGCTATATGGCCGGCCCACTGCCACTTCAGCTTTCTAATCCGTTGGGCTATGTCGGTTACTCTGGTTCTACTGCAGATATACTCATTTATAAGTTTATCACGCAGAGAAACCCCGAGCATAGCCCTCTCCATAGCTCGCTGAGCGACCTTGAGCATCCTCATACGGCCAGCAGTGAAGGAGTACGTCTCAGATCCGTAAGTCATCACTGGCAACACGCACTGGTTGTACAATTTCGTTTTCAGGTTTTGAGGTATGTCTAACGAGAAGATGTGTCGTAGTTTCCCGAACGCTGCCCAGCCGACTTGAATCCGTCGATTGACCTCTCGGTCGAAGTTTGACTTACCTAGTCAGATTATTTGTCTAAGGTAAACATACTCATCAACAACTTCGAGCTAAGTGCTCCCAACAACTACCGGCATAGGTGTGACATGGACATTGAACATGATCTTTGTTTTGTCCATGTTCATTCTAAGACCTATTCGTTGGGAGACACTATTGAGGTCATTAAGCATGGTGCTTAGGTCCTCCAGTGATTCTGCCTTAAGGACTATATCGTCGGCAAATCGAAGGTGAGTGATGTACTCCCCATTGATATTAATACCGTATCCTTTCCAGTCCAGAAGCTTGAAAATGTCTTCCAATGCAGCGGTGAAGAGTTTCGGGGATATAACGTCACCCTGTCTTACACCTCTCTGCAATTGAATAGGTTTCGTATTCTGGTTCTGTACTCGGATAGCCATCGCAGCTTTACTGTACAAATACTTCAGCACTTAGATATACCGACAGTCAACTTATCACCGCTGAAGGGACTGCAGCACCGCCCAAATTTCGACGGAATCAAAGGCTTTCTCATAGTCCACATACGCCAGACATAGTGGCAAATTGTACTCTTCGGACTTCTGTACAATTTCCCGAAGGGTATGATAAGGCCTTTAGTGCTAAAGCCCTTTCGAAAACCAGCTTGTTTGGGAGGATGGAAATCGTCAAGTATGCGCGCGAGACGATTCGTAATGACTTTTGAAAACAGCACATAGACGCGGCTCAGAAGGGAAATCGGTCTGTAGTTCTTCAAGAGAGCGTAGTCACCTTTCTTGAAAAATAAGACCACCGCACTTCTGTTTCATGCCTCCAGTGTAATGTCACCATGGAGGACGGAATTAAAGAGCCTCTGAAGGAATTCAAGTACCGGTTTTCCACCCGCTTTCAGAAGCTCCGCTGTAATACCATCCTCGCCTAGGGCCTTGCCGTTTTTAAGGTGCTGGAGAGCCATGCTCATCTCGCTCAGACTGACGTCCGGGATATCTTCGGAATAAAGTCGGATGAGACTCGCTCTTGGATCGTTACTCACACTTGCGTGTGGTTTCAACGATGACGTGTACAGCTGCCCATAGAACCTCTCAATCTCACTCAAAATCTCAGGTGCCCCGGAAACGATGCTGTCACACTCGGTCTTCAGCTGCAACAGTTGGCTCTTTCTGGCAGACAGAGTTCTGGGAAAGACTTTGGAGCCCTGGTTCCGCTCGATCGCTTATTCAATACAAGCTGTATTGAAGTTGCGTAAGTCCCGCCGCATGCATTTGGAGATCTATCTTTTCAGTTGCCTGTATGCTGTCAAATCTGTTGAAGAATGTAGCTTCATCTCCCATCTAACAGCCATGCGATTAAGAGTCTGATCGGAGAGTTTTTTTGTTCTTCTGTGGCGGGTCTTGCAGAACTTAGCTCCGACCGCATGGACAGTTTCCACGAGCTTCTCATTCATATCTTCCAATTCATTGCCATCTTCTAGGCACTGAAAACGGTTTTGTAGCTCGAGCTGAAAGGTTTCGGGACTTTGAAACAGAGCACGAGGGGGACGGAGCGTTGAATTCATTAGACGAGACCTCTCCATCTTAACGTTTAGGTTCAGTGTGCCTCTAACCATTCGGTGATCGCTACCAGTTTTTTTCCTCGCAATCACGGAGACATCACTGAAAGGTTGTCGTCTGGTCGTCATAATGAAGTCAATCTCATTTTTCGTGGAACCGTCGGGGCTCGACCAGGTCTACTTCCTGTGGGACCGCTTCTGGAAGAAAGAGTTCATCATAAAGAGTCCTTCTTTCTCCATGAAGTGGGCCAGCTGCTGGCCCCTTCGGTTTTTCGGTTTTTGGGTATGTCAGCTATATTACGTGACTAAATGTGTGAATTGAGTTACACAACGAAAAAGCTCTTTATTTTCAAAAAATCTTAAACGAATTAAATGTGTTATTTCCTTACAATTAGTTCAACTTTTAAATATAACTATTATAAATAATTAAGAATCTTAGATTTCGTAGAAACATACTTCTGTCTTACTATAATTATTTGTCTATTGCCCGATCTATTTCTAAGCTCCAATTAGTTATTTTATTATTCTACTATTACATAATTATTTCCTATACTAAAGTTTTTAAAGATATTCCAACTCTAGACTTGATATTTATTAATTATGCTATCTCAGCTGTTAATGTTATAAGCTTAACACTACGATGACATTACACTTATAAGTTAACGATTTGTTTTCACTGATAATGTATTGTTTGCACTTAATTACGTCACGAAAACTATTGTCACATAATCACTATATTATTAATACAAACTATATGATTTATATGTACCGTCACAAACACCAGAGTTTATTTAAATAAACAGTCCCGTGGAACATATTTAAATTTGAATGGAATTCCTCACTGTCTGTAATTATATTGGATCTCTATACACTTCAGACCGGAATACAAAGTCGAAGTCACCGTCAGTCAGTAAAATGCTACAGTGTGCGAGTGCCTTAAATGAGCGGCTAATTTGCGTAGAATTGCCTACGGGCAACGTAATTACCTCGTTGCCTTTATGCCTCGTTTCCAATTTATATGGCTGCCATTGAACCGTAAAGCAGCAATATATTTACATGTAAATAAGTTAAGGTCTTACATTATAGCAGCTAACTTCTGCTTAATATTAGGAGTCCGTTTACATTAGTGGAACGGTTTAAATATTGCACGTGGTGCCTCTGACCTGTGTATATTACCTACATAATAGTAGCTTAATACTGCTGTGTTTCGAATGGAAAGTATAGAGAATTGGAATCCCATTTCACTGGAAACCAGGCATTCCATCTTAGTCCTCAGATGTGACAACGCATTTACATTTTGATTCTTAATCGAGGATAAACATAGATGTCTATGGGCCACAGTATTCACTTACCACCAGGTGGACTGTGTGTTCGTTTGTCAACCTTATTCTTAAAAAAAAAGTTACTATACAAATCCTATTGGATTTGTATTTGGTCTTTAAGGTATACGAATTTAATAAAAAAATACTTAATTAAATTGCTTCCCTCGTTTCCGAGTAATCGGTGGGCATACACAAAAACAGATCTGCTACATAAAATTAAAGAACGCGTAAAATTAGAGATAGCGTTACAATAAAATAGTTAAAAATTACAATAAAAACAGTCGTGCTGTTTCGGATTTGTTTATCAACACTCGTCCTCATACAATATCCTAATCAGTCGGGGGACTGATCTTATTCTGTATCCAAATTGTCGCTGTCACCGAGCGACACTGTTATATATACATAAACATACATAAACACTTACGCTTGTGACCCCTAGGGGTAGGCTGAGACTATGGACTTCCATTTGTCGGTACGGCACTCACACGGTACTCTTAATTTGGCCCATTTTCAATATATCGCCAATAAGGTCGATAAGCTTTCGCCTAGATCGTCCCTTTCCGACTTGACCTCCGCAACATAATTTACTCTGTCACTCTTTCCTCATTCATTCTTCCTACAATACCAAACCACCGAAGCATTTCTTTCCTAATCCTCATCACAACATCATCTTGCAAATCACACTCTTCTCTTATAATACAATTTCTTTCCATGTCATTCAGATTCAGTCCTAACATTCTCCTTAATGATGAACTTGGACCTCATTTCTACAGCATTTATTCTACTCTCGTGCTTCTTCTGCCACACGCAAATTTCATTACCATACCTTAAACTAGGGACTAACACAGCATTGTGATTCGGCATACGAGCCTTTTCGGATACATTCTGACTTTCACCAATAGAGTGTGTTTACATGTCTGTGTGAAATTGTTAGTTTATTATTTCAATTTTTATGTGTGAGTTTTGTGCTGACAGACGATTGTTTTCTGTGCGTAGATTTCATCCCGCAACAAACGACAGACAAATTTATATCAGGCAAATACGCTATGGCTACACATCTACGGACCGCTGGTGAAACGTGTTGTTCTACATTGTTAAAATAACACATTTCTATAAAATAAAAATGAAAAATTAGCTTGCAGTTCTCCAGATGGTAATTAAGAATACTGTGGCCCATAGACATCTATATTTATTCTCAATTAAGAATCAAAATACAAATGCGTTGCCAACCCTAAGAACGAAGATGGAATGCCTCGTTTCCAGTAAAAAGAGTCTTCGTTTCTCTACCATCACCATTCAAAACAAAGGCTTCTGTGTTTAGTTAAGCTTCTGTAGCAGATTCAAGTGTGACAGTGTACTTTTTGTATACTAGAGTTTTCATATCCTGATTTAGAACCCTAAGCTTATTTAGATCACGTAATACAAACTTTGTACATTTTGAGCTCTGTCATAACTCATCAAACCACTCTTATACGCTTCCAAAAGAACTCTATGTTCTATGTGGGCTGGTCCATTGATGTCCATAACGCTTGAGTACTGCCTGAGTATGTTACAAGGTTATTCTGTGATAGCGTGACCTTTCTTTCTTTCACGGTCGGGGCGACCTATTCGTGTTATATCTCATTATATATCTGCAGCGTGGTTCTCTGTAGCTCACTCGTGAGAGACTTCAACAAGATAATGTTCTTAATCAGTGCTTAGTTAAAGAACCTTATGAATTTAAAACCTTATAATTATAAATTTGAGTGCGTAAATTTAAAACGAGCGAGCGCTATCTTTAAACCATCTTGATCCCATCCATCATTCAAGCAGACAAAGTTAATTACAAGATTTTGAAAAGTTAATCATAGATTTATTACTAATATTTAAAATGATCAAAATTTATATTTTAAGTTTAAGACAATTTAAAATATATACGTTTATTTTAATGAGGCTCCGTTAGTGAAAGGAAAATCGGAGACCTTCCACCGTTCAAGGTATTATTAATCAAATAGCATCATTAGTACTTTCGCTCCACCGCTTTGTACTCCGTCTTACTAGATATACGAGTAGGTAGAAATTAATAGGTGAACTTTTTATTTCTATAATAGTAACGATGAAAGTGATAGTTATAATTCACCTTACGGCATCAGCAAAATACAAGCTACGCATTATAAGACTCTATCTACTGCACTACAAGCATGTAAATGATGTTAATTGAATGGTGGTGGCACTAAATAATGTTTTTCACATGGATATCCCAAGAGGCTTTGCTGCAAAAGCTGGAATGATCTCACGATATGCTGTGCGGTTATTTTATTAGATATTGCCCTGGTAGAAATAGTTTGCCGATAGGTAACAATGAGCGACTACGTTATTTTTTTGTCAATATCATACTATTATGAATTCTAAAACATTTATAAGAAATCATCAATAGAAGAAAGAATCAAATAGCGGTCTCTAACGGTTTTTCAAAAAATTTCATTAACAATTTAATTAAAAAGAAACAAAAGCATGTAGTTCGCAACTCTCTGTACGCGGTTCAACCTCAAAGTGTTCATCGATATGTGAGCAGTTTGACCAAATTAGGCCCCATATCTCAAAAAGTAGCTAATACTCTTCGACAAAACGGCGTTTACGTGGCGTTCAAAATAAACAATTCTCTTAGAAATATTTGTAATAATAAAGATAAGTTGGATACTCGTCAAAAGTGTTTACAAACTTGTTTGTGACGAATGCCACGCCGTTTACGTGGGTCAGACTGGTCGCAATTTCGAGACACGTTATAAAGAGCATTTATCCGCGTATAGGTATCGCAATTCCGATAAATCCCATTTTGCTAAACATCTTTTGGACACTGGACACAACCTAGCCAACGACCACTCCTTTAAATTCTTACATACGTGTAATAAAGGGCTGCGGCTGTGTGTGCTGGAACAGTTAGAGATATTAAAATGTAATAATAGTACCGTTACACTGCTGAATGAACAAACAAATGTTACTAACTCACCTCTCTTAAATACCTTTAAGCCTGCTCTCTAACAATAGAGAGCCTCGCAATATGGTCGTTTGTCACCCTCACGGTGATCGGCGATTGGTTGTGTGGTTGGAGAGTAGGCGGGCGTTGCGCGGCTGTTTGTTTTTAATTTTATAAACAGCTGCGTAAGTCCGGCGGTGATTGGTCGCATGTTTTATCGCATGACGCAGTCGCTCGCTCCCTAAGTAGAGAGTGGTTGCGTCAGCGGTCTGTATAAATAGCAGTTGTTTTGGCTCACCGCTCACTTAGTGGTTAGCTACCGTAGAGTCTAGATCACCTGAGGATGCCTCGTGTAAAGGCGAAACACCTGTCGCATTGTCGTCAGTGGTGTGTCTTGCCTAATGTAGTGGTGTTGGGAGTAGCGGTGCTGGGATTAGTGGTGACGGGGACAGTGCACGCAATTGAGGGAGGGCGGGAGGTGCCCTTCATACTTGGTAAGACACATAATTTTATTTTATAACGCGGATATTTGCGAAGTAAATTTTTCTAAAAGCTTTTATATAATCAATTTCCGCAAAATTACGCCTGATTCTATTAATTATAGGAATAAATATTTCCATACCCTGTAGCACTACATCAGTGAAAGAGTCAGCAACAGCGCTGGGATCATCCGGCGAGAAGCTAACCCGCCCCCGTGGGTAGGATGCAAAGAAAGACCGCATTCCGTCCCAATCGGCCGACCTGTAATGCCAAACACGGCGGAAACCTGCAGAACGCAACCGCGAGGTGAGCGTGAGAGCCGAGAGGGGCATCGACGGAAACCTAATATCCGTCCGGATGAAAGGTCAGCAGAAGGTCCAACAGGGAACGTGTATGATCCCCTACATCTGGAATCCACGTAGGCGAAGTAACTAGCTGTGTCAGACCATATACCAAGGCAAAGTCATAAACAGATCTACCCGCATGATCGGATAAACGTGAACCGAGTCATTCGGCGTGGTGGGCGTTAAAATCGGATGGATCATGATCTCTGCGGATAGGACCTGTTGTAGCAAGAAACTATAGCCATTTGGACGTGGTCGATGAGTCAGTTTGTTTCGGCATTACCGCTATGGGATCTATAAAGGCACCCGTAGACGCGCGGATGGTCGTCGCTGTCTACGCGTAGCCAAAGGATGGACAGGTTCGAACCTTCAAGACTGCCGAGGCGTCGAGAACTGATGTTCTCTCTGACATACACGCAAACTCCAGCCCAAGGCACAAAGGATTCCAATTTGTACCCCGGGTAGGAGAGATACGAAATATCAGCCGGAGAGGACTGCGTCTCGGTCAGAAAGAGCAAAGCCGGCTTCGCCGTCTCGTGATAGTAGCGGACGGCGTTTAGGTTCGAGTAAATTCCGCTGATGTTGCAAAAATTCACGGATAGCGTGGCAGGGGTCGCCTTGGTATTGTTGCTCAGTTTTCCCCGAGCAGTCATGTTTTTGAGCGGAATTTTGCCCCTTCCAGAATACGCGGGGCAGCCTGAGCACCCACGCTCAGGAGTGGAATAACGTGGTCGTGGATGCTCAGCGAGAGATTCTCCAGGGGTAGTCTTTCGTGTAGTTTCGCTACCATGTTGATGGGGGGGGGGGGGAGAATTGGGCCTCCGGCCACCTGCACTCACCAGACGAAATGCAGAAGCGGAGCTTCTATTTCACGCCGGTATTCTGTGAGGTCGTGGTACCAAGGGACATCAAAGGAAACAGCAAGTGCTTCCCCAATATTCTCACGTGCCTCGCCCCATACGTGTGTGCCATACGCTAGAAGGTACCCAGCTGAGCAATATCAGCGAAACCCATATTAACGGTCACAAAGGAGGTCATTCTCTTCTAGATATGCCATTAAGCGGACATTGAATATACGCACCATAATCTTGCAGAGTATGGAGGTAATTGAGACTGACCGATAATTGGCAGGGTCGGCACGGCTGCCATTTTTTGGAACAGGCTGCACGTTGACCAGCTTCCAGGATTTTGGCACTATTCCAGTCCTAAATAATAGGCGAAACAAGCGTGTCAACACAGGAGACAATTCAGGTGCACAAGCCTTTAGAACTATACCTGGTATACCATCTCGTTCACTTGCTTTATTCACGACTAGACACCGCAAGGTTTTAAGACCTGGCAAACACTCACCTGGGTAATTTCTGAGCTGCCCGACGTTTACCGGGCCCGGTGTGAAGTATCTTCTGGCCAAATGTGTCCACTATTGTTCTTTTATCCAGAGGTCAGTTATGGAAAACTGCCTTAGTATTCGATGGAGCAGGGGAATGAGATCTTATCTACTGTTGGTAACAAAACGCGCAAGTAATGTGTACCGTCAAAAGCGTTAGTGCATGCGTTTGCGAGGAAGTTGGCCATTACTAGCGGTCGTTGCGGGTGTAGTTGAAAAAAGGGTTGCTCGCTTCAAAGTTAAAGAGTGCTTGCCAGTAAGAAAAAATAGTTATTCGAAATGTTATGCGTAAGACGAATTGTTTTACTTTCAAATTGCACTATTTCTAGTCAAAAAATTATACCGAAACATTAATGAAAAAAAAAAGAAAAAGAAATCAAATACGGAACAACATCCTTATTTGTTATATGAATCTCCGACATAGAGAACCCGTAGCGAGGTAATTTTGGTGGAACGTTGTTGCCACTGTCGAGATATCAATTGTAGGCAAAGAGAGACGCGAGCAAGTCCGCTTTCTCCTTAGCCATATGCGCTAGTGTACCATCCGGTTTACCAACGCGGGCAGTGTAGGTCGAGAGAAGTTTGTCCCGACCGCTTTGGCGAGAGACGAAAAAGCTCTACTGCCGGATGTTCTGGCAGAGAGTTTTGCGCTAATATGTTGAATGCGATCGAGACTAGCTTTACGTATTGCTTTTTTGTAGGACTAGGCGGTTTGGTTGAAAGTTCTCTTCTCGGAGCTAATATCCGGAGCTTAGCGGTTTCGAGCGTCAACCCAGGATAGGTAAGCTAACTGCTTGCGCTTTTCGGCTTGGGCGCATTCAGCGTTAAACCATGGGCGAGCTTTGCTCCCGGTAGAAGCGTCAGAGAAGGGGATAAAATACTCCATAGCTTGACGCAACACATCCGTTGTCGCACCCGCGCAGATCGACGGATCTGCAGAAGAGAAACTGACCTCCCGCACAGGATAAGATGCAAAAAAGTGTCGCATCTCAACCTAGTCAGCTAACTTATACCGCCATATTCGTCGAACACCCTGGGACTCGTAATCAGGTGGAGAATATGACGATACAGATTTCACCAGACAGTAGTCAGATGTACCCAAAGTAAAAGTAACCTGTACTTCATATCTGTCTGGTTTGGTAGTCAGCAGAAGGTCCAAGAAATTTGCTGTGACCGTCTACATCGGGCACCCTAGTCGCCACTTTTACTATCTGAGAAAGACCTAGCGTCAAAGCAAAATTCCACGCATCTCTTCAAGCATGGTCTGTCTTTTGGTATGGGAACAGCCGGTCTTGGTGACAAGCGTTAAAGTCCCCCAGAAAGACCAACTGTGCAGTAGGATACCGATTTAGGGTCACGTCAGCAACCTCAATAAGGTGATTAAACAATCGTGTTGTCTCCTGGTCACCGCTGCGCGATCGATAGAGGCAGGCATAAAGGATTTTATCAATACCTGTATCTAACATCACCCAGAATGTCGAAAAAGTAGGGCCTTCAAGGTAACAGAGACGCTGGAAGCAGATATCATTGCGGACGTACACACATACTCCGGCAAGTGGTTGGAATTTGTGTTCCAGGGAAAATCCAGGAAAGTCAAGGTGCGACGCACTCAATGGACATCAAATTTGCTTCTCTGTCAAGAAAAGTAGGTGCGGCTTTTCAGTCTCAAGATGGTGATGGACTGCGCTAAAATTAGAGTGCGATCCTCGAATCTTAGTGAGGTGCACTTTTAGTGAGAGGACGTGCAACCGCTGTTTAACACTACTTTTCTTTTTAATGCACATATCAACTGTTGAGAGTGAATAATGATGGAGAGTGGCAGTTGAGTGAGGCGTTATATTAGCAACCAAACGATACTATCAGAGTTACTGTGCCTATGGAAGCTGGATCCGGAGACTGCGGGGTCGCTCGGACCCAAGAGATTGCCATCGGGTCCTGTCGCCCGGTCGCTAACCGGTACGATGGGGCCAACCTGGGATTTTTCGCCAATTGGCGGGGCAGCCTTTCATGAGCAGCTAATTCACTAATTGGGCCCCCAACTACCTGTGGTCGGTCAGCGGAACACCGTGCTTAGGGTCCCGCTACCCTCCATGACCAAGCACCCGACACAGCAACAACTGACGCTTTGTACCTGGTTTACATACACAACGCTACTGTTCAGACCCATTCTCCATATGGCTTCACCAAGCATCATATCGGAACACGACAAAGTCATTTGGCGGCAAGACTTTGCATTGGTAACCGAAAAGCCTGCGGCTGTAACCTACCACCTAATTGGTGCTTCTCGTTTAGCACTACCCGGGGGACACGTGTAGGGTGTAAGATTTCAAGTATTTCCTACGGACGCGATCAGCCTCGTCCCCCAAACAAAAAGCCGGTACAAACAGAGAGACAGACAGACAGAGAAAAATTACAAATAAATAATAAAATAGAATAAGTCTATACAAATAAATACAATTGTAGTGTCTGTTTGTATTGTAATAACAGAGTCTTGCTAAATGCATATGAAAATATGTACAGTACTAATAACAAAAAAAAAACAATTTTTAAAACTTTGTCTGTCTGTCTGTTTGTTCCGAATAATCTCCAATACTGCTAAACCGATTTTGACGGAACTTTCACTAGCAGGTAGCTGACGTTATAAGGAGTAATTTAGGCTACTTATATTTTAGAAAAATAATTAGGGTTCCGGGCAACATAATTAAAACCCTAAATTACACGCGGGCAAATTTGTGGGGACCAGCTAGTTTAAAATGGAACCACTTTGATATAAGGATTGTCAGATTATTTATTTTTTTAAATTATCTTTATAAATAGTATATAACATTCTAACGTTATTAAAGCAATTTTGCCTTCGTTTCACATTTCAAGAAAAACTCACGTAAGCCACTTTCAGTTGAGTTAGAGCGGTTTTAGGGAATTTCTCGTGTCCATGACGCCGAGTAATTCAATTTTGTTAGCTTGAAATAGATTTCTTAGTGGTCACGCATTTGAAGGGTGAGTACGTGATCGCCTCAGTAACTACAGTTGGAACGGGAGGCAAAATTGTGGTCCTGAATCAGCCGTGCCGCACGTGGTTAGAGTACAGTTAAATTATGTACGAATTTTTCTGTGAAAAACGCAAGCATATGAATGAAATTGCAATGAAATCGACATATGATACTTTATAAAAGCAATCACATTTGGTTTATTTGTTGTACTACAACACAAATATAAAAATAAAAAGGTAAAGTTGCAGCCGTTTTTCACACTGCTGCTATATTATTATGGTGGTAGCACGAATGAATCCGCATGACCAGGGAAGGACCTCTCTTACAGAATACCAGCCTAAAATAACAACTTAATGCTGCCGTGTTTCGTTTGGTTAGTGTGGTGTATAGTGTAGAGCCGAATACCCTTATTACTGAAAACAAGACATTCTATTTTACTCTATAAAAAAATACAAGCAAACACATTCGCTTTAGTATACAAGTCAATATTTTATCGAATTACAAAACATACATAAAATTAAAAAGGAAAAGTTGCAGCTCTCATTTCTGAGAAAATTATGGAGCAGTTAGTCCAACGCTGCTTCAGTCCCTGTTTGCATACCACGCTTGACAGTTTTTTTTTATTTTAGTTGTTATCAGAAAGATGCTGCTGCTATCTCCTGTTTCAGTTAACCTCTGTCGTCTCTTATGACATATAAAGAACAATAAGGGATAGTAGATATTTTTACACCGCCATTACATGGTGTAGTATGTACGTTCCTTCATAATGTTTTTCCTTTATTTTATTCCGGAGCTCGTGTTAAAGCAGCAATTAAATTTGCAATCACCAATTTCATTAGTATCGGCGGGAATCCATTTCGGCGTGCTATCGTACCGTGAAATTTACAGCAAATTCTTCGTCCCTGAGATTCCACGACTTCAATGTTTATATAAATGCAATGAACATGCACCCAATTTCGTCCCGAGGAAGTCGTAAGGGACGACTATGGAAAACCCTAGAAAGATGTCTTTATTTTTGGTTGTAGCACGAATGAGTCGACTTGGCCGGTAAAGTACCACGCTCTCACAGAATACAAGTGTAAAACAGCAGCTTAATGCTGCTGTTTTACAGCTGTATGGCAAGTGTAGAGAAACGGACACTCTTACTACTAGAAGTGTGGAATTCAATATTAATCTGCATTTTGATTCTTAATTGAATATAGATGTAATTGTTTATAGACCACAAGCATCCACTTTCCATCATGTGAAGTATGTGGTCATTAAATATATCTCATAGTTTCTACAGACGGCGTTATACCCATTGCCAATCTAGGTGGATCCAAACGTGGTGATTGACAATTCTATGCTAATTAGTTTTACTCCTTTTCTGTTTGTGTTAACCAACATAATTACAAGCTGTTAGGCAATCTATCTTTGTCCTCAGATACGACAAAGCATCTGAAGCTATCTTTGTTTGAAGTTCATTGCAGGTGTCCATGGAATGTATTCACTTACAATCAAGTGGATTGATAGTTAGTTTGTCATTTCTGTTTTAAAAAAAACGTTTCGTTATACATTGTAGAGCCATGCTTTTTTTTATAGGATAGGGTGACAAACGAGCACACAGTCCACCTGATGGTAAGTGGTTGCTGTGGTCCATAGACTGTGAGATTGTATTGTGAGATGTGAGAGAGTATTCTGTGAGAGCGTGGGCCTTCCCCGTTCGATCCGACCGATTTGTCCTACAACTATACTAGTAATATAGCTGCAGCATGACTCTACCACGTATAAAGCAGCCATATTAGTAGTATCGTTGTAGCACGAATGGGTTGGCTCGATCGGGGAAGGAGCACGATCTCACACAATACCAGCGTAAAATGGCAGTTTGACAATTTTGTGTACCGTATGGTGAGTGTAGAGAACCGGAGACCCCATTTTACTGGAAAAGAGGCATTCCATCTTAGTCCTCACGGGTGACGACGCATCTGCATTTTCTTTCTTTATTGAGGATGTATATGGGTCACAGTAACCACTTACCATTACGTGGGCTGTGTGCTCGTTTGTCACCCTATTCTATAAAAAAACAACAGTTTACAAAACTATTAATCCTAGTTATAAAAGTATTAAAAGGATTAATTAACATGGGCGGTGGTAGGCACTTACCATCAGGTGAGCCACATGCTCTTCTATTTAAAAAAAACTCTGTGACTTCTGATTTATTTTATTCTATTCCTTTACTTATTTTCCTACACGATCTTACCTTACTTACCTTTTTTATAAAACA